>BTPG01000007.1:44580225-44602725 GCA_036245525.1 Semisulcospira habei
GAGATGGTTTCACAGTTGTGCGCGGGCCCTCTAGCGGCCGTAGTGGGCCCGATGTCCCTTGCTTCGCTGGGGTCTGGTTAGAGATGTTTTGCTTTGAGATGGTTTCACAGTTGTGCGCGGGCCCTCTAGCGGCCCTAGTGGGCCCGATGTCCCTTGCTTCGCTGGGGTCTGGTTAGAGATGTTTTGCTTTGAGATGGTTTCACAGTTGTGCGCGGGCCCTCTAGCGGCCGTAGTGGGCCCGATGTCCCTTGCTTCGCTGGGGTCTGGTTAGAGATGTTTTGCTTTGAGATGGTTTCACAGTTGTGCGCGGGCCCTCTAGCGGCCGTAATGGGCCCGATGTCCCTTGCTTCGCTGGGGTCTGGTTAGAGATGTTTTGCTTTGAGATGGTTTCACAGTTGTGCGCGGGCCCTCTAGCGGCCCTAGTGGGCCCGATGTCCCTTGCTTCGCTGGGGTCTGGTTAGAGATGTTTTGCTTTGAGATGGTTTCACAGTTGTGCGCGGGCCCTCTAGCGGCCCTAGTGGGCCCGATGTCCCTTGCTTCGCTGGGGTCTGGTTAGAGATGTTTTGCTTTGAGATGGTTTCACAGTTGTGCGCGGGCCCTCTAGCGGCCGTAGTGGGCCCGATGTCCCTTGCTTCGCTGGGGTCTGGTTAGAGATGTTTTGCTTTGAGATGGTTTCACAGTTGTGCGCGGGCCCTCTAGCGGCCGTAGTGGGCCCGATGTCCCTTGCTTCGCTGGGGTCTGGTTAGAGATGTTTTGCTTTGAGATGGTTTCGCTTGCGGTCCTACTGCTTTTTTCCTAGCAATAGGTCATTAGTTGCTGAAAACCCAGTGACATTCTCTGCTTGAGGAACAAAGAGAAAATTGTAGTCAGCAAGTCAAGAGGCATATATACATATTAGGGCCAAGTACATCTGGTACCTATTGCGTTACGTTCACAGTATCAGCGATGGACTGTCAGTTCTACATGCCTCTGCTACGCGAATCGGTGTTTTTGATCCGACACGTTTATTGCTAGTCTCGCTGATTAGGGCTTGAAATTCAATTCTCAATTACGTTAACAGCAATCAAAGTTTGCCTGATGATAACACTTAGTATTTGACACAAATATTATTCTGATTTAATAATGGTGGATGTGCGCGCTGTTTGATTTCTGCATTTTACGATGTTCTTACACTCTTGCACTGTACTTTTTGAACCAAAGACAATGTCCGAAAATCAGAAGTAGGTAAGAAATGCCGGTTTTTCGACGAAAACAGTCTGCTTGGATTAAAAACCTGGACAAACATGCGTATCGCATGTTTTTCCTGGATTTATTCCACTGTTTTCGTCAAAACACGTGCAGTTTTGGTCCACTTCTGATTTCTGAACAACGTCCATTGTGTAGCTGCGTTGCGCCTCTCACAAACATAAAGGAACAGGGAAAAGACGTAAACAGTCATGAAAAACACAAACCGACGCAAACGAAAATTGCATGCCATGTCAACCTCCGGAAAATCGTTGTATAACGAAATAGTCGCTAATGGGCCTGTTAAAAATTGAATATGGAAACGATTTGTTTCTTATGTTGTTGAAGGCCCACTACTACCGTAACTGTTCAGATATACACTTCTGTAACAGATGGTTAAGAAATGCAACACACAGGCCTAGTTACGGTTTATTTAGACAAAGGAGAATCCAGTTCAGCACGCGTCGTCTTTATATCAAGTAACCTGACAATGACTCCACTCTATTCTAGAAATACAACGCTATCAGTACGAGAAACTGCTAAAAAATAGATTGGCACGCTTACGGCAGCGCAGGATAAATAAGTGCGATTACTTGTGTGCTGTTGCTGCGTGTCCAAACTGCTGATAAAGTTCATAAGTTGTGTCGACAAGGCGTAACAAACACAAATGGTGCTGAAAAGTTTCTTCAGATTTATGCGTAATGGTTTTTGCACCATAACTATGTTACAGACCTGAAAAGGGAGGCCACCATTTGTCATATGCTGAAACACCCCCACATTGTGGAACTGCTGGAGACGTACAGCTCAGAGGGCATGCTCTACATGGTCTTCGAATAGTGAGTTATCTTTCTTTTTTCTTTTTGTCACATGTCGTCTGTAACAAGTTTTGAGCATCCACTCTTGTGAGAGAGATCACATGCCACTAAAGCCTGTAGCCAGCTAAATGATGGTCTATAATGACAGGTGAAACTGTTTTCACGAAATCTGATTTTTGTCGTGCTAAATTTGGTTTCTCAAAACAGGTTCTATTGTACAGTTTTCGAATAGTAATCTGTCTTTGTCTCTTCGTTGTTGAGTGTCCTTATATATTTTGTCTGTCTTCCTTTGCAATCTCTTCATCCTCAGTGGTCCATACTACAAAGCCGCACGTGGTTTTCTTTGATAAGGTTTCTCTACTTCTTGTTACTATATATTGTGTATTGTGTCTGTCCTGTCAAATTGGTCATCGCTTCTTGGTCAGTAGTGCCCGCAGCTCGTGTGAAACGGGGACAGAAGCTGTTGTTATGGTTACTACCCTAGAGAAACGCCGTAAGATGCAGACATGACACATGTATAAAAAATAATGAACTTTGGTATTTATCATCGTAAACTATTCCACTGCAGTCGATGGGCTGACGGGCTTGACTTTGACCAAGTGTTCAGTTAACCCCTTGACTCCTGCTGACGATACCGCTCAGCGGAAAAGACGCGTAACTACGCGTCTTTTCCGGCATCGTCATTAGCAGTCAAGGGGTTAACGTAGCCGAGTTACCCTTTCACAGACAAGTACTGGCACATCTCTTTACAGAACAAACATACCTTTGATCTCACGTCTATATTGGATGAAGAACAGACCCCTCGGCCTCTCCACTCAGTCTGCCCTCCCCTACCCCACCCGACCCCACCGTACCGTCTTTTCCACCTCACTCGCGGTCTTGTTCTGACGTCTGGAAGTACCAGACAGCTCACTTCCGGTATCTTGGAGGGTCCAGTCAGACGGGTTCCGGCCAGCTCCTGAGGCGGCATCAAGGGCGTCACAACACCATGGCGCTTTAAGCAGTTCTCTATTGTCTGTCTCGCTCGCTCAGACGCAACTGTATTATAGGCCCCAAGAAGGGCGTGTTGGTCTGTGATTTTAGACCTTACGGCTGGAAGCCGTAAGGTCGCAGACCAACACGCAATTTTAGTATCCGAATTTTTCTTTCATTGACAGGAAATGTGGTTTACTTTAGATCTTATCCTTGGTAGTGAACTCTCAACGGACCGACATATCACGGAGCTCGGACGTCATTTAGGATTCGATCCTTTCCACATGGCTTGTGACGTGTGTGAGTGTGGTGTGTGTGTGCGTGTGTGTGTGTGTGTGTGTGTGTGTGTGTGTGTGTGTGTGTGTGTGTGTGTGTGTGTGTGTGAATGGCCGCTGGGCTGACATTTCACAGACGTGGATTGTTTGCGCTTGGCTACTCCTGTAATTGTCCTCTGTTCATCACTGGGATTAAACGAGCGTAGGGGGCCTATGCTGTTCGGTGCAGCGCATATTTTGTGGACAGGGTTGTGGTGCACACTGATTGTCTCTCTCGATCCGACGCGCTGATCAGTGCAGCGAATCGAGGGAGGCAACCAGTGTGCGTTATGGTGGTGGTGGAGAGGGAGGATGGGGGGGGGGGGGGGGAAGGTTAGCCGGAATGTGGCGGCGGGGGGTGGGTTGGGGGGTGGGGTAAAGGGGTGGGGGTGGAGAGGCTGGAGTCAGGGGAGAAGATGGTATGTGGGTTTGTATGTAAATCGGACGCGCATATCACCACTGTACCCAAGTGCACCTTTGATACCAAAAGTGAAAACAATTTTCAACTCTGCCATGAAATATGGTTTTATAATAAAATTGCAGGTATTCATTACTATGTTTACAATCTTGTGTGACCTTGCATTATGTGGCGCTGCGTGATTGGTGGAAGTTGTAGACGAAGAAAGAAAGAAATAAAGAAGAATAAGACTTTTTGGTCTACCATCTGAAGACAGAAGATGTCCACTCCGTATTTGTGAAAAGCGAGATTTGTATTGTAATACAACGAATATATAGCTTTTCACATATATGTACTTATATATATATAAAACATAGCAGAAAATCAGAGAGCAGCGGACAATGGCTTGGTGAAGGCAAATGACAGCAAGTACATATATGTGAAAAGCTATATATTCGTTGTATTACACACACACACACACACATCTCTCTCTCTCTCTCTCTCTCTCTCTCTACAGTCTATTTTTTCTATGATTGTTCATCCAATTAAAACCAAATCTATGATAATCGCCACTCGTCAAAAACACCAGTTAGCTCCCCTGTTACTTAACCTTTTATTAAAGGGCAGGCAAATAGAACACGTTAATGAACATCGCCTACTAGGGATTACAATTGACAGTCAGCTTAAGTGGAAGGCTCATACGGACACTTTATGCAGAACGGTAGCCAAAAATCTTTTCATGTTGTCCAAACTGAAATATTACACCGACTCGGACACGCGCAAACTATTCTATAATGCTCACATACGTTCTCATATTGATTACGCGTCAACGGTGTGGGATGGATGCAGTGAAGTCCACTTGAAGAGACTCAACTCGTTACACAGAAGGGCAGCTAAGTTAATCCTTCCTGACCCACGACTCACAACAGAAGAAAAACTCGCCAAAATAGGATTTCTGCCGCTGCAAGACCACTTCAAATACAATAAGGCTATTTTTATGTTCAAAGTGTGGAACCAGAAAATACCAGAATATATCACAACTCTTTTCTCTAAGTCGGAATCTAGGCTTGGTAACATTAGGCAACTTTTCTTAGTCCCCAAAACGAGAATTGATATATACAAATCTAGTTTGTCATTCGCGGGAACGCAGACTTGGAACACGCTTCCTGATTACGTAAAATCCGCTTCCTCTCTAGCCCGTTTCAAAATCAGTCTCTTCAAGTACTTCTCGAAGCAGTCGTAATCATTACGTTGTGAAATATATACTGCCCTGTAACCCTGATTATGTATTCTCCCAATTACAAACTCTGTGCGTGCGTGTGTGATGGTGTGATGGTGTGTGTGTGTGTGTGTGTGTGTGTGTGTGTGTGTGTGTGTGAGAGTTTAGGTGTGTGAGATTGTCATGGGACTTTCTTTCCCTAAACTAGCAATGTTTTTGTCAGTTTCATTTACATTTAACTATATACTTAGTTTTTTTTGTATTTTGTCTCGTAGTTTTGTAGCAACGGCAGGTTTGAAAAATGGCTATGTCTGTGACGATGTCAATGCCTCAACCGTTGATAAATAAAGCTTCATTGAATCATTGAATCATCTCTCTCTCTCTCTCTCTCTCTCTCTCTCTCTCTCTCTCTCTCTATATATATATATATATATATATATATATATATATATATATATATATATATATTGCCATTAGAAATGCCAGTGTGTGTGCTAGTCTGTGATTTTGGACCTTACGGCTAAAAGCCGTAAGGTCCAAAATCACAGACTAGCACATATTTTCTCCGTTCCGTGTTTTTTTTTTTTTTTTCTATTGCCCTGTGATCATAATTCCTCCCTTCTACGCGTCTTTTACATTTGCGCCGTCGAGTCTTGTAATTGAAAATTTCAACTGTAAGGTAGGGGCAAGCGTTATTTTCATTTTTTTTATGTGAGGCGAGAACACTAAGGGAAAAAGAGTGTTTTTTTGTGGTCCTTTTTTCCATTTTGGATTCAATTTTAGGGTCGCTGATCGATGCTTTTGTATGACGTTTGTGATCTTGATTTGTAGAGGGGACTGATTTTTTTTTTTTTTTTTTTTTTTTTTTTTTTTTTGCGTAAGAAGGGCCAAATGTTTTGTAAATGAAAAGTTACGTAGGATTTTGTTTGCTGTATTTACGTATAGTTGGTTAACGTATTTTAATCGTTTGTCTCCCTCGTGCTTTTAGAGTAAAACTACAGTAAACTCCGGATACACAAAATCACCAGGGGACCTAGTTTTTGATGTTATATCCTAGGTTTGTCAGAAGCGAAGTAATTTACGTTGAAAAAGTGTTCTCGGGACCTTTTGAAAGTGCTATTATATTCGACTGTTGTTATATCTGACCTTGTCATAAGCGAAGTCAGCGTACGTAGGTTTTGCAGAATAAAATTGCATGCTGCCTTTGTTGTGTGGAAGGTTCTGCGTTGAAGAAACAACAACAAACAACAACAGATTTGATGCACACAATTATAACTGTAGCTGGCACGTTCTTCTATCTATGGGATTGTATTGAGAAGCTGAGTTTTATTCGTGTCTTCGCCTGTATAACCCCGAGGCCGCATTTCGCACATTTTAGGGGTGTCGTCTAACGACGAACTACCAGTTGCAAGAATTGTATAGACCATGGTAATTCTCAAGGGTGATGCCGGATTAGCTTGGCGCCTGAAGGCGCCAAGCTTATCTGGCATTACCCTTGAATTATCATGGTCGATCCATCTCCTGCTGCTCTGCGTCGGGGCTAAACGGGTCAATTTTTAGACCTGTAGCAGGAGATGTGAAGACATGGTGACAGTGTATCAAACGCCGACACTTTGAAGCATGCACGCAGCAGTGTGGAGACAGGAACAAACACGCCGCCTTCCACCAGCAGCGGGCATAGATAGTCATGAGGTCTTGCGGACTACTGTAGGATGTCACGAAAATCTGTGCGTCACGCGGGCTATGGCTTGGTCACATTTACGTTGTCGTGGACCTGGTGGGACGAGGTCTCTGGGCTATCGTACTACTAACAATGTCGTCTGAAAAGAAGTGGTTGAACCCCGAGTTTTTGCAGCAGAACCTGTAGCGTTTTAAACAACCACTTTTTTGTGCTAAAGAAGTCTCGAATGGTAAAGAGTTTCTGCCACTTGTCTTTAAAGACCATCATTTAGGTGGCTACAGTCACCTAAATGATGGTCTCTAATGACAGGTGATGTCACAAAATCACTCAAGCAGGTTCTGCTGTATTTGAAAAGGCCTAGATCCTGTACACAATACCGATAGCTGCATGAACAAGAGGCCGTTAAAAACTCTCTGCAGGCCTAAGAAAAAATACCTCGGTGCTCCCTAGGCGGAGTAAGTTACCGGGGTGTGGCTGTACAACTGGACTGCAACAAATGGTTTGAACCCAGCCTCTCGGCATTGATGGATCGGTCTAGAATCGCATTACGTTCCGGCGCCTTCTCTCTCTCCCTTTTCCTTTCTCTCTCCCCTCCTTACACACCCCCTCCCCTTCACACACTCACACACGCAAGCATGCACACACGCACGCACATACACACATCCGAAATCGTTGTGCATCCTCTCTCGAGACCTCTTTTCCCGCTGTAGACACCCGGCTATCAGAAGTGTCATCTCTCTCTCTCTCTCTCTCTCTCTCTCTCTCTCTCTCTCCCCCCGCTTCCCTCCATCCCCTCTCCGCCCCCACCCGGGTCTTACCCGGGGAACTTGGGTGGGGTTAACTACTTTTTAGTTCCCAGGGTCACTCTGGTCAGCCCCACAGGGTGGGTTTTTCCCTCTATTCTGGGGCATGTGTTTCTGTCTACCCTTAGTCCATTCACCTGTATTTGTCTTTTTAAAACTCTCCCAACTGTCTGCATTGCCTGTAGATCTTGATATTGGATGTGTGTTGCTAAATGGTCTTAGCTTTATTTAGGCCCCATGGCCCGTAGGTTTATTTGACGTATTGGACCGGCTAGCGACATACATTCAATATTCTGTTTATTTTTTCACAAGCAGCGCAGGCACGTCCTGAGAAAGCCTTGTTGCTGTCGGGACGTTAAGCAATGTACAATCAATCAATCAATCCATCCCCTCTCCCTCCTTCCAGCCAATTATAAAAAACTCTTTTATTGAAAGTGTCCATGCAAACAGACCGCTAACGAGGAAGGGAGATGGGTGACCCTTGATACGAATTTGCCCACTTGGCCGGCGCTAAATGGATTCTGGTGCCACTTTTCGGCGTGGTAAGTGAGTCGCTTGCAGTCAGAGACGTCTTTTCATCAGCCAGAAAAGTCTTTTTATCGTCAAGATTCATAGATTCTCATGAGCCCCTGCATCCGCAAGGGCTCATGAGAATCCATGCCTCTTGTGGCTGGTGTTTATATTATTGGTCTAAAGGCGGAGGAAGTTATCGTGGGTGTGAGTGTTTGCTGACCATTCGCTCATCGCCCAACTTCCAACTTTGCTCTGTCTTAATCTGTTTTCCCCCACCGTTTTTGTTTGAAGAAGGCCTACCCCATAATCATTTTTTCTTCTGTGGTTTGTTTTATGAGAGTCATTTGAAAATGTCGCTGCATTCGTTCACATTCTGTTTCATCTCTTATTAGTTTGCAATGTTATGTCTGTAATCCGTAATGCTCAGAGGACTACATTTTCAATTTGGGAGTTGGCCTCCGAGGTCTACCTCATTGTTTTGAAGATTGATCGACACTTATATTTCACAGGTGGTGTCAGAGTAGCTTGGCGCCTCCTGGCTCCTATTCTGACATCACCTTTGAACTATCATGGTCGATGCACATCCTGTCATATCGTGTCAGAGCTTTATGGGTTACAGCAAAAACTAGGTAATTACAGTTATTTTTTATTTCCCCTATCGTAAGCTGGGTCAGAAATTTATAACAGTGTTCGTATTAAGATGTGTATCAGTTCTGCTTCCATCTCTTCCCCCCCCCCCCCCCCAACCTCCCCCTTTTAGTGCCTTCATCTCAAGAGCATGCCACATTTCGGTCGTTCATTGACCTCTTCCTGGCGCGTAGACATGTGCTGGTATGTGATTTTGGACCTTACGACTGAAGACCATGATAATGTTTTCCAATTTCCCGGAAGATGCAGGCCTAGGGCCATAAAAGCGTTTTACGGCATAGAGGCCAGTTGCACGAGTGAGCTTTGTCCTGCGCAGGCCACTAAGCAAGATGCTCCGCTATAGCGGAGCACCTTGCTTAGTGACTGGCGGATAACTAAACTCACTCATGCAACTGGCCCTATGTCGTAATGCCCGAATTCACAGCCCAGCAGGCAGATCTTCTTGACGTTTGGCCTGGGGCTTTATGAGGCTCTATGCCTTTTGCGTATAGAATGCTGTCAGTCGAGGAGCGATCAATGCTCATGTGCCGAGTAAGTGTTGGCCGCTGATAGGAAATTAAACAATAGTGCAGTCAACCCGCGCGTTTAATTGGTCTTCTGGGTTTGCCGCTTCGTTCGTAGGGACGTGTCAACTTAGTGGGCTGCTGTGCACGAGTGAACTTTAGTTCTGCACCAGCCACTACGCAAGGCGCTCCGCGAATGCGGAGCACCTTGCGTAGTGGCTGGCGCAGGACATAGTTCTCTCATGCAAATGAGCCCCAGTGAGCCAAATCCGGGTCATCGGTCGCACGCCGGCCGGAGTTGGCCGGAACACGGCCGACGCCGGACCGGTGAGCTTTTGCTGGCTGGGTGGTTTGAACCATGCATAGGCACGCCGCAGATGACATCAATGCAAAGCAAAAGTGCACACTGAGACGAGTCCGTAGCCGCGTTTCCGCATAAAGCTGTTCCAGTCTGCAAGAGGCATATATTCTCATGAGCCCCTGCATTCGCAGGGGCTCATGAGAATCTATGCCTCTTGCTGACGAAGCTCTGATCCTGCTGTCCTTTAAACTGAGCGTGCTATTTTTAAGCACACGACTGAACGTCTGTATTAAGTGGTGCATAGGGTAGAAAGAGCAAGGTTGACAGCCTCGTGTAGGCCAGTAGGAAGGACTTTTTGCGTCCCATTTGTAACAATTTTCTTACAAGCGATCAAGCTAATTGAAAGCAGAGCAAGTTGTGTGAAAATCTGAGAGAGAAAATGAGAACTTTTTGCAGTGCCAATTTGCACGCAAAGACTTGAAGTGCAACATGTGTAAACCAATTAGAGTGAACCGCTTTTGCCTTCATTTCGAAACCTGTCCTGTGCCTGCTGCCACTGGCTCTGTAAACTTTACCGGTGGTGCACGCGCAAGGGGGTTAATATGCAAATGATTTAGAGCAGCGAATGTGGGAATGCTTGGTATCAATGGAAGCTTGGGAATCGCACGTTTCTGATAAATGTAACATATTGCGCGTGTCGTCGGTTTTGGTTTCACGACTACTCTTGTCACACTGAATATAACGCAGTTCAGCTTATCGGGTAGACTTCGGTGGTGTGATTCGTGTCTGTACCCAGTGTATTTGTATGTGTGTGCAGTACTCAGAAATAGACCTGAACCGGAATCGGTATCCAGGCGCGCGGTGGATTTTGTTTCTGTACCCAGAATTAAAACTGTGAGAGTTTATGTACCCGAAATCTTTGTATATGACTGTTTAAATAAATAAGATTAAGTTGTCATGAAAATCAGAAATCGTTCCTGTAATGTGTGCAAAACCCACCATCGTATTTGTACCAAGGTAGTCAGTTTCGGTATTACCGGAACTGACTCCCTTGGGTACAAATGCGATGGGTACGGATCTGCCCTGTGAAGACGAAAGACAAGTTTATTTTGTGATAAGCGACATTATCATTGTAATGCAATGACAATCTCGCTGTTCACAAAATGCACTTACTGCATTCAGACAAGCAGAAGTACATTTTCGAGTGAAACTGCCGAACTTTACCCTACGAGCCGCATTTTGGCCCGAACGTGAGGGAACAGCCAGCGGCCACCCAACCCCACGTTCCCCCACCCAGGGGATTTAGCTGGCGGCCGAGCCCCCCTTGCCAGTTGATGGCTTGATGTCTCTCGCCCGTGGACGCGATATTGGAGGCGTTTATTTTATTCCCTCCCCTTCTGCCTCCACCGTGCTTGGCTGCCGATTTGTGCTGGTGCTTATATTAGAGAGTGGTTGTGTGCAGCGCAGTGTGCGTGTTTTGTGTTGGTCTGTGAGTGTGGAGACTACGGTCACGGTTTACCTGTTGGACCTACAAGTCTTCGTGTGCTGGTATGTGATTTCGGACCTTACGGCTTGACAGCCGTAAGGTCCAAAATCACAGATCAGCACACGTTTAAGTGAAACTGAAAGGAAAGTGTCCTATTGAAAAATGATGTTTCGTGGAAGAAGAAAAATGACATTTTTTTTCAAAATAGTAATAATAATATTAATAATAATAATAATAATAATAATAATAATAATATAACTTATCATTATATTTTAGTATGCAATGATTAAGGTATACCGTGTATGCCTTTCGTAACACACTGGGCCCTTAGTTATTGCCTGATGACTGTTACACTCGGGAGAGTGTTCGAGCATGATATTTCAAGGTGTTGCCTGTGTATCTTGGCGCCAAGGGACATCAGGCTATTATGGTACTACCCTTGAACTTTCTGTCATAAGCTAAAAGTGTTTGGATATGGACTTAGGGTCTTTAATGACAAAGTGACAATTTTTTTTTGCCCTTCGCGACTTCTGTTGAGAAAGCACCTATCTTTTGAGACCACTTTTTTTCTTGCAAAAAATGCGATTGCTCAAAAGAGGTTCTGCACATTGGTATGCAGCGCGGAAGACTTTCGTTGTAAGAGAAATATTTCTTGCGGAAGAAACTTCTTTTTTTCGGACAAATGAAAAATCACACCTTCCTCCCACTTGGATGTATGTGTTCAGGAAAATACATTTCAGGGAAATTGAATCGTAGTGAAGAAATACGTGCTGTGAAAAAAAAAGAAGAAGAAGAAGACCACATTGGCAGTGAGAGAAAAAAGGTTCAGGTGCTGCCGTGAAGACCCTAGGCTTACTTTAAAAGTGAGGTAGAAAACGGGGTACTTTCATAAAAATCTCCGACGTATGCAGACAACAAGGTACATTTGTTTTTAGGAAAAAAAGCGGCTAAAAAGATTGAGGGACGAAGAAAATTTGAATTTGAAGTGATGAATCGGTCTGGCGCAGTTGATTAGAAGCAGTTCACTTGGAAATACGCACGGGGAAACTTTCTGAACAAAAGTGTGCAGTTGCTGAAGCCATTTACGTCCATCTGGTAGAAGGGTAGATTCTCATGAGCCCCTGTAGTCCTGAAACCTTACACCCCCAAGCAAGTAGCATAGATGCTTTTGAACTTCTGCATCATTTATCTCCATCTTCAAGTGGCATAGATTTTCATAAACCCTGCATCCGCAGGGGTTCATGAGAATCTATGCCTCTTTCTTCCACTGAGAGTGTCATCAAGGTTTGAGTGTATAGTCAGGGCAGCTTTGGCCACGTGGAATCACAGATGTAGATGAATTGATGATAATCTGTGCCTCTTGCTGACGAGATGTCGGCTCTCGAGGATCTGTCGCACTGGCTGGAAGAAATCGAATACAGCGGGTTTTTTTTATATTGAGAGTGTCGCCTGGGTTTGAGCGTACGACTAGGACAGCTTTGGACATATAAATCACAGATGTTGATGAAATCATCATAATCTGTGTCTTTTACGGACGAGATTTCGGCTCATGAGGATCTGTGTTTCTTGCTGAGAGAAGATCGGTTTCAGCTAATGACAGCTTTTTTTCGACTGAGAATGTCAGTTGGGTTTCAGCATGTGACCAGGACCAGGGCAGCTTTGGCCATAGGAACCACAGATGTAGTTACATTCATGATAATCTGTACCTCTTGCCGACGAGATATCGGCTCATGAGAATCAGTGTCTCCTGCCGAAAGAGACCGGCTTTCAGCTGTTCTTCGATTGAGAGTGTCATCTGGATCTGAGCGTATGGCTAGGACAGCTTTGGCCAAAGGATTCAAAAATGTAGATGAATTCATGATAATCTGTGCCATTGCTGACCAGATATCATTGGCTCACGAGAATCTTATATCTCTTGCTGAAATAAATTGGCTGCAGCTGTTATTCGATTGAGAGTGTAATATGGGTTTGAGCGTATGGCTAAGACAGCTTTATCCAAAGGATTCAAAGTAAATGAACTCATGATAGTCTGGGTCTGTTGCTCACCTAGATCTGATCCAAATGTTCCTCATATTGAGGATGTCATCGGGGTTTAACCCCTTCACTGCCAGTGGACGCAGGTTGTATTTTGGGAAATACTTGTAAATACAACGTAAAAGAGCCCCAGACGTCGAAGGAACGCAGATGCAAAGTGGTTCCAGCAAGAGGCATAGATCCTCATGAACCCCGCAACTGCGGGAGCTCATGAGGATCTATACCTCTTGTAGTTGGTTGGTGTTAATGTTTTTCTCGGCATTGAGAAATTTAACTGTACTTCTACGAGTGTTCTGCACTGGCGTACTCTGCGCGCTTCACAGGACATTGACATCGCAAAAGGTCTGTGTTTGAAGTGGTATTGAAAGCTGGCAAGGGTAACGAGTTCAGTGACCAGTTCTGTGATGTGCCAGACGAGAAGAAAGAGCATTCAGTAACAAACGGATGGTTCCATTTAGTTCACAATGCGTCTTCTTGAGAGTACGAGTTAATTCTGCTCTGTGAATGGCAAATGGCAGAAAGTTCATTTTCGTGAAAGTCGAGGATTTCATTGTATTACAATCAAAATCTCGCTTTTCACCCAAAAAATGGACGTTCTGTCTTCTTCTTTGAAAGACGTGCATTAGGACAAAATTTCTAAAGTGGACGTTAACAGCCCTCGATCATCAATGCTAGTGATTTCTACATCTTCTGTAAGTGCTCAGACGTGATAGAGTCCGATGTTCTTGGAACTAATGATGAACTTGTGAAGAAAAGAAAGAGAAATCCACAGGAAAAAGTGGGTTTTATTTTTAACCCCTTGCCTGCTACTAACGATGCCGTTCGGCGGAAAGACGCGTAACAACGGTATCGTCAGCAGCAGCCAAGATGTACAAAAAGCCTTCATGTTTCGCATTGTTTTGATGAGGACAGGTGCACAGAGGAACATGACTGGAATACGTTTGATGAAAAGAATTTACGGGTTCTTTATAAAACTGTGTTGGCCGCAAGGATCTGGAGGACAGAAGAAGGTTGAAAAAGCGTTTTATGTCGGCACATGCAAGTCTTAATGTCGGCACCAAAAGTGCCACACTGGTTAGCTCCGTGGATCCCCTGCGCGCGGCGGATCGAGGGAGGCACACAACGTGCAGCAGGGCACGCGCGATAAATACGTCGTCAGGTTGGCCAAAAACGTTTCACTCGTTCCAGGCTGTTACGCAGCTGACGGTCTTGCCAGAAATACATTGCGTGCTCACCAGTATGCGCACTACGAATAAAAAGCTATGACGTTCTTCCGTAGAAACGCTCCATCTATTCTGGACTGAATGAAAGACAACCTGTTCTAGAGGCGACTTTTTGGGGGGGTCCATGACGTATCTGACTAAAAAAGCGTCGTATGCATACTCACCTCTTTCCGTTTGACGTTTTTGACGTTACTTCATTCGAGACGTGCTGCATCCGGATACGCGGCTGACGCCGCGTATCCGGATGCAACACGTCTCGAATGAGACCCCACCCGGGTCTGCCCTGGGGGACTTGGGTGGGGTTGACTGCTTTTTAGTTCCCAGGGTCACCCTGGTCAGCCCCACAGGGTGGGTTTTCCTCTCTATTCTGGGGCATGTGTTTCTGTCTACCCTTTGTCCATTCACCTGTATTTGCCTTTTTAAAACTCTCCCTACTGTCTGCACTGCCTGTAGCTCTTGATGTTGGATGTGTGTTGCTAAATGGTCTTAGCTTTATTTAGGCCCCATGTGTTAGGTTTATTTAATGTATTGGACCGGCTGGCGACATACATTCAATGTTCTGTTTAGTTGGGTTTTTTTTTTTTTTTTTTCACGAGCAGTGCAGGCACGTCATGAGAAAGTCTTGTTGCTGTCGGGACGTTAAGCAATGTACAATCAATCAATTAATCTCGAATGAGTTATGTCTAACTCTAAATACACTAATTGTGTTAATGTGTTAAAACACTAATACACGCCGAAAGCGATAAACGGACCAGGACAGTGAATGAGTAAGGTGCCTCCCAAGTCAGATACTACATTTGAGAAAAACAGTTCGGTATATACATGTATATGAACTTTGAGCAGAAAGTGAAATGGCAATATGAACAAGGGCACCTTGCTGAACGCGCAGTAGATGACGCGTTCTTGCGTATAGCTTATTGCTCGTCAAGATCGATATTAATGGCGTTGTCGTCGGCGGTGTAAAAGTTTGCCCCGGTCAAACATGTCGTCATTTTCAGAGGGGACAAGACCAGATCCGATTACCTACCCGCATCGGGACATTGAGAAACTTCTTCATTTCCACAGCATTAGCTTTTTTGGGTCAATTTCAGGTGGTTTTTGTGTGTGTGTGTGTGTTCCACAAATTACAGAGTAAGCTCTTTCTTTCTAAGAGCCAATGGCGATGGGATAACATATAAGAATCACGAGTTCGGCTCGAATGTCTGCCCCTAAGGCACAGAATATGCGTTGTCCATTATAGTGCATCAACTCATTCGCGGCAAGCCGCATCCGGATGGCCGCGAATGAGTTAAGCTGCATGGGGTATCAGGCAATGCATATTCCGCAGGTTGTGGGTTCAGCATTAAGCAGGTCACACACGCTTTAACCCTTTGGCTGGCGGTAGCAGGTTTTGTCGCGATGATTCCTGGCGGAATCATCGCGACAAAACCCGCTACCGCCAGCCAAAGTGTTAAACGTCCATTCAGCTCACTTCAGCTTACCCGCTTAAAGCGAAAGAGCTTAACCTGAAAAATGTGGGTAGACTTAACGTTCTGTTCTCTGTAGTTGTTTATTTATTTATTTTATTTTACATGTATTTATTTATTTATTTTAAATTTATGTATTTATTTATTTATGTATTTATTTATTTATTTTTACCCCTTGACTGCTACTGACGATACCGTTCGGCGGAAAAGACGCGTAGTTACGTAGTTAGGTCATGACGTAGTTACGTAGTTAGGTCATGACGTAGTTACGTAGTCAGGCCATGACGTAGTTACGTAGTTAGGTCATGACGTAGTTACGAGTTAGGTCATGACGTAGTTACGTAGTCAGGTCATGACGTAGTTAGGTCATGACGTAGTTACACGTCTTTTCCACCGAGCAATATCGTCAGTAGCAATCGGGGGTGGGTGGGGTGGAGGGGGGGTGGGGTGGGGTGGGGGTGGGGTGTTTAAGCAGATTTTTTCACCGTGGAGAAATCCATGAATCGATTTGTACAATGCAGGTACGCCCAGATTACTCGCCTTTGGAGGTGGCTCGGTGTCGATTTGGGAGCTCTAATGTAAGCAGTGGGAAAGTTTGGACGAAAATTAGTTCACGCAGGTTTAGATTCCAATCTGTGTAGAATTAAGAGCTGCGCATGCAACCAGTAAAAAAAAAAAAAAAAAAAAAAAGGTTTAGAGGAAAGTTAGTTAACGCAGACTTTGAGTCCAATTTCGAAACTATATCTATAGTTGACAGTATGATGGGGTACGTGAGAATTTATGGCTCGTGCTGGTGTGAACCAGCCTCAGTTACAACTTCATGGTTAACTCTACAGCTGAACTAGTAGTATCCCTGCACAATAGTGGAACTAGGGTAGCCTGTGGACCTTTTTTTCATTTAAAATTTCCAGACTGTCACCCATGTATACAGAAATTAGCTCCACATGCAGCCAATCAGACCGTCCAGAGGAGAGTGATATTCACGCTGACTTTAACTTCAATCTTGAAATCATGTGGCATCTTAAAAGCTCTGTTTGCAGTCAGTCAGAACATTTTGGGGAAAACAGTTCACGCAAAATAAGAGTCGAATTTTAAGCTAGGAGAGACACAATTTTTCCACCACGAAATTGCTATCAAAGCTTTGATTGTCTTCTCGCCGTACAAATAACCACTGTACTGTCGTAACACAACGTGCAATATCGAAATGCGAGCGGCATATATCCTCATGAGCCCCCACAGTTGGATCAATACCACCAGCCGGCATCATTCAAGTTCATTCAGCTGTGAATTTGTAATGGCTTTAGAGACACCATTTTCAAACACTGACAGGGAAGGTGTTATCCCTTGGGCTGGCGGCAGCGTTTTTTGTCGCGATGATTTCTGCAGGAATCATCGCAACAAAAACGCGCTACCGACAGCCCAAAGGGTTACGTGGCAAGTCTTCGTTTTAAAGTAGCAATACATGCTTTGTTACACCCCCAACCCTCTCCCCCAAAAAAATGTAGGAGAGAGAGAGAGAGAGAGAGAGAGAGAGAGAGAGAGAGAGAGAGAGAGAGAGAGAGAGAGAGAGAGAGAGAGGAGAGAGAGAAAATAAGAAGGGACAGGATTTGCGGACTTCATACTTAATTCGTGAAAAGGACCCCATGGCGTTCTGTCCACAGACTGGTGTAGCTTCGTATTCTGCCAATGTCATCGCATGCAGAACCTGTATTAGGTAAACCGCAGAGGGAGGTAGATGCATTATTAAAACAGCGCTTTGCCTGTTGGTTCTGTATCGGGTGTTTTCATTGGTTTTCCCCGGGAGCACATTATCCGTCGGTGCTGTGTTGCCTGTTTTCATTGGTCGTCCCCAGGGAATTACCTGACAGGCTAAAACAGTAGGAACGGAAGACAAACAGAAAAAGCGTTCGATTAGTTCTGAGAAACGATGAATTGAGCAGTCTATACATGTCAACGAACCAGTTGTTTTTGCCTAAAACCGGGCAGTTTGAATAGTGCACTATTTCATGATGAAATCCAACCTACATCTCGGGTTTAATTACCACTCACTCTCGTTTGCTTCAGTGTGTTTGAAGAGAAGTGCATTACTTTTTTGACTGCCTGAGTCTACTGACGTTGTTGTGCAGCGAATGTTTATTTATGTGCAGTATTTGCTAGATTTGTGTGTGTGACTAGCAGTGACGGCTCAGTTTTTCCCCCGTGCCAGTATTTGTACGCGATTGGTTGAAAATTGTGCACACCATCGGTCTTGATAGACGGTAAACTGTTGCGAGCAAGAGTAGGTCTGTGCTGGTCTGTGATTTTGGACCTTACGGCTGTTGACCGTAAGTTCCAAAATCACAGACTAGCACACATTAAAAACAAACAAAAAACCAACAACCATTAATAAGGTGGCAGAAGTAAATTGTCTCATTTTTATCTGCGCGCTGCTTCCACCTTAATTAATCGTCTCAGCTGCTTCAGAAACAAATCAACAATTTTTACAACAGTATCTGTTTTAGCGATCACCTTTATAAGATATCACCTGTCATTAAAGACCCTCATTCAGGCGACTGTAGCCACTTGAATGATGGTCCTTAATGACAGGTGACACATTCTCCCCATCTCTTGAGAGAGCACTTGTCTTTTAAGACCTTTTTTTTCTTGCATAAAAGGTGCAAAACATGTTCTTCTGCGCATTTTTTTGTGGATGGATGGCAGCTTGCAATTACTGATATATTTAAACCCCCTACTGCATGCAGCTACTGGTATTGTAAACACACCGGTGGCTTCATGCCTGAGGTGACGAAGACATTATGATGGACGATCAGCTTTTGGTGAGGCCGCTAAGTGCTGTTGGCAATTAGGACACTGCGCCGCCTCTCACCCAGTGAGTGAAACTGGATTTCCAACAGCAGGATGCAATGCGACTTAATATTTTCATTGATTAAAGCGCAATAGCGTTGTGTTGGATTTCGAATACCAGGATACTGTGTGAGTTAAGTTTCCCAGAAAACAATACAAAACAATATAGCAAAGCAGCTGTATTTCCATTAACAAATTTATTTCTTATAAACCCATTGCTTCAAATAAATTTCACTATGATAGTTCAAGGGTGGTGCCAGAATTGCTTGGCGCCTCAGGTGGCAAGCTATTTTTGCACCATCCTTGAACTAACACGGTTGATGCAGATCTAATATCAATGTAGCCTTCATAGGACCACAAGCAGATTAACTCATTCTACCCCAACACCGAAATCCTTAAATGTTGCCATTGTCCTCTGAAGACTGCATTGCAGTGCAGGACACAGAGCGACCATGATAGTTCAAGGGTGATGCCAGAATAGCTTGGCGCCCATGGGCGCCAAGCTATTCTGGCATCACCCTTGAACTATCATGGTCGATCCTTATCTTGCTGTGGTGTGTCTGGGGTAGAATGAGTTAAACAAAATGAGCATTAGGATGTAATGGGTGAATTAATTTGTATCATTAAGAAACAAGATGCCGTTTGAGTTAGTTTCGTAGAAAAAAGAAGCAGTGCAGCTGTGCTGAAGTTCCATAAAGGTGCTTATTTATTGTCATTAATAAGAAACGCAATACCAGGATGTTATGCCAGTTAATGTTCATCGATAAGAAACACAATGCAGCTTTGCTCGACTGTGGAGAGGAATGGATACCAAACCGATTCATCGCCTATTGATGACTTCATGGCACGCAGCGCGTGTTTGTGGTCGTGTTCTAATACGGTCCTGCGGTGTATGTGTGTGTCTGTATTTTGTGGCTTTCAGTCACGGGTGTAAACCCGGAGGACGCCCTACATAATGATGAAATGAAGTATTTATATGAGTGATTGTGTGTGCGTAAATGCATTTCGATTCTGCGATGTAACTTTCCAGGGGTGTCCGGTTAACCCTTTGCCTGTCGGTAGCGGTGTTTGTCGCGATGATTCCTGCAGGAATCATCGCGACAAACTCCGCTACCGACCGGCAAAGGGTTTAACTCCAGCGAGACGTGTCGGACACAACTGCATAATTACTCGGGATAGAGCATATCTCGAATGTGTTGGAGATTTAAATGGTAACGACTGCCTCCACCAAGAGCATTCGGGGCCGCTTCGTTGATACCACAAGACACATAGATTCCTATGAGCCAACTGTGTGCGTGTTATTGTGCTTTTCTTCTGCGGTTTTCATTACCTTGGGTGTTCACTCAAAGATTCCATTTTGATGACCGCCCCGCCACGTACAAACGAGGGCGGTCCCATTCAGTAAGAGACATAGGTTTTCTTGAGCCCCTGCACCTCTCAGCAAGAGGTTTAGATTCTCATGAGCCTCTGCTTTAGTAGTGGCTGGTGTGAATCTATGCCTTTTGCAGTCCAGACGAGCCGGCTGACTGAAAACTTTCCTGGCATTTTCAAAGAATGTGGTAATCACGGAGAAAGGTTACATTTACCTGTGCAAACAGTGAGACCATTGTGTGGGAGGATTAACATTTCTACTGAGAAAATTTTCTCTTTCAGAAACGCAGCCTGCAATTCCGACTATCTGTTCTGTGTTTGATGACGCTTTCAGTGCGTCGGGCGATTTTAACTGTGTGTTTTTACTTCGAGCAAATATGATACTGCTGATGCCTTTGTATAATGCAAATGTGATACATTCAGCCGTCTTGAACAATCTGATTTGGTGGCTTTGTGCAGCTGTACATTTTCAGACCCTTAATTGGGCAGTTTCAGTCACATTTTCTGTTACATGCTGATACTGTGGATGCCTTTTGGTATACCAAATGTGATGCATTTAGCCGTCAAGAACAACCAGTTTTGATAGTTGTGTGCAGATGTACCCTTTCAAACTTTTAACAGGGCAGTTTCTGTGACCTGAACTGTAGTTGAATGCGACAGAACAGTGTTGTAAGCTGTAATTTAACGGTTCTTTATCTTGTGATGTTTTTAAACCCTTTGGGTGTCGGTTCCGATTTTGGTCGAGGCGATTCCTTCAGGAATCACATCGACCCAAATTGCTACCGAAACCTAAAGGGTTAAAATGTTGTTAAGGTGCATCTGTACTGTTTTGTACAACCCGTCAGCGTGTCCATCTGACTCTCCTGCTGCAAGCAGTGGTTTTCAAGAACAGTTGTAATTAATTGTCATTTGCATATTCCGCCCTGTGTTCCGTCTCAGAAATCGGATGATAGACGTAGGCCAATACATGGTCTTGTGCTACATCGCTAGCGTGACATCCGATGGTATCTGACTAGCACATTGTACAACTCAACTGTGTGCATCCTTTTAGTCGTGATTTTTAATGTTGAAAGATACCTGCTGATCTTTCAGTCTTGACACTGCGCCTTCGAGCAGACAAGCACACCAGGATTATTGATGCGTCAGCTGTGTAGAGTAACAATTCGTTGTTCGTAAATTAGACATACGTCACCAGTTGCGTGATTGACGCAAATAGTGGATTAACCCGTTTAGTGCCGAGAAAAATTGAACACCACCGAGCTGCAAGAGGTATAGATCCTCATGAGTCCCCGCAATTGCGGGGGCTCATGAGGATCTATATCTCTTGCTGACACCACTGTGAATGCATGCTCTTAGGTTAGCTAGTGTTTTTGGTGTTGAATCACCGAAGACTGCAGAAAACAATCTGCGTCAGCAGGCAGTGAACGGGTTAAAATCCCCTACAATTATGCAGTATGGCATATTGGTCCGGGATTTTAACCCACTGTTTGCGTCAACCAAGTGCATCTGTTGTTAGATCATACCCACAGCTTCACGAATGGGACCGGCGTTAAATCATCATGGAAGGAGAAGTATATTTAGCAGATGAAAAAGTGCAAGAGGAAAGTTGTGAAGAAAAGTGTGAAATGGAAATGAATGATGGCCAGATCACAGGAATAAATCAAACCAACATTCGCACTGAAGAATTCACGAATGAAGGACAAGAGTCACCCAAACTGGATACAAAACTGTTACTGGAAAAACTGGCTGAGGTGCGGGTGGCCCAGGAATATAAAGCAGAAAATCGTTATGACGAGGACACTGCAAGCAGCGGAGATACATCAGTCATCTCACCTCGTGGCACAGCGGATAACAGAGTGGAAGTGCACGACATTCTTTTGGAGTGTGACTATTACCAGTCACTGCCTGAAGACCAGAGAGAAGTCACTTTAGGCAAGGCTGTGTCCGATGATGAGGTTCTTGGTTTAGGCGGTGTGAACAAGGACACTAGTCCAGAGACAGACCTGAATATGGAACAACATAACCGCATAGATCAGCATGGCCTTCAGGAAAGTAATGGATGTGTCCGGGTATCTCTCGGAGATGCTTCTTCTGGTGATGGTAATTTGGCATCACTGGCCGCCGAAGTAGGTCGTTTGGATTCACGCACAATTATGGACGGTGAGCTGACAGACGATGCGTCTCAAGAGGATAGATCAGACAGTTTATTGGGAAAAGGTGAAGACATGCAGGGAGAAGTTACAGACAATGCCCGTGTTGGCAGTGTCCAGAAAAACACAGACAGTGAGATCAAAGAACGGATACAATTACTGCCAGGGGTTGCACGAGATGTCGTCACAAGCAAAGACATTTTTCCAAACCAGACACCAGAAGACACAATTTTAGACGAAGACCTTTCACATGATACGGAAGACACATTTCCGGACCCGCCCTATGAGGAGGATCACGAAAGTAATGCCATATTCAGTCCTGACCTGACCGACTTTGAAACACGAAAGAACGCAATCATGGCGTCCGCAGGAAGAAAAAATTCAAAGTCCTCTGAAGCAGAAGATGGTAGGGTTGAAGCAGACGATAAAACGAAACCCCCACTTAGCGTGATAATTGGCCTTGAGAGTCTGCGTGATGTCACGGAGAAACGAGAAGCTACTGATGGCGCGCAAATTGGGTTACAACTCTGCAACAA
>BTPG01000007.1:44607725-44825225 GCA_036245525.1 Semisulcospira habei
CATGAGAATCTATGCCGCTTGCAGAAGAAACGTTGCCAGTTTCTTGCCTTCTATATTTTCACCAACAGGCTGATTGCTTCCTCCGTCATTTGCAGAATCACAGCGCAACAGGATATAGGGCCGATGTCGGTGACTGTGAGCGGGTTATTGGGCGCCCGACGTCGGCCCGATAACCTTTTGCGCATTGGGGAGGAGGAGTTGTTTCTCCCGAATTTTGCATCCTTCAATCGTCCCGGGCCGACTTCGATCCGGTCTTCAAGCGGCGCCGTCAGTTCTTAGCTATATTGTTGGCACTTGCTGATGAATTTTCCCTTCTAACTCATTCGAGACGTGCCGCATCCGGATACGCGGCTTAGAGCCGCGTATCCGTATGCGGCATGTCTCGAGTTGCGAAGACGCGCCTTTTTTTTTGGCTGTCCTAGTTTTTAGTTTAGAAAGCTGAAAGTGAGTTTAAGGAAAACGAACGAGTTGCAGGCATTTTTATACGCCTTACTTTCTTTGTATTTTTTCTTGAGCTTTTAGATTTGAAATGGCGCTTCGGGTAGTTTGTTTGTCCTCAATCGTAGGAAACGAACGTTGCCGATTTGTGCCTGCAAAAACATAGATTCTCATGACTCTTTGCAACATTCAGGGGTCGTGAGAATCTATGCGTCTTGCAGACGGACGAGGTTGTACTGTCGACTGATTTATGTTTATGATTTTTTACGATCTGCGGAATGGGGAGGAGATTCTCCCCCCCCCCTCCCTCCCCCCCCCCCTTAAAAAAAAGAAATGAAATTAAAATTTTTTTTATTGAAAATAAAAGAAATTAAAATTTTGATCGTCATTCTGCTGCTCTAAATGGGGTAGCTCTGTGTGCGAGTCAAGTTGACTTGACTCTTGTAAGATTGCACCCAGTTTACACCTTTTCTCGCGCACACAGGATCAGCCACCTCGTCACACACAATAACTCCTCCCTCACCCCTCACTCAGGAGAATTAAACTCCCCATACCGACCCCCAAGACACACGCTCTTCACCCTTCCCCCTTTTCCTCCGTTAACTCTTAGTTCACGTGCGAGACACCTAATGGTGTCGTGTTTTTCATAGTCTGTCGGGTGACGTCCCCGGGGTGCTGTTCGGTCGCTCTGCCCGTGCGCCACAGTCACCGCTTGCGTGATACATCGGGTAATCGGTCTGCTGGGAGAGAAAATGTCGCCACCTCTTTTCGCTGCCCATTAACTAAAGATTAACCCGTTCAGTGCAGGCTGACGCAGACTGTGGTTAACTCTTTCGAGACGTGCCGCGTCCGAATTCGCGGCGTAAAGCCGCGAATCCGGATGCGGCACGTCTCGAAAGAGTTAATTCAACAGGGGGGAAAACCCCCACCATTAGATGTAACGTGGATTGAAAGTGGTGTCAGCAAGAGGCATAGATCTTCACGCGCCCCCGCAACTGCAGGGGCTCATGAGGATCTATACCTCTTGCAGTTGATTGGTGTTCAAATATTTTCGGCACTGGACAGGTTAACCCCATTCGTGCCACCTGCCCTTTTCCACTGCTTAGCCCTTTCCCTGCCATTGGGCGCATTTTTATTTTTATTTATTTATTTATTTATTTATTTATTTATTTTTTGGGTGGTGAAATCTGTTCTCGTTCAAAGACCCAACGCCAGAATCGTCCAAGGAACAAGGACACAAATTGGTCTCAGCAAGAGACAATAATCCTCGTGAGCTCCTGCGACTGCGGGGGCTCATGAGGGCCCATGTCCCTTACAGTTGGATCGTGTTCACGTTTTCTCTGCAGTGAAGAGGCTAATTGTTTTTGACAGTCCGGAAAGCTGGTTCTCATCTTTGGGTGCCTTCTGCTTGGAGGTACCTGATCCGCCCTTTCATGCCACTGCTGTTGATTTTTTTTTTTTTTTGGTGTCTATTGCTGGACCCATTTATATCAGTGTTCGTTTCCCCCTTAATCCTTGTAGCCCCGGGACCCTGCAGCAGGAGATGGAATCTTCTTCTTCTTCTTCTTCTCGAACACCGTCACACTTGGAGTTTGGCTCTCAAAATGAAATCTGTGGTCTTCTGTAGCACCTCCACAGGCCCGTACAGTTTCTCTTGTAGAGTGGCGGGCTTCTGCCATATCTCCTCCCTCAGTAGCTGGTGGTTCCCACAGTCCTGGAGGATGTGCTCTGTGGTCTGCTCTGCTTCTCCACAAGGTCACAGGGGAGATGGCACGAGGTGAAAGCGTCTGTGCAGGTGGAAATTGAGTCGGTTGCGCCCGGTCCTCAGGCGAGGAGATGGAATGATCATGATAAACAAGGGTAGTGCCAGATGAGCTTGGCGCCTGAAGGCGTCAAGCTCATCTGGCACTAATTTTGAATTATCATCATCAATCCATCTCCTACAACTGGTACATAATCGTTAGGCAACACCTCCAAAATTTGAGAAGTGGGACCTTGGTGCTAAAAGGGTTAGCTGCCAGTGGATTGTGTTTCTGAAGTCTGTGTTAACTCAACGCCAAAGAACCCCAGGCGTCTAACGAGCATAGAATGATGATAGATTTCGCACAGGGTGCTGTCAGCAAGAGGCGTAGATGTTCACGAACTTCCGCAACTGCGGGGCCTGATGAATATCCAACTGCGGGGCCTGATGAATATCCAACTGCGGGGCCTGATGAATATCCAACTGCGGGGCCTGATGAATATCCAACTGCGGGGCCTGATGAATATCCAACTGCGGGGCCTGATGAATATCCAACTGCGGGGCCTGATGAATATCCAACTGCGGGGCCTGATGAATATCCAACTGCGGGGCCTGATGAATATCCAACTGCGGGGCCTGATGAATACCCAACTGCGGGGCCTGATGAATATCCAACTGCGGGGCCTGATGAATACCCAACTGCGGGGCCTGATGAATATCCAACTGCGGGGCCTGATGAATATCCAACTGCGGGGCCTGATGAATACCCAACTGCGGGGCCTGATGAATATCCAACTGCGGGGCCTGATGAATATCCAACTGCGGGGCCTGATGAATATCCAACTGCGGGGCCTGATGAATATCCAACTGCGGGGCCTGATGAATATCCAACTGCGGGGCCTGATGAATATCCAACTGCGGGGCCTGATGAATATCCAACTGCGGGGCCTGATGAATATCCAACTGCGGGGCCTGATGAATACCCAACTGCGGGGCCTGATGAATATCCAACTGCGGGGCCTGATGAATACCCAACTGCGGGGCCTGATGAATATCCAACTGCGGGGCCTGATGAATATCCAACTGCGGGGCCTGATGAATATCCAACTGCGGGGCCTGATGAATATCCAACTGCGGGGCCTGATGAATATCCAACTGCGGGGCCTGATGAATATCCAACTGCGGGGCCTGATGAATATCCAACTGCGGGGCCTGATGAATATCCAACTGCGGGGCCTGATGAATATCCAACTGCGGGGCCTGATGAATACCCAACTGCGGGGCCTGATGAATATCCAACTGCGGGGCCTGATGAATATCCAACTGCGGGGCCTGATGAATATCCAACTGCGGGGCCTGATGAATATCCAACTGCGGGGCCTGATGAATACCCAACTGCGGGGCCTGATGAATATCCAACTGCGGGGCCTGATGAATATCCAACTGCGGGGCCTGATGAATATCCAACTGCGGGGCCTGATGAATATCCAACTGCGGGGCCTGATGAATACCCAACTGCGGGGCCTGATGAATATCCAACTGCGGGGCCTGATGAATATCCAACTGCGGGGCCTGATGAATATCCAACTGCGGGGCCTGATGAATATCCAACTGCGGGGCCTGATGAATATCCAACTGCGGGGCCTGATGAATATCCAACTGCGGGGCCTGATGAATACCCAACTGCGGGGCCTGATGAATATCCAACTGCGGGGCCTGATGAATATCCAACTGCGGGGCCTGATGAATATCCAACTGCGGGGCCTGATGAATATCCAACTGCGGGGCCTGATGAATACCCAACTGCGGGGCCTGATGAATATCCAACTGCGGGGCCTGATGAATATCCAACTGCGGGGCCTGATGAATATCCAACTGCGGGGCCTGATGAATATCCAACTGCGGGGCCTGATGAATACCCAACTGCGGGGCCTGATGAATATCCAACTGCGGGGCCTGATGAATATCCAACTGCGGGGCCTGATGAATATCCAACTGCGGGGCCTGATGAATATCCAACTGCGGGGCCTGATGAATATCCAACTGCGGGGCCTGATGAATACCCAACTGCGGGGCCTGATGAATACCCAACTGCGGGGCCTGATGAATATCCAACTGCGGGGCCTGATGAATATCCAACTGCGGGGCCTGATGAATATCCAACTGCGGGGCCTGATGAATACCCAACTGCGGGGCCTGATGAATACCCAACTGCGGGGCCTGATGAATATCCAACTGCGGGGCCTGATGAATATCCAACTGCGGGGCCTGATGAATATCCAACTGCGGGGCCTGATGAATATCCAACTGCGGGGCCTGATGAATACCCAACTGCGGGGCCTGATGAATATCCAACTGCGGGGCCTGATGAATATCCAACTGCGGGGCCTGATGAATATCCAACTGCGGGGCCTGATGAATACCCAACTGCGGGGCCTGATGAATATCCAACTGCGGGGCCTGATGAATATCCAACTGCGGGGCCTGATGAATATCCAACTGCGGGGCCTGATGAATATCCAACTGCGGGGCCTGATGAATACCCAACTGCGGGGCCTGATGAATATCCAACTGCGGGGCCTGATGAATATCCAACTGCGGGGCCTGATGAATATCCAACTGCGGGGCCTGATGAATATCCAACTGCGGGGCCTGATGAATATCCAACTGCGGGGCCTGATGAATATCCAACTGCGGGGCCTGATGAATATCCAACTGCGGGGCCTGATGAATATCCAACTGCGGGGCCTGATGAATATCCAACTGCGGGGCCTGATGAATATCCAACTGCGGGGCCTGATGAATATCCAACTGCGGGGCCTGATGAATATCCAACTGCGGGGCCTGATGAATATCTATGTCTCTAGCAGTTGGATCGTGTTCACTTTTCTTCGGCAATCAAAGGGTTAAATGAAACAGATTAATTTTTCGTCGATTTCAAATACCTAATTTGTTCCCAGCATAATAATAATAATAATAATAATAATAATAGTAAAGTAGATTATAGCACTGTCAGGGGAGAGAAATGTGCATGATCGACCAGTGATCATAGATCTACTGTGGCCAAAGCACAAAAAAAAAAAAAAAAAAAAAAAAAGAGATAGGAAAGAGAGGGGGCGCTAAAAAAGTGACTGAAAGCAATGCATATGGAAGCCCTGGCACTGGCAGTCTCCCCTTTTCTTTTCAATAATAATAATAATAATAATAATAATATATTTTTTTTTAATAAAGCGCAAACTCCCTGCAGTGCAGGCCCTAAGCGCTGGTAGTGAAGGGACCAAGCCTGTAGCTGAGCGTGTCGTCTTCTCCCAGCGCCGGAGTTGCTTGACTGGAGTTTGACATTTTATCAGGCACTTCTCTAGTGCTGTCGTGATCCACCCATCTCCTGCAACTCCTGGTGCCAAGCCCATCATTTAACCCTACCCTGCTACCGGAACCATATTTTTGTTCTGAAATCTTTGTTTATTCAACGACCAGATGCCACAACCGTCCAAGGAACATGGATTCAAATTAGTCTCAGCAAGAGGCATACATTCTCATGAGGCCCCGCGGGACTCTTAAAGATCTAGGTCTCTTGCAGTTGGACCCCGTTCACAGAGAGAGACAGAGGTTGAGATTTGGGTCTTTGTTCTATTGGCGTAACATTTGCACGACGTTCAAAATAAAATAGCCAATTGTCGTCTGATGCAGAGAAAATCCCAACGAAGAGAGAAACACATATGAAAAGGACAATTACAGGTCACATTATACAGTCAAATTTGGCCAGTTGAGGCAGTAAGAGGACCGGTGTTTTTTAAAATAATTTTTGTCTTGTTTGAAAATTTGTAGTAGGGCTGAATGTTGGAATTTGCTGGAAATTTCTGGTTAGCTGAGAGGAGACATGTTTGGTGCGTTGATTCATACTATCCTGAGCTTATCCAGTGGACAATTGTGGGCCTATGTTGTGTTGCCATTGACGTAGTGATTTGAGGGGCACGCTGATTTCAGCTGTGCTTGGGTGTGGGGTTGGTAAGGAACCAGTCTCATAGCCAAGAAATGAGACGGGTGATGTGCTGTTTTTTTTTTTTTTTTGTTGGTATTTTGTGCTTGGCAAATGTGCAGCTGGTGGGCGGTAGTGTTTTTTAGGGAATTGAAAAATTAGGGGATGACTGGGACTGACTAAGGCTAAGAGACTGGACAGTACGGAAACGGCACTGCGGTCCGTGACCTACAACACAGTGTATTACATTTTTAAAATGGACGCACGTGGCAGTCATCGTTTTGGTAAGGCTTTAGTCTGATTCTTCATATCGTAGTCTATGAAAAGCCAGCCAGAAGAAAGCGATTTGGTTTGTCTATATATACTTCTGTAATTCCCGGTACGTGCAAGCCAGCCCAGAACTGTAGCACTGACCGTCTTTGATGTAGGGAAGAATGGGTCTGAAAGCCATTCTCTTCCAAGTGGCATATACTGTCATGCGCCCCAAACTGTGCCCGCAAGAGGCATGGATTTTCATGAGCCCCTGCCAATGCAGGGGCGCATGAAAATCTATGCCTCTTGTTTGATTTTTTCTCTCGTTTTGAAGTCCTCGGCACCGAGGCGTTCAGGGACTCTTGCTTGAAAACGGTTGTCTCAGTTTGTATTCAACCTCATGATTTCTGGGCAAAGGAGGCCATGAAGGATGAGGTCTATTAGAAGCTGACCGTTAGGACCGTTTGGACGTGCCTGGCCTCAGGACAAATAACGGACGATTAACCTGACGTCCGGATTAGCTAGAGTGGAAGTGACCATTTGGATCCAGACGGACAGTACAGGAAGTAGGGTGTGTGGGTGGGGGAGGGGTAGTGAGGGTGGGGGTGTAGGGTTGAGTGGGCGGGCGGGGTGTCATATTGCATTTTACCTTTTAACGCCATATGGACAGAGGTCAAGCAAAACAATTTTGTTTGGGTGTGAGGTGGTGGTAGTTTGACGTCAGTAGTAATGGATCTTAGAACGCATTCAGGTGACCCCCCCCCCCCCCCCCGACCCCCCCCCAAAAAAAAAAAAGAAAAAAAAAAAGAATTACAATACAAAATAAAGAAAAAAAGTGCGGGGAGAGGGCAGGGTGGGGTGGGGGTGGGGCGGGGAAAGAGAGAGAGATGTCATTTTCCGCGTGTTTACAAAATCCGGCATCTGTTGTTTCGGTTAGTGACGCCTTTATTTCAGCGCATCCCAAGCGACATTTTTTAAGAGTACACTCGTTGTTTGTTGGCTGAAGCTGCACTGGAGTTGGCTAAACTTCAAGCAAACAAAATGAATAGCCGTGTCGTGTACATAAGTAACACATTTACGCTATAGACTGGACAGAGGGAGATGGATCGACCGTGACAGTTAAAGGGTAGTGCCAGTTTAGTTTGGGGCCTACAGGCGCCAAGCTAATCTAGCACTATCCTTGAATTGCCATTGCCAATCTATCTTGCACACCCTGCACACAACTGCACGCGAGCTTATACGTGTGTGTAAGTGCGTGTGCGTCAGTGTTTTCTGTCAAAGGATATATGCGGATAATATTCGATTTCGGCACGTCCATCCACACGTCTACACTGTTGCGTCTGCAAATTTGATTACTGCGCGCCACGTAATAAAACAAGTAGAACACGGGACGAGACTGCTAGCTTCTCAGCGGTGAAACGTATTCATAGACAACACGCTCGTACTCGCGCTGATCCTAGCTCGCTTTGTATTGAATGCATTTTTGTCTTGCTATTTGACTTTTTAAATGGGTGTAGAGCATTGACACCAGTCACACCGAGAGAGAAGCGAACATTACAAACTGTGAGGTTTCAAACAGTAGTTCTGAGACGGTTTTTTGTTTGTTAATTGACTTTGTTTGTTTAAATCTTTTCTCATTGTGATAATGCATGAAGGACAGAGATGCAGAATGAACCCAGATATAGAGCATATGAGCTTTGAACTCCTGTATGCACGGATAGGAGTTGACAGAGTCATTGCTTTCTCTATATTTATATTTCGTTAATCATGGATGAACATGAAAAGAATTAGCAAGCTAGTTAATTTGGGTGGCACTACTATGCAGAAGCAGCTGTCTTTGGGAAGGCAGCCACACGCTTTTTTCATGATGAAAAATAAAAATATTTGCTTTCGTTAAATAAGCCAAAACCTTGTGCTACACAAGTTGGTACAGAATCCATGGTGCATTTTTAACCGTTAAATCGTATATATGGGTTCTCTGAAGGGATCGTTCACGCAATTCGTTGACTTATATCGTTTAGACGAGCTTGAACCCTCTGCAACACAGGCGGACATTGCATGGTGCGGTTTGAACACCGCGAAATCGTATATGGGATGTCTGGATGGATCGTTACACAATTATCGTGGCACTATATCTGCCCACATTAGACGGGTGGGTGGTGTTACATTCTCATTGATCAGTTCTTTATGAGCATTAGACGCGCCTCTGACGCGCTCGTAAAACATCAATCGTCTGCAAGAGACATAGATCCTCATAAGCCCCCCGCACCTGCGGGGGCTCATGAGGATCTATGTCTCTTGCTGTTTCCATTTTCTTCCGTTTTATTCCGGCGAGTGAGACTTGTTGAATGTTAGTGTACGGTAGCCAGTCAGGGAACGTTAGTATCTTTTGGGAGGATGGAGGGAAGCGTGTGTCCGGACGAGGGGAGACAAACATTTAAATCTGCCGGACTTTATCGCGACTTTGTGGATAAATGAATGCACAAGTTCCTGCGGTCTTCGTAAGACAGATAGCTCCCTGGTTGTCTCCCTCCATTCGCTGCCGCTCTGCGTTAGGGAATCGAGAGAACCGATGCTGTCAGATAGACGCAACTTTCATTATTCTTTACGTAGGTAAGTTATTTGGTTTTTACGCCGAGCAGGCAACTAGGACCGTCTCACGGCGATATTCTTCTTTAGGGAGAAAGAGACAAGTATAGGAAGAAGGGTGGGGGCGGGGGTGGGGTGGGGGGGGGGAGTGGGGGCTGGAGATCGACCACGAAAGCTTGATGGCGACTTTCCAGCTGCTGGGAGCAGATCGATGGTTGTAGCTTAAGAATAGTGTGCGACTTGTCAGGCGCCTTGCTAATCAGGCACTACTGATGGCCTTTGCGTATTGGTGATCCATTTTGTGCGGTTTCTACGTCCACTTTGGCTATCTGCAGGCGATCGTAATAGCTTTTAAAATTTATTTTTGTTTATAATTGGGATAGTTTAAGGGTTGTGCCTATAGGCGCCAAGCTATTCTGGCACAACCCTTGAAAAACAACGCAGACGTACGAGTTGCAGAAATATTATGTAAACCATTTGGCGCTATAACTGCAAGGGTAATGTCAGAAATATTATGTGAACCATTTGGCGCTATAACTGCAAGGGTAATGTCCATTTTTTTCGGGGATTGGGAATGACGGGGGAAAGAAGAGGCGGTTGGGGTGGGGGTAGGGGTGGGGGTGGGGTATGAGGTAGATGGTGTCAGCTGACAGAATTATGTGTACGCACGCGCCGGAAAGGTCTTGTTTCGACAGATGACGTCACTGAAGACGGCGATCCTTATTTTATAGCACCTGTTGAGTATCGAATGGACGACGCGAAGAAACCCGCCAGGCGCTGTGATGACTTCATTTCGATTCTATTTCAGATGCATGTTGATTTGTTAGAAAGCGCCTCGGGCAGCTTCATATTAGACATTGAATTAAAATGTTCCAAGATAGTTTGCAAATACTTGAATGTCTCTTGTTAAAAATGAAAGGAGTATATTTCGTCCGTTGAAAAGAAAAAAAGAAGAAAGAAGTAAATATATATATATATATATATATATATATATATATATATATATATATATATATATATATATATATATATATATATATATATATATATATATATATATATATAAATTTTGGCGTATGTTATTTCTTCATGCTAATTGCCCTTCAGTCCTACCTCGTGAAGGCAAAAGACAGTCAAGTTCTGTGAAAAGAAATATTAAATGAAAATCTCACTTTTCACAAAACTTGACTTACTGTCTTTTGCTTTCACCGTCCCGCCGTGAGATGGCCTTAGTCGCCTGCACGGCGTTAAACCCAAATGACTAACTAACTGACTAGCGCATCAAAGAAGATAAATATACTGATCAACAAAAGAAACGCGAAGTAGCCCCATCAAATAACATTTAATCCAACATTTGAAAGTCGATTTCGGACAAACTATACAGCGGATGTTATCGACATTTTAGGAATGAAATCATGGACACCAGCGTGTTCAGCGTAATTATTCTGTATTTGGAGCAAGCATGGCGCAGCACAAAGTTAATATGGCGTGTAACCCCCATCGCAGTTGACGACGGCTTGGAAGCGTTGGCGCATAGAGTGCATCAGGCGGTTGACAGCTGCCCTGGGAATGTTGTTCCAGGCCTGGACAATGGTATTCTCCTGTTCTGCGGTTGTCGTTGGTCTGGGGCGTACAGCGTTGACCTCCCTTTGCAGTTGGTTCCAGAGATGTTCGATGGGATTGGGGTTCGGGCTGTGGGCAGGCCAGGGCATGACTGGGATGTTGTGCTGCTGCAAGAAGTGCTGGGTGATACGTGCAGTGTGTGTACGCGCATTATCTTGCTGCAAGATGAAGTTTCTGCGTCCCTGAGAAAATGGCAGGACATAATTATGGGTGTAGTACTTGGTCAATGTAGCGCTGAGCTGTGATGCCATTTCCGCGACCTGGTACGAGTCCACGGAAGAACACAGGTCCTACTGTCTGGTTCAGGGTAATCCCACCCCAAATCATCACGCTTGGGCCGCCCAAGGCATTGTTCTCCAGCACACAGCCATCAGCATAGCGTTCACCCCTTCTCCGTCACACTCTAATGCGCCCATCTGCATGGCTGATGCAGTAGCGGCTTTCATCCGTGAAGAGGACGTTCTGCCACTGTCGCCACGTCCAGTCGACATGAGCCTGTGACCACTGTAGGCGTGCACGGCGATGACGGTCAGTAAGAACAGGTCCACGGGCTGGACGGCGGTTGTGCAGATTATGCTCCTCTAGCCGTCGTCGCACTGTCTGGCCACTGTCTGGTGGTTGCCGATAACTTCTCTTGCTGTTTCCTCGGCCGGCTGAAAGCGATTTCGCACGTGAGCCCGGAAAATGTGGCGGTCTTGCCGTGGAGTTGTTATACCTGGTCGTCCGCTTCGGGAAGCGTCAGCAGAAGACCCTTTGGCATGATAACGTTGCTGCAGCCTGTAAATGGTCGAAATGTGACATCTAAAGGCCACTGCCACAGCTTGTGGATCTTCTCCGGCTTCCAAACGCCCAAGAGCTCGTTCTCGTTAGGAGAGCACTAAGTCTTGGCATGGTTGATGTGGCAACGGCAAAAGTGACAGAAGGCGTAACACTGCTGATTTTTTTTTTTTATTGCCTAGCATTGCTGAACACAGTTCATGACCCAACATCACTCTGCAGTGTATGCACGTGCGTGGAAAGCATACGCCGTGCGTCCTAACCAATACGGGTGCCTCGTGCACAGGGAGGGTAACACCGTTACTACAGTAGGGTGACTGCATGCTTACATGTTGTTGCTCGTACACTGCATATCAAAAATAGTGTAACTTGTATTTTCGTGGATTTATCATACAAATACAACATACACTCGAATTTCGCGTTTCTTTTGTTGATCAGTATATATTTTACAAGACGGTTGCCTTCCAGAATATTTTTTTTTCTTTGAAGGGAGATGTCTGTTGAGGAGAACATGTTTGCCTGTCTGCTTCATGAAGCTTTAGTTCTCTGGCTGTCGGTAGGGTTGTTGTCGCGATGATTCCTGCAGGATCCTATTCTAACCCTTCCCGCAGGAATCATCGCGACAAAAACCGCTACCCACAGCCAAAGGGTTAATAGTCACAGAGCTAATCCGTTCGACTTCCTCCCTCAGTGGAGCATATATGTAGGCCTAGCCTACGGAAATGGATGCTAGCTGTACTGTCATGCTGTCAACGCACACGGTAGGGTGTTGAAGGATTATTGAAGGAAACTAGCGTGTGGGGAGCAGTAACCTAACAAAATCGATCTGTGCACGCGAATGGCATAGAATCTTATGAGTCCTGGCTAGTACACGGCCCATGCGGATCGTTGCCTGTTACACATGGAAGGAGTTAGCGATGGAGGGGTGGAAATGGCGGAGACGTCCGGCCCAGATGGAATCAGATCCAACATAGTATTAGACAGGAACCTTCGGATCTTTCCTTGACAGTTGCTTGGGTTGGGGCAGAGGGAGTAAGGGACAGGGTGGAGGTCATCGTTTTTGTGTGCGTGCGTGCGTGCACGCAAGCACCCCCTCCCCCGAGAAATGTAGGCATTCTCTACCTGCTGAGAAATGTAGGCATTCTTTTTCAGATTTGGGTCCACGGCAGCTTAGGGGTACCAGTCGGTGTGCGCGAGAGCTCCGTGTATCTGGTGAAGAACACCGACCTCGCATGAACACGTCAGGCATTTGGCTCAGCTTAGGGTCCACGACAGCTTTGAGTACCGTGCCCATGCGTACAAGAGTTTTAATGCACCCAGCAACAAAAACAAACAAACAAACAAACAAACAAACAAACAAACAAACAAAAAAGAGAACCACCACCTTATATATATATATATATATATATATATATATATATATATATATATATATATATATATATATATATATATAATATATATATATATATATATATAAGAGAGAGAGAGAGAGAGAGAGAGAGAGAGAGAGAGAGAGAGAGAGAGAGAGAGAGAGAGAGCGCAAATAAACAAGTTTATGGGTACTGTGCCATGTCCCCGAGTCTGGGATATTATAGATTGCAGCTTTGGGTCCACGACAGCCCAAGGGGTACGGTGCCATGGCCCCGCCGCGAGCGAAGTGTTAACTAGGTGGAAATGGGCTGCCAGTGTCCCGTGCCCACCTTCCTGCTCACCTCTGGAAATACCTCATTTGCTGGAGGCACAGATCCTGATTTGACACTGCAGGTTTCAGGAGCTTCATAGGGATCTATACCTCGTACTGGAATATTTTAACATCAGTATTTTTTTCCCCTGAGATCTCGGATGGAATTTCAGTCAGAAGTGTTTGTAAGCCCTTCTTTTTTAAATTTATATTTTAATACATTATTTAGAAAACATTTACACGCAAGAGGCATATATTCTCACGAGCCCCCGGAGTTGCGGGGGCTCAGTAGAATATAATGCCTCTTGCTCGTACAGATTTTCATCAGTGTTCTCCACGCAGAGCAGGCCTCTGGTGTTCTGAAAGATAATAAGCGGCTGGCTGGCGGACTTTAAAAGGAAGGAGCAAGTGTAATGTGTTCCGACTGGTGCCCTCCGAGGACGTCACCTTGTACCAGTGAGCAAAAAAGTTCCGGTGTCCACGTCAGCCTTGCGGGTCACTGGCCAGCGGCTGGGGACTTTCGTCCGATTACCTTTTGCCCAGCGTTCTGGGATTCTATTTGTGGGAGAGACGGGTGTCTTCTGTTTATGTCACGGGCTTCTTACTTTTTAAAGTGCAGACATGTTCCTGGTTGTTGTTTTTTTTTCTCCTTTCTCTAAACAAGAGTTGACCGTAGTTAAATTTAATCAAAAATTTCCTTATCGAGCGTCGGCTGCGGCAGACCAGCCAAACGCATTAACTTAACGTTCACTGCCAGTGTACGCAGATTGTGTTGTCTGAAATCACGTACGCAGGTTTTGTTCATGAAAACTTCGTTAATTCAACTCCTGAGAGCCACGGCCGTCCGAGGAACATGGACACGAAGTGGTGCCAACAAGAGGCATAGATCCTCATGAGCCCCCGCAACTGCGGGGGCTCATGAGGATCTATGTCTTGCACCTGGTATGTGTTGTTTACTCAACCCCGGCGGTGATCGCGTTAAAACACGCACACACGCAATACAATTATGTTTATGACGACAGCGTCTCCTTATAAACTCGCAACTCTGTAATTATAAACTCTTTGTTCACCGAAATGGGAATCGATGAATTAATTTTAAAAAGTTCGTGTTGTATGTTTGAGACGGAAAATACTGCCACAGTTGCAAGGAAGGGATATTTGCTGGAAGGCGTTGACTCAATTTTGAATTACACATGATACGTTCTGCTGTCACCGCTAGTCCATTATTTGAACAGCGCGATCATCATTGCTAGAAAATAAAAAACTCGCTTTTTACAAATGGATACTGGTTTTCTTAAACGGAAGAACACTGGTTGTCAAGGGCCTCTATTCTCTACCAGCGAACCGAGAGAGACAACCATTGTGGAAGAGACATGGCTCTTGTGGTTTGAAGCTGGAGGTGACCTGATAGTTGGATTGACAATGTCTGGGGTGAAATGAGCCTATGGCCTTCATCTTTTCCCCACCCGGGTCTGCCCTGGGGGACTTGGGTGGGGTTAACTACTTTTTAGTTCCCAGGGTCACCCTGGTCAGCCCCACAGGGTGCGTTTTCCTCTCTATTCTGGGGCATGTGTTTCTGTCTACCCTTTGTCCATTCACCTGTATTTGCCTTTTTAAAACTCTCCCTACTGTCTGCGCTGCCTGTAGCTCTTGATATTGGATGTGTGTTGCTAAATGGTCTTAGCTTTATTTAGGCCCCATGTCTTAGGTTTATTTAACGTATTGGACCGGCTGGCGACATACGTTCAATGTTCTGTTTAGTTGGTTTTTTTTTCACAAGCAGTGCAGGCACCTCCTGAGAAAGTCTTGTTGCTGTCGGGACGTTAAGCAATGTACAATCAATCAATCAACCTTCATCTTTAACTCACTGCCGTGAGATGGTATGGTCTTAGTTGCCTGCTCGGCGTTAAACCGAAATAACTAACTAACTCATCTTTGACTCATTCAAGGCGCCCCGCATCAATCGCAAAGGAAGAGTCGTACAGCGTTGCCGCCGGCTACGCTATGCGACACTTACGCAGCTATTGATGCGGCGCGCCTTGAATGTGTTAATTCAATAAATTTGTAAGCTCGCATACTGGAAATGTGGTAGGGTGGCATTGAGGGAGGGTAATTGGTGTTGGGTGATGAAGATGCGCTGGTAGCTAAATTTATCCACGCCTTTCGGGGTTTTCAATCTGCCTAATCGCGCAGCTTGCCTCACCCTCGCTATTGCTTTATTTGCCTATTCTTGGCGCAACACGTCCGAAGCATCTATCGTTATTAGGACAGTAGAGTCCCAGTAAGCATACGGTTCTATGGCCGACATCGCCCTTTGCTGGCCCGCGCACGATTCGTGCGCGGGCCAGCAAAGGGCGATGTCGGCCAGAGCTAGTGAGCAAGTTTGCTGTCTCGAGCTTTTTTTTTTGGAAGTCTCTTCGACTCGCCAATATTGCTGCCGTCTTCAAGGGGCTTGGGTTCTTTCACACAGGCTGGGGTCTGGAAATGCGTGTTCACGATGTGTGCGTTTGCAAATATTTATTTCTTCTAGTCTAGAAGAATTAGAAAGACAAAAAGAGAAACACAAGTTGAATGTTTAGGTCTTAACGTTTTTGTCCATCGCGAAGGTGATTTAAAAGACTGGGCACCAGAAAAGAGTGTGATCAATGTTTGACCCAAGCTTGGTTTGAACCCACGACCGTTCGGAGCACGAGTCGAACGCTCTATCACCTAAGCACCCCAGCTCCCGTATATAAAAAAACAACTTTGCATTGATACACATCGTCAAGCACATTTTTCTACTCCAGCCTGTAGATTCTGATGCGTCCCCTGCTGTCTGCGAGAGGCCTTTGTGCATCTGTGCCGCATGCTGACCTGGAGGAGACTAAAACGTTCAGCCCGCGTGTTGTAGAACAGATGCCTGTGGGGAGGATTTACAACCCATTAAAAGAGGTCGATACCCGTAATTTACAGTCTTTTGCCCGCGTCACAACGGCACAGTTGTGTAGTGGGCTGATTTCTTGTTAAGGTGCTTTTCTGAATCAAATATGCGCCTGCATGCTCAACTGGTTTGGATTCGGGCGAATGACCATAATGCATTCAATATTGCTGTGGTTAAAAAAAAAGTTCAATTTTTTTTAATTTCTTTTTTTGCAGAAACAGCTCAGGCTTAATAGCTGCGGAAGTGTCGTATAGCGGGGCTCTTGGAACGAGTTGACACGTCCGAGACGTGTCGCATCCGGTGACGCATTATATGCAGGTGCGGCAGTCTCGTATGCAGGTGCGGCAGTCTCGAACGTGTTAATACAAGTAGAAATGATATTCCACCAGTAGATCATATGGAAGAGAATTTTAGTTTTTTTTGTTTTTTTTGGGGTAACACTTCCGTTTACAACCCGTTTCCTCTCCTCAGTTCAGTGGAGGTCTGAATTAGCTCATTCGAGACGTGCCGCCTCCGGATACGCGGCTTAAAGCCGCGTATCCGGAGGCGGCACGTCACGAATGCGTCAAACATGGGTTTTGCCGAGATTTAATTTCCTGCTTCAGCGAGGCTGAAAATATTCTGGTTTCCGCACCGTCCGGATCAGCATCCCCAGTGCCAGATCACTGTTCCGTATTTAGTTTTCACTTGTGTCTGCTTGTGTGTTTTTAAGACGTGATCGTCACTATAATAAGAGGGTAGTCTCAAGTGGCACAGCTGCTCATTAGCTGCGCAACATAAACATGTCAGTGACGTCTGTATTTTATACAGCAGAACCAGTTTTAAGCGACCGCCCGTATATGAGATCACCTGTTAATAAAGACTATCATTTAGTTGGCTGTAGCCACCTAAATGATGGTCTTTATTGACAGGTGAAACATTTGCCACTAAAGACCTCACTTGAGAGAACGCCTGTGTTTGGTGCAACTTTTTTTTTGCGCTTTCTCAAAACAGGTTCTACTGTTTTCAAGAAAAACGGCTGAAATATTGTAGTCTATTGGAATGTCCTGGGGTTTCGAGGACCCAAGGTGATCAGACACCACCCTCCAGCTATCATTGTCGACTTATCTTTATCTTCTGTATCTTCTGTATGGTTATGTAGTGAGTGGTCGCATTTTGTCGTACACGGCAAGCACGTCCAGATTCTGTCTGGGTGGGTTGTGAAAGGAGATTGAGGGTGATGATATGTGCGGGTGAAAGATATCAATTTGATATTACAGTTAACTTCGGATATACCAGATCGCCAGGGGATGACATTTTTCTTGTTATCTCCGAAGTTTGTTATAAGCGAAGTAATTTACATAGAGTGCTGTCGCGACCTCAGAAAACGTACTGAGGTATTCCAATGTATCCCCCCTTGCAGATGTAGTGATCGGGGAGTCTGAAAAAGTATATCCGACGTTTGTGATATTCGTCCGTGTTATAAGCGAAGTAGACCGTACTTATATTCACCGGCTGATATTTGAACTTGTGTAACAAAGTGGACCGAAATACCAGACGGAACATTAAAAACGAAAGATCTTTCGTCGCTCGTGAGGTTTTTTGACGCGATGACGTCACAGACATAATTATGTTAACCCCGTAACTGCTGGGGACAGGCGAACGCTACCCAGCTGCAAGAGACATAAACCCTCATGAGCCCCCGCAGTCGCGGGGGCTCATGAGGGTATATGTCTCTTTGTTAGCCCTGTGTTCTTTATGGCTGTTTTTGTACTATTTGCATCTCAGTTCTTAGCGCGAAAGTCGGTCAGCAGTCTAGTGATTCCAGACGCGAAATTTGTGATCATTGGCCACGAAGGGGTTAACGGAAATGAGGGAATCTGTTAACGTCAGTTGCATCAACGAGTGGGTGTGCGTGCAGAAGAAGAAGAAGAAAAAAAAAAAAAAGAAAGAAAGAAAGAAAGAAAGTTGAACAGAGAATGCCTTGTACGGAAATAGCGGTGGAAGAGTTTTTGTTTTCATTCAGAAAACATAACGAACGACAGATGAAAAAGTCTTGTAAAAGGGAGCTTTTGAAATGGGTTTCTTTTCTTGAAGTTCCCTTTCTCTGGGAGCACTCTGAGAATTACGGTCGTTATGAAAATGCATTAAGTATTTACATCTAGCAATAAGCTCGCAGAAGGTTTGACAGTGTGTCTACACTTTCTTGGTTCTTAAGTCGACAGCCACCCGTCCCAACCGAAATGTCATGTCTAAGTTCGTCGACTTCATTTTTTGTTTTACTCAGTGTGTGCTGGCCTGTGATTTTAAACCTTACGGCCCAAGGCCCAAGACCGTAAGGTCCAAAATCACAGACCACCACACACATGCTCCAATTTTGCAATCTGCAATTTCCGCTCATTGAAAAGAAAATCCTGGACGATTTACTATAATTTTGTCTGATTACAGTTTGTCCATGCTGTCGTCAGTTTATGACGTCTTTATACGTGAATTGTTACCAGATCGGGTCCTGGGATGAGGTCAGATGTCAAAGCTAAGTGCAGTTGGGACTCAAAAAATGAGAAGGACAAAATGCCTGAGACTTTTCTTCAATCATGGTAATCAGATTGCATTCGGGGTTTAGTTTTTTTTATCGTCTGCGGTTAATCACAGATTTGCGGAAAGTGTTTTTAATTTTTAATTATTTAAAAAAAACTTATTTATTTCTTTTTTAAATTAATCTTTTTACATATTTCTTTCTGTCTTCTAAACGGTGCAGCCACAGAAAGCTAGATAATTAAAAACTGAGGCGGTTACGCAACACATGGAAACCCTAAACGCACGAAAATGTAAACAGTTAGATAATACCTTCCAATGGAATTTTCCAGTTGGCAAACTTCATCAGGTTTGCGACGGGCGAAGGGAGGTAATCGACTGACAGAAGTATTGACGGGAACGTTTGGTTTCACAGCTAACGTGGAGCACTCCGTACTTACAGATTCTTACATATAGAACAAGACGGCCCCGGTAGCTGGACTCACAATCCAGGTGGAAAAAACGGATTTGTTCAATAGCATGTCCGTTGAAAGGTCCTGGTAAATCAAAGTGGCACAGTTGGAGTGCGCCTGAGTTGATCAGTGTTCAGGTCGTACTCCATAGGCAAAAGATTTCCCTGTCCCCCATAACCCGCCCGTCAGGGCCGTCCATTATCACTTCGGTGCTGTGGACGTTAAACCCGAACTAACCCGAACAAGACGAAATTGTGATGCTATGTTTGCGTCTAGTCGCATGGCAAGATCCGAGTAATCAAAGGTCTTTGGGCCCGCGACGGCCGCAGTGGGCCCGCGCACGGCAGTGCGCGGGCCCACTGCGGCCGTCGCGGGGCCGGAGACATTTTGCTACTGGGGATTGGAGAAGGCTCGTGAAACCCACGTGCTCCGAATACGGTTATGAATTTGTTCCCTTATCATATAATATCATATCAAGACCAAGCTCATTGTCTTGCAAGTTAGGATTTTCCAGTGTGTATCGTCGCCCTCGCGAGCTATTACCAAGTTGATATTGATAGCAACATTTCTATGGGCAGGCTTTGAAATTACCGTCAATATCAACTCGCAAGTCGTTCGCGAAGACGACACTGCGCGCAGGAAAAGCTTGGCCCTTCTGTCGGCAACATTTTTTTTTTTCCCCGCGATGATTACTGCAGGAATCATCAAGACAAATCACGCTACCGTCAGCCACAGGGTTAATTCGCAATACAATTAATTAATTATAAACATTCACTTAGTTTAATTAATTAAGGTACCCGATGTTGTGTTTTTCCCCGCCTTATGTCTCTTTTGCAGCCCCGGGCCAACGCCTGATTATTCCCACAGTCCAAGGAGCAGCTGTTATGAATGCGGGCCTGCAAGAGGCATAGATCCTCATGTGCCCCCGCAATCGCGGGGGCACATGAGGATCTATGCCTCTTGCAGCCGTGTCGTGTTAAATTTTCGCCGGCGGAGAAGGGGTTCGGTTCAGGAGCTTTTGTGCGCGCGACATAGCGTACAGTAATCTTGTGCGCGTAATCCGTTTAGAAAGTACGGGCGGATCTAAAAAGTCGGATTAGATAGAGTGAATGCAAAAAGTCAGACCGGAGGCCTATGCTTGTCAGGGGACAGAAGCCGGTCGGGATGATGTGGGTGCGTTGATAGACAGAAGAGTGAATAGATCTATAGCTAGAATGGATGACATTTTCTTGTCGAAAACAAATATGCAGGATGGGGGTGGAGGTGGGGTGGGGGGGGGGGGGTGGGTGGGTGGGTATTACGTTAATGCAATTCAGTAAATGCCCTCGGAGTCTTTCAGTCATTTGTTGTGCTTGTAAAGAGATGACAAGCAATGGCTTTCGTGTGTCGTACTTAAGTACAGACGTGGGCGTTTCCTAAAGCCTGCGCGGTGGAGCTTTTTGGTGGAGTGCAGTGTGCGCAGTACTGGCCCCACCCTTTAAACCCTTGGTTCGTTTGCCATGGCCTAGCAAGCTGGGACGGTGGCATCGAGGTCCTCGGGTCGTAGGTTTTATATCAGACTGTCCTTGTCTTAGTCTCTGGCTCAAAAGCCTTCCCCGGAGACACGGGGGCTTTGATGTCAGGGGTTTCCTCCCTTAGCCTTTCCGCAGCCAAGCGGCCAGGCCTGCAAGGCAGCAGGGGATTCGTGGGGGCCGGGGTCGTCTATGTCCCGTGCAGATGTGAACATCTGCCCACTGCCCAGACGGTGACACCAGAGGAGAAAAATCCAACGCCGGAACCCGGTATCGAACCTCGCACCTTTGGCATTGGAGGCAGACGCCTTAACCACTGCGCCACTTCCCCTTCTCAAGTACAGCAGAACCTGACTTAAGCGACCAACCTTCTGAGAGATCACCTGTCATAGAGACTATGATTGAGGTGGCTGTAGCCACCTAAATGATCTTCAATGACAACTCACAAGTAACACTTTCTGCATTCATCAAGACTTCTCTTGAGAGAGTACCTGTCTTGTACAAAAAAGGCTGTTCAAAATAGGTTCTGCTGTAGCTCTAAGCAGTGCATTAAATCGATACAGAGGACAGTGCTTCGTCTTAGTAGTGTGAGTCACTGAATCTTGTTGAAAAAGTGGTTGTGATTACCAACTGTGGGAGACTTTCTGCAATACTGCCGTTATTTCACAAAAGCCAGTATAGAGAATTTTTTTGTTATAGTTTAACCCCTTTAGCACCAAGGTCCCATTTCTCAAATTTTGGAGATGTTGCCTAACGGCTGTGTTGCAGGAGATGGATTGAACATGATAATTCAAGGGTAGTGCTAGATGAGCTTGGCGCCTTCAGGCGCCAAGCTCATCTGGCACTACCCTTGAATTATCACGAGCAATCCATCTCCTGCTGCAGGGTCCCGGGTCTAAAAGGGTTAACAATTTTAATTGTGCTTTTCAATGGACATATTGCCTCATACGCCTAATATCAGCAGAATACTGGTCTTTGGGCAATGAACGTCAACGTCAAGAAAATATATTTTTTTCACAGACACATTAAATAGAGTAACCGTTGAAGTGTTGATATTCGATTGGTTTTGGCCGTTGAACACTGCTTGACTTATTGGAGTCTGCCGCATCCGGATACGCGGCGCTACGCCGGCTTTATGCCGCGTACCCGGATGCGGCATGTTTCGAATGAATTGCTTGACAGTTCAGTGCCCCAGAAATGTTAATCGGCACCGACAATCAAAATGTTGAAACAGAATCACCAGGAGTTTTTGTTCGACTATTATGTAATAATTCACGTACAATCATGTTTTGTGGTCTGTGATTTTGGACATTACGGCCTCACTCCATAAGGCCGCAACCAAGACCGTTACGTGAAAATAAGAGACGAGCACAGAACCGTTACCTACAGCAGAACCTGTTTTGAGGTACCATCTTTAACTCATTCGGCTGGACGCACGTATTTTCCAGATTTTGGAGGCGTCATAAAAATGAGTCATCTAACGACTATGCACCTGTTGCAGGAGATGGATCGACCATAATAATTCAAGGGTAGTGCCAGATTAGCTTGGCGCCGACAGGCGCCAAGCTGATCTGGCACTACCCTTGAATTATCATGGTCGACCTATCTCCTGCCGTAGTGCGTCAGGGCTGAATGGGTTAAGGGGGATCACCGGTCATTATAGACCATCAATCAGGGGGCCGCAACCACCTGAATGATGGTAATACGAGAACAGGTGACACTTTTTGTCCGCGGTCTTCTCATCATGAGAGAGCGCCTGTCTCTTAGTATCACACTTTTTCTTTTTTCAACTAAAAAAAAAAAAAAAAAAAAGGCGGTTGCTCTAAACAGGTTTTGCTGTCTGTACTTTTGAGACGGATTACAAAAACGAGCTTCCGCGGAGTACGTCCAGGGCCGGATCCGATGTGAGGGCTTAGTCTTCTTGAGGTGAACAGTGCCCCGCAGACTGGACCCTGCACAGCACCCACCACTCGAGGGACATAGATGTAACAGTTCCTGAAAGAGGCATAGATCCTCATGAGCCTGCGCAATTGCGGAGGCTCATGAGGATCTGTGCCTCTTGCACAAATCTCTCGGGGGTTTAGTGAGTGGGTAAGAGATAATCGAGGCTTGTCGTTTTGCCTGTCGTCTGCTGTTGCGTTGCGACATCCGATTGTTACCGGATTACTCCTCTTGCTGTCATGGACCGTCGTAGGAGGATTGGATAATGGTGACGGTCTGAAGGAAGTCGATAGGGCCCGGGGGAGTGGGAGGGGTTTGGGGGTGGGGGGCAGTTTGGGTTCAGCATTTGAAGGTTTATTTACTTATTTTTTGTTTGCATACTGTGAACCGTTTGCCTGTCGGTAGCGTTTTTGTCGGCTGCAGGAATCATCGCGACAAAAACTGCTGTCGACAGCCAAAGGGGTAATACAGATTTGCAAAATCAGTTTTTTTTTTTTTCTTCAGACATTTTGTGCTGGTCCATGCGCCTTTCTGTCAAGGGAGAAATACCACACAGTCGACTTTGCTACATACAGTTAACCAGGCCAAGGACTAGTATTCCTATCAAAAAGGTACCGCCTGGTGATGTCAAATTTAAGTGAAATATTTCTCATCATACCGAGCTTCTTGTTCACATAATAAAATCAGCATTCCTGATCTGTCGTGTATACAGTAGCAAGAGTTGTGCCATCCAGTGCCTGTCTTCATACAGATGAAGCCGTTTTAAGCAACCACCTCAAAAAGTGATATCAAAGGACAGATGCTCTCTCAGGGGAAATCTTGAAGGGCAGCCACAACCACCAAAGTGACGGGCGTTTTTTCATAAGGGTGTAGTCACGCAAAATAGGGTTTGCTTTATTAAGGCACTGCAACACTGAGACACCACTAGAACGGTCAGTCGGCATGCAAGATAGACAACCCTTGCGTCAAGGGAGACAAGCCTGCTTGGAGTAGGCAGTACTGTTATCAGGCCTGAGACACATGCTGCTTGGTCCCGCAAGGCTGATGGATGGGTGGCAAGACCTAGCCAATGTCTGACCAAACACTGCAGGGGTCAGCTGCATGAATGCGCTTTGTCCTGAGCAAGCCATTAAGGCCATTTAGCCCCAAGGTCCCATTTCTCAAATTTTGGAGGTATTGCCTAACGCCTATGTACCAGTTGTAGGAGATGGATTGATCATGATAATTCAAGGGTAGTGCCAGATGAGCTTGGCGCCTGAAGACGCCAAGCTCATCTGGCACTACCCTTGAATTATCATGATCGATCCATCTCCTGCTGCAGGGGCTCTGTTCAGGTTAAGCAAGATGCTCCATTATAACGGAGCATCTTGGCTAGTGGTTTGCTAAGAAGCTGGACACACGCTACCACAAACACCTATTGCCGTGCGCAATTTTGTGGCAGCAATGTTGCCGCCACAATTAGGGGCGCCTACAATATTGCCGCCACAAATTGCCGACCCGATACAAACCAAGTCTATTTTTTCGTGGTAGCCGGCAGGGGTGGGTTGCATATGCTTGCTTAGTGCGCAAATTTCTTGCTTAGTGCTAAGTTCGCAAGCTTAGCTGAAAAAGTGCGTTGCATGAGCGTGCTTATCTGCTGGAGCGAGCTTAGTGGCGTGCTTAATTCTAAGGACGGTCCCCCCGTGCGTAGCGGCGTGCTTAGCTGAGGAAGAGTTCTTAGCTGCCGTGTTAACGCGAGAACTTGAAATCTGAGAAATGTGAATTCACTCTCTTAAACCTTGTAGAAGAAACAGCCTTCCATCTAGGATAGATAAGGAAGAACACGAAAAGTACGTGAGAACGCACGGACCCCCACCCAGCCTCGTCTGACGGACATCTGGGAATTATCGGTGAGAAGTCTGCATAACTGCGGATTGCAACTGACCCTGCACACCGATGTGTGTAACCCAACACCCGCCGTTGTCAGAGAGATATAGATCCTCATACTATGGGAGCCTACACGGTACTCCTTAACTAATGTACATCTACATTAGACTGACAAGCAGGGTTGCCTGCACGAAAAATTTGCTATTTGCTCTCTTCGACTTCTTGTTTTCCATCGCCGCCATTTCACCCGCGTTTTGTCTACTTCGTTTCCGTTAGGTCAGTAGAAGCGAAAACCGTGCGTTTTTATTGGCCGATTTCTACAATCTATGATGACGTAGGGGAGAACCCCACCATAAGCTATAAATAACCTATCCCCGCTAGCTAAGAACTCGTTCGGAGCTACGCACGTCGCTAAGTCGCTCCATGCAACAGAAAACACTCGCGCACTAAGCAAGAGCTTTACTAAGCACGAAAGGCCTTAAGTCAGCGAGCTTAACACACTATATTTAAGCACGCTACATGCAACCCACTCCAGGGCTCGAGCAATGTTGCCGCCTCTCAGCCAATCAGCGGTGTCCTTGCGCCACTTCCCGTTTCCTTCATCTTCCGAGCCGGAAAAAATGGCGGAGAAGCTGAGCGCAGACGGCTTTGAGACTGTTCATAGTAACTCATTGGAGACGCGGCGCATGCGGAAACGCTGCGAATAGCTGCGTATCCGTATGCGGCATGTCTCCAGTAAGTTAATTGATCAACCTTGTCCGAGAGTTCCCATGCATATGGGACTCCCGCAGCTCCGAATATTTCAACCGGGCGCGTGAGAGCTGTTCCATATATGGTAATGGCAGGTCAGTCAGTACAAACACATTGCGCGCACATTGAAACGTGTGCCACGAAGCCGATGTGGTAGGTGGCAAATTGTTGCTTTCCACACATTGCTAGTGGCAAATTCTGGTAGCGTGGGCCCAATAAGCTCGCTCATGCAACTGACCCCAAATCCCCCCTCCCCTACTCCCTCTCGTTTGTTAGTCTGTCTGATACCGTCTGCAAGAGACATAAATCCTCATGAGCCCCAGCATAAGCGGGGGGGGGGGGGGGGGGGGGGGGGCTCATGAGGATCTCTGTCTCTTGCTGCTTCCATTTTACTTCCACAAGGTTGAGGTGGATAGGTAGCGGGATCAACTCAGTGTTTGACCATTCACGGCATGTTTGCACAACGGCCTCCCTTTCTATCTGCTACCGTACGTCAGAGACATAGATCCTCATGAGCCCTGCTGCTTTTCATCCGTTTTCAGGACTGAGTTAATTCGTTTAAACGTGGCATCCATTCACAAACTATTGAGAGCTAATTACGCGTAAAAGACCTTCATAGATATACCCAGTCAGTCAGTTAGTATACAAATAGATGATAAGACTGAGATGAGTAGCAGACAGTTCCAAAAGGAAAGTTACCCACAGTCCGCAACTCTCACCCCCGCCCCCGGCCCCCAACAACAAACAAACAAAATAATAAAAAAATAAATATATAAATAAATAAAACAACACCATCCCCCCCCCTCCCCAAAGTAAAAGAAAGAAAGAAAACACACACCCACACACACACACACACACACACACACACACACACACACACACACACACACACACACACACACACACACACACACACACACACAACCCCCCCCCCCCCCACCTAAAAAAAAGCAAAAAACAAACAAACAAAAAACCCAAACAACAACAGAAAACCCACAATGAACAAAAACATAAAAAACACCAAAACAAAAGCAAAAACCCTAAACAAAACGAACAACAAGCCTAGAAGGAAAAAAAAATGTCCGTCAAATCTATATGATTTATTTAAGAATGAGTTGGACAAGTCACAAGGGAGACGTCTACTGCCAAAAGGAAACAGACAGGAAACGTGTTGGCGGACGAATCAAACGGACTTTAGGATTTTTCTTTTTACTGCGACGAAACTGGCGACGTGGAAAGTGAAGCTCCCCTCCCCCACCTTCGTCACCGCCTCCCTTTCACAAACATCTTTTCAAGTTTTTTTTTTTTTTTTTTTTTTTTTACACACCACCCCCATCCAACTCCGCCATTACGACAAAAGTAGCGACGGGGAAAAGTGCTAATGTACCCTTAGTATTTGGTTATCCAGGCTCTCATTAAATACCATCACCACCGGAAGACAGCGAACGACACCAAAAACGCAAGAGGCATAGAGATGCGGGGGCTCACGAGGATCTGTGCCTCTTTACTTGTCTCTTGATACCCGCGTTTCTCAGGCGAAAGTTGTCGCCGGGTATTGCTTTGGACGACATAATTTGAAAGTGGTATTTCCTGACCAAGCTCATTGAAAGGGATAATACCTTCTCCAGCTGTGTTATCATCTAATACTACATCACGACAGGAAAAATGAACTGTGAAGGAAAAGAAAGTTCATTTTTGTGAAAAGCGAGATTTGCATAGTAATACAATAAAAATCTAGCTTTTCACAAAAATGTGCTTGGTGCCCTTTGTCTCCCCAGGGCAGAAAACACCCAAAACACTCAGACACCATCGAAAACAGAAGAAAAAGAAAAATCTCTGTCGTTGCAAACAGTCGTAATCTAAATCCCTTCCTTGGCCAGCTGCTAGAAACACGTCTGTGGAGCCAGGTCATCGTTAGATAATCCCGTGTGCCTGAGGTCAGCAAGAGACATAGATCCTCACGAGCCCCCGCAGTTGCGGGGGCTCATGCGGATCTATGTCTCTTGCATTTACGTGTTCATCTCTGTGCTCCGGCATTGTCTACAGTCTCTTGCATTTGGAGTGTTTCTGTGTCCCGGATTGTGAATGAATAAAAGCCCGAACGAATTTTTGTGTGGACCAGCTCCAGCCAATCTCTGTTAGCCCTTTGGCTGTCGGTAGCCGTTTTTGTCGCGATGATTCCTGCAGGGGTCCTGCGGGAGTCATCGCGACTAGCACGAATCCCAGTCTTAAAAAGACTGCTTAGCTTGTAAAAAAAAAAAAAGAAAAAAAAAAAAAGAGGAAAATAACCAACCAGGACTCATTCTACCCCAGACACCACAGGAAGATAAGGAACGACCATGATAGTTCAAGGGTGATGCCAGAATAGCTTGGCGCCTATGGGCGCCAAGCTATTCTGGCATCACCCTTGAACTATCATGGTCGATCTGTGTCCTGCAATGCAATGCAGTCTTTAGAGGACAACGGCAAAATTTAAGGATTTCGGTGTTGGGGTAGAATGAGTTAACTCTTGGCTGTCGGTAGCGGTTTTTGTCGCGATGATTTCCTGCAGGAAGGGTTAGAGTAGGGTCCTGCAGGAAGGGTTAGAGTAGGGTCCTGCAGGAAGGGTTAGAGTAGGGTCCTGCAGGAAGGGTTAGAGTAGGGTCCTGCAGGAAGGGTTAGAGTAGGGTCCTGCAGGAAGGGTTAGAGTAGGGTCCTGCAATAAGGGTTATAGGGTCCTGCAGGAAGAGTTAGACGGTAGGGTCCTGCAGGAAGGATTAGAGTAGGGTCCTGCAGGAAGGGTTAGAGTAGGGTCCTGCAGGAAGGGTTAGAGTAGGGTCCTGCAGGAAGGGTTAGAGTAGGGTCCTGCAGGAAGGGATTAGAGTAGGGTCCTGCAGGAAGGGATTAGAGTAGGGTCCTGCAGGAAGGGTTAGAGTAGGGTCCTGCAGGAAGGGTTAGAGTAGGGTCCTGCAGGAAGGGTTAGAGTAGGGTCCTGCAGGAAGGGTTAGAGTAGGGTCCTACAGGAATCATCGTGACAAAAACTGCTACCGACAACCCAAGGGTTATGTAAAATAGTTCTCCTTAGTTTTTCTCAATCGTGTTTTTGTTGTCATTCCTTAAGAGGCGTGGATTTCATTTTGTACGAGTTCCTTCGGCTGCAAGGGCTCACGAGTGTGTGTGCCTCTCGCAGATCAATGGGGCTGACTGAGAAACTGTAGTTTCGGTGGTGGGGTAACTACTTTTTAGTTCCCAGGGTCATCCTGGTCAGCCCCACAGGGTGGGTTTTCTTCTGTATTCTGGGGCATGTGTTTCTGTCTACCCATGGTCCATTCACCTGTATTTTCCTTTTTTAAACTCTCCCTACTGTCACTGTAGCTCTTGATGTTGGATGTGTGTTGCTAAATGGTCTTGGCTTTATTTAGGCCCCATGTTGTAGGTTTATTTAACGTATTGTACCGGCTGGCGACATACATTCAATATTCTGTTTTTTTGGGGTTTTTTCACAAGCAGTGCAGACACGTCCTGAGAAAGCCTTGTTGCTGTCGGGACGTTAAGCAATGTGCAATCATTCAATCAATGTAGTTTCGGTGGTTTGGTTTCTGGACCGGAGTTTTGTATGGAGATTAGACACGTGGACGGAAATCCGGAGACAAAATCCTGATGAACAATTCCAGGGGTCGGCATTAGTCAAATCCCACCGGAGATGCATGTTGGGGAAGAAGGAGGGATTGGAGGGCCTAGGGAGGGCAAGAATGAGAGATGGAAGAGGGGGGGGGGGGAGGAGAAGGGGGGGGGGGTAGGAGGAGGTCGCAAACGTTAGGTAAAAATAGACTATGCTGACACATTGATTGCAGTTTCAAGTCGCTGCCAAAAGTTAACATATCGACAGGCATACAGAAAAAACCCATGTATAACCTTTTACACTAATACGAGTATGCATAGCCCCACTTTTCCCTGCTGAGAAGGGGCAGGCTGTGTACACATCCGTGCCTACGCTTCTTTCTTAGCAGTGGGGGAATGCGGGGCGGTGCCTGGAGATGTTTAAGGAAGTGCATGATTGAGAAGTCGATATTTGACATCTTTAATAATCTGACGAGAGAGAGAGAGAGAGAGAGAGAGAGAGAGAGAGAGAGAGAGAGAGAGAGAGAGAGAGAGAGAGAGAGAGAGAGAGAGAGAGAGAGAGAGAGAGAGATGATGATGATGATGATGATGATGATGAAACGTTTTTATTCAGGATAAAAAGTTTTAGGCATAGCAATGCCTATCTTCCAAACTGTCCTGCTACTCTACACATATAAAAATACATCAGACGATACATCAAAAGATAAAACATATGTAAGTAAAAAGACCCATTCCCCCCCCCCCCCCCCACCAACACCACTCAGAAAAAAAAAAATTAAAAAAATATATAATTATATACACAGGTATGAACCTGACATGTTAATGCAGACAGTCGAGCTATTACATAATCTGCAGCAACAGTAGTAGAGTATTAGGTAATAGGAAACTTGTAACTAACTATACGAATAGTAGCATAAGGGAGCCGAACATACTATTACTTCTGAAGTAAATATTTATGGAGGCGATCTTTGAAGACGCTAATCTTACAAATTGATTTCAGGTGTGGAGGTAACATATTCCACGCTTTAGCGCCTGAAAAAGACAGACTGGTTTTACAGATGTCTAATCTAAATTTTGGAAGGTGGATCGAACTATTTCTCGTGTTTTTCCTATTATTGTCGGAAAATAGAGTTTTTAGGTAGGGTGGGGCTTTTCCGTGCATGATCTTGTGCAGAAGAACACAGCGATTAAATTCAAACTGTTTCTTCAATGTTAGTAACTTGAGAGATTTTAATTTTTCATCAGTCGAAGTAGGACCGGGAAGTATTAATTTAATGCCCCGACGATACAAGGAATTAACTTTTTTCATGTGAACTTCGCTGCATCCATCCCAGACGGTAGAACTGTAGTCACAATGCGTTTTGATATGCGCATGGAAAAAGAGTTTACGGATATCAGTATTAACTATATGGCGTAGTTTTGATAACAGGAACAGATTTTTGGAGATTGTTTTGCATATTGAGTCAGTATGCGGCTCCCAGCTTAATTGGTTGTCCACTATAACGCCTAATAAGCGATGCCTAGTTACTTGTTCAACAAGCTGTCTGTCTAAGGAGAGTGTTAAAGGTGGTAGGCCATGCTGGTGTTTCTGACGTGTAGTAACTAACATGCTCTTTGTCTTTGGAATACTAATAATCATGTGATTATCACTGCACCAGCCTGCTACTTCATCAAGACTTTGTTGGAGTACCTTATTAATGGTTGCGATATCTTTATCAGATGTGTGTATGGTCGTGTCATCTGCGAACAGATCGCAGTTCGCGTCTAAATGAGATATGCACAGTGGCAGATCATTAATAAATAGATTAAATAATAAGGGCCCTAGAATAGACCCCTTTGGAACACCGCAAGTTACTAAACCATCAGAGGAATATTTGCCATTTAGCAGTACTTTCTGTGTTCTGTCCCTGAGATAGGAAGATATAAAGGAGACAGTATTTGAGTCAATGTGATAGAATGGTAGTTTTTTTTAAGTAGGATAGAGTGGTTGACAAGATCAAAAGCTTTTTTCAGGTCAAGAAAGATTGTACCTGATACTTTACTGTCATTTATGGCAGAGAGCCATTTATCAATTAAATGATTGAGGGCAGTTTGGCACGAATGTAGAGGTCGAAATCATGATTGTGCTGCAGTTATCAGATGGTTTTGCTCCAGAAAGTTTAGAAGATGAGTATGGATATGTTTCTCGAGGGGTTTTGAAATACAGGATAATATGGAAATGGGCCTGTACTCGTTTAGGTTGCATAAATCTTTGCTTTTGGGAAGCGGGATTACTTTCGCTTTTTTCAGCTCGTCGGGAAAAACGTTATGTCTGATCGATAAATAAAGGTCAGGGATTCGACGATGTAGGGCAGAGATAGTTTTAAAATTTGACTATTAATACCATCTGGACCGCAAGACGATTTGTTCTTTAAACTGGAAATAGATTTGCCTACATCTAGGACAGTCATAAGCGGTACTAGAAATGGGCCGCAGGCTCTCTGTTGACTATGGTGACGTAGTTGATGAGAGCAAGTGTAGTTTACAGGGTTAGGTGTATTTGACTTCGCCAGAGTTTGAGCAACAGTTATGAAGTGAGCGTTGAACGCATCAGCAGTAAGATCGGGCGGAATATTAGGTGATCGTTTACTGTTACCTTTGGTGAAATTGTTTATTACTTGCCAGACTGAACGGAGGGAGAGAGAGAGAGAGAGAGAGAGAGAGAGAGAGAGAGAGAGAGAGAGAGAGAGAGAGAGAGAGAGAGAGAGAGAGAGAGAGAGAGAGAGAGAGAGAGAGAGAGATGCTGCTTACTGATACGCACGGTCTAAATGACAGGGGGGCTAATTCCAGCCCAGAAAAGACCCCGGCTTGCCGGACTTAGTCAACCGACGGCGCGTCGCACACGGCGGAGTTCACTTGATGCTAAAGCTTTTACCAGATCCATTCTCATGTTGAAGTGCGACTCGCTTTTTATTCACAAGCAGAATTCAAGTGTCGTTTTACACTGACCTATTCTCACAATGGTTGTCTCCCTCGATTCGCTACCGCTTAGCGGTAGCGAATCGAGGGAGATAACCAGTGTGGCTCATTCCATGAGCAATAGGCATAGATTCTCAAGAACCATTGCGATATGTCTCATGCCGACAGAGAAATCTCAATTCTCGTGTTGCGGTGCTGAGCTGACTCGCTGTGTCTCATAGAAGTCCAGAAGACGTCAGAGCGTAGTCACAGTCTCTCAGGTGGCCCATTGCATAAACAAGGGGCACAGATCCTAACGAGCACCTGCAGGGCTTGTGAGGATCTGTGCCTCTTGCTGGTAGAGATCGGCCTCATGAACAGCCTTCAGGAGGACAATCCCGGTTGAGTCGTCAAAGTAGGTTGGAAAAATCACTGGTAAGAAGAAAAGTGTGCATTGCCAAAAAGTGATTATAGATATAGTTGGTCCAAACACAGAATTGTGTTGAATTAAATGAGATTCGGTTTTTTTTCCCTACACTTTCCAAAGCAGTTACTTTATGTCTTACGTGTACGCTAAGCACAGTAATAGATCTGTGTAAATGCTATGTTTGAAATAGGAAAAACTTCTGTTATATAAAATAGTCCCATTTCCGCTGAAACCAAACTTTGTTGGAATTGGTTCAAAGACATCCAAAGATTCAGGTGACAGCCAAGAAGCCTGACTAGTTGGAAGACATGGTTTACACATAACAAGATGCATCTATTTTTGTCAAAGGAAATGCTAATTTCGTCTCGGAGTTGATGTCAGTGACAACGGAAAGCTGCTGGTGACAGACAAGAAGCCCCTGAAGTTGGGAAGACCTGGCTAGACTTTACACTGTGGATATGTTTTAGTTATAAGAAACGTTAATTTAGTGTCAAAGTTGACAATGTCAGTGACGTCAAACATTTCTTGTGGCAGATAGGAAGCCTTTTTTTCAGCTCCTGTCAGTAACATGCGAAGCGTCATTTGGACACACGCTTCAGGCATGCTTCGAAGTGTCGTGGGCTAGAAATTTTATTATTATTTTTTTATATTAAAAAAAACACCTGAATAACTTGTCCTTCACCTGACATGCACGCATTCTGTTCTTAACCCATTACATCCAGAGGCTTATTTTTGTAACATTTGGTTTTTGTCCTATGAAGTCTACAGATTAGGAGCTAGATCAACCATTTTAGTCCGTGTGTTGCCAGAATAACTTGGCGCCGCAGGCGCCAAGCTATTCTGGCAACACCCTTGATTTATCATAGTCAAATTAAATTCCAGCAGTAGTGTTTCAGGATGAAAAGGGTTAATGAATTTCTTGTCCGCCACGTGGCGTGTTAGAAAAATTTTCTTTTACTTGTCTTCTTGCCCGTCACCTGAGAAATCTCGCGGACCTCTCACTTTTACGCACGGTCACAGCCTCTCACTCTGCGACAAATGGTTCAAGCTTCTAGATTTTGTAACAGGAGAATGGCGCACCCCGACACTAAGTCCCCCTACTCTCCGCGCCTCCACCCGCCACCCGCCACCTACCTGCAAGGGGCATAGATTATCATGAGCCCCTGCGACAGCAGGTGCTCATGAGAATCCATGCCCCTTGCAGGCGGACTCCCGATCGATCAACAGCCCCACAGAAAGCAGGTGTGTGGAGGAGGCTTAAGGCGCCGGCATCTCCAGGCTTCGATCAGCGAGACAGGGCGCCGGAGTTCAGTCCATATTTATAGAGCGCCGTCATGATGGAGAGAGTGGGTGCTGACTTCTCCTGACAGAAAACACGCGGCGACTTTGGCTATGGATGCCGCATTTAGCGCGACCCAGCACCGCCGCTCCGGCAACTTCGAGTAAAAAGCTGTCGTGTCGTGGCGGTGACGGTGGCAGTAGCGGTGCTATAGTGGTTTAGTTTAGTTATTGGGGTTTAAAGCCCCAGAGAGAACGCACCGAGCGTCGACAGCCAAAACAGTCAAACTAGTGTGTGTCGTGGTTGGTGTGATTTGTGTGAATTTAGCGTGTGCTGTCAACATGTGTGCTGCTCTGTGATTTGGACCTTACGGCCTAAAGGCCGTAAGGTCCAAAATCACAGACCAGCACACAAATTTAGAAGCGTGCCAAAAAAAAAAAAAAAGGGAAAAAAAAACAGAAGGGGGATTTATTCGGTGGCGAAGTCAGAGATAAGCACAGAAACATGGAAGCAGTATATACAACCAAAAAGACTTATTTGTTCGTAAGTTTGGAAGTTCGCTTCATTGGAACAACAGGTGTCGTGAGCTTTTTACCGCCGTTTTATGGCTGGTCTTCGCATTTGTGATTACCGTTGAAAATCTCCTAACGCATTAAGCCCTGATATGCAACAGCAAGATGTGAATCTACTGTGATAGTTCAAGAGTGGTGTCAAAATAGCTTGGCGCCTGTAGGCGCCTAGCTATTCTAGCTCCAACCTTGAACTTTGATGATCCGCGATCTGTCTCCAAACCTGTGAAGTAGACCTCAGAGGATGTCTCCAAAATGTCATCATTTTGTCCTCAGGGATTAATGAGTTAATGGTGTGATTTGTGCTGCGTGGTAGCAATACATATCTGTGTTTTTCTGTGATCTTGGACCTTACAGCGTGGAGCCGTATGGTGCAAGAACACAGACAGACACTCTTGTTTCGAGTGGCAGTCGTGGAAGTTGAATTCATTGGGAGAACATTGTGGACAGTGTGGTCAGGAGTAGTAAACCTGTCACCATTTCTGTTCTTCAGAGTTTTGGTCACAGTGTGAGGTTTCTTCATGCTGTGATTTGTGTGGTCAAGAGAGAAAGCTTTGTCTGTGACTGTGTTGAAGTTCGCTTTTATTGGAAGTACAAAGTGGACGGATGCCACGTGTGTTCCTGCCAGTACCGCTTCTGGGTCTTGTTTCTTTGTTTCTTCGCATACAGTGTTTACGGTGTCAGAGTTTTATTGCGAACTAAGTGAGTTGTACTTTCCCGCCAATCTGGCTCATCGGAGATGCTTTTGGAGTTCAATGCGTTTCTTCATTAGGACCGTTTTGATTCAAGTGCCCAATATTTAACGATGTGTTAAATACAAAAAGTGATAATGTGCGATCATGATACTTTCAGCAGTTTTCTTGTATGATTTGTTCTGTATGGTAATCGATGGAAAATGTTTTTCTGAACGAATTTGAAGTAGGGCCACCACAGGTGTATTGTGCGGTTTCGTATTGAGGCTCATTTAAATCTGTCTTTTGATGGCCAAGACACGCTCGCGTAATTTCTGTTCCCAGTCGAGTGCTGTAACGCGGGCTTCACGCATCGTTCTGCCGATAGGCAGAACGATGCGTGAAGCTTGCGTTGCGGAACTCTGTTGGGAAAGGAAATTGCGCGACCCGTTTTAGCTAGTGGCGTATGAAATGGGAGGGGGTGGAGGGGGGGGGGGAGGGGGGCGCAGAAGTATTCTTTAGCCGTAGCGCCATCTTTTTAATTTGGGCTATACCTCCTGTTGGACCTACCTATCTAGCACTACACATGGGCCATACTTCCCATTGTCCAAATGTAAAGGTTGCACGGTAAAAGTCTTTAAAGAGGCACCACCATCCTCCCTCACAGCCCCATCGTTTTATTTTCTGAGTATGTTGGGATTCTGCCATATCTCCCCTGAAAATCTTAGCTACGCTGTTGCTCAGATTTGATATAGATTGGTCAGACTTCTGTGCTGTGAAGGGCAAAAGACAGCGTCCATTTTTTTTTGTTGTGAAAATCGATATTTTCATTGTAATACAATGAAAATCTCGCTTTTCACAGAAATGGACTTCCTGTCTGCACGGTGCAGATTTGTTAACCCATGTAACCCCAAGGCCACATTTTCCAAATTTGGGAGATTTCATCTAACGACTATGTATCAGTGGCAGGAAATGGATCAACCATAATAATTCAAGGGTAGTGCCAGATTAGCTTGGCGCCATCAGGCACTACCCTTGAATTATCATGGTCGATCCATCTACTAATGTGAGTCGGGGTTAAATGGCTTAAGGCCTTTATCTGAAAATCATAGTTTTGTTCGTTGTGTCATCTATCATAATACTGCCCCGTGAAGACAAAAAGACAGTATATTCATTGCAATGCAAATCTCGCATTTCACAAACAATGAAGGTGCTGTCTATTCCCATCCCGTCTTGGGGGGTAGAATAGGCTTATAGAATGGATCTCAGTCTGCGGAACACGAAGACCAATTGAGAATATCCGTAGGCCCTTCCGCATATTTGAGGGGGTAATTAACAAGTCATTAACATCTGTGATTTTTGTTGTTGTTGTTGTTGTTGTTGGTCAGAGTGTAGTAGATGAACTGGAGGAGTTTAACTCGTACAGCTGTGGCCCACTACACGGTAAAAAGTCGACCATGGTAGTTGGAGGATGGTGCCAGAACAGCAGCGCTTTTATTCAGATTGTAGCACTGCGGGAGTTAAACCCGTTCAGCTGTGACGCACTGCAAGATAAAGGTTGACCTTTCAACAGTTCAAGGCTGGTGTCAAAATAGCTTGGCGCCTCCTGGCGCCAAGCTATTCTGACACTAGCCGTGAACTATCATGATCGATCTGTCTCCTGAACTGAAATGAATTTATCAGAGAATTACTCTCAACTATGGGAATTTTGACCTGAATGTGATTTAAATTTAGTCTTTTGGGGGACATTTGGCCCCAATGAGCCAAGATATTCTGGCACCACCCTTGAACTGCATTTATCAGAGAACCACCCCCAGCTTCCGGAATGCTGACCTCAATGTTTTAAACACGATTAAGGTTCGTCTTTTTAATAGATTAAGAGTACGCTAGAGACAGAGGAAGAGAGAGAGAGACACACACATTTCGAAGACTGCCCGTACGCTTCGTGAATCCGAGATTGGATCTTAATCGATCTGTGCTCCTTGCGTTACGCGGTCATTTTCAGCAGTGTTTAGCTTTTAAAGTACTGTATAAACTTTCTCTGCTTGCATTAGCAAAATTGTCGGGATTTTCTTAAAGGCAGGAATTTTTCAAAATTATTATTTTGTGTATGCCGGGCTCTGATGGGAAATGAAGGAAGATTGCGTCCTCCCAAAAACGATGAATGAGTTTATTATGCAGAGGGTGTTGCTTTAGGGTCATTTGTCAATGAGTAAAAATCTGAAATTTCTCATAGTTTGTATTCTATTTGAAGCAATACTGATGCTGGGTGTTTTGTTTGTTTCTCTTTCTGAAAAAGAGTGACTTGGAGGGGTCGGAGGCCGGGGGCGTGAGGGGAGGATTTTAATTGGGGGTTGTTAAGATTGCGTTTCTTTTTGTCTTTTTCTTTTTGTTATTGCCTGTCCTACTTTGTGCCTCATCTGGGGGCGATACGTGTGTACTGGTCTGTGATTCTGGACCTTACGGCCATAGGCCGTAAGGTCCAGAACCACAGCTCAGCACACAATTACCGGCTATTGAATACTGCGAATTCAAGAGTGCTCTAAAATAGATGGATCCACTGACTGTTATTTGGAGGACGCCTTTGAGTGAGACTGATTGCCTGTTCTAAGAGTTCGGAACCAGCGTTATTGGGTACACGCTATGATCGATGACTTTGAAACGGAAACTGGTTCTAGTATTTCAACCCGAAACGAGTTTTGTTTGTCGCCGTATGTTTAACACATGTAGCCTGTGATCGAATTTGACAAATGTGTGTGCTGTCCTTCGAAGATTACCAAACAGTTCAAGAGACGAGTTGACCATGATAGATCAAGGGTAGTGCCAAAATAGCTTGGCGTCTTTATGAAGAGTACAGAACAGCTTAGAGACAAGATTGACGATGATAGTTCAAGGTGGCGCCAAGCTACTCTGTCAGTGTCACTATACTTGAACTATCATGGTCGACCCGTCCTTTTCTTGTTTTTGTGTCTCAGGGGTGAATAGGTTAAAGTGTACGCACGCACGCACACAAACACACACCCAAACACACACACACACACACACACACACACACACACACACACACACACACACACACACACACACACACACACACACACACACACACACATATTACATGTATTTGTTTGTTGTGCCATCAAGGGAAATTTGGGCTGCCTTCCCCAATGAAGACTCGTTATCGCCGTACAGTGCCACCTGACCTAATAATAATAATAATAAAGAGCATTTATATCGCGCTGAATCCCCAGGAGCAGTGGGCTCTAAGCGCGTTACAAAAAATGTATATATGCAGAATCTCACTACCTTTAAAAAAGTCTAATCTATGCACTTCTAATCTACGCACGCACATACAACTAAAACACACATAACAAAACCATATATATGCAGACCAAACCATCATTACACACACGCACACACAATCTGTGGATTAATGGTACGCAAGCTGAAAGAAGTAGGTTTTAAGTTGGGTCTTAAAGATGTCAATGTTTTCAGCATTCCGGAGGTGTAGGGGAAGTGAGTTCCAGACAACAGGGGCTTGATACTGGAATGTCCGGCAGCCAAACCGCTTAGAGGAAAAGCTGGGGACACGGAAACGCTTCTCAGAGCAGGAACGAAGGGAACGGGAGGGCTGATAGATGTTGAGGAGGGATGAGAGGTATGGCGGTAGGGATCCATCAAAGCAGCGAAAAGCCAGGACCGCAATCTTGTACTCGACTCTAAACTGAATGGGTAGCCAGTGCAATTCCTGAAGTACCTAGATTGCACTTTCCCCTACTAATTTGGCATTTCAAACCTGTTTGTGAGCTATAACTTGAACAATAATGGAATGCGCATGATATCTCACGCTATATTTTTCTTTAAAAAAACCCCACAAAAACCCCCACTGTTTTCAAGAAAGTACGGCGGTTTTCTTCCACAACATATTGTCAGCTTACGAGAGACTCGCACGCACATTAAGTCCGCATGACGCCCTCAGTGTGGGTGCTTGTCTTTTGATTTTGGACGTTTCGGCTCAGGACCTTAGTGTCCACATTACACACCAACACACCTGAGAATGTAAATGAAACCAGTATTCGCCAGCTAGAGGCGTGGATTCTCATGAGCCCCTGCAGTCGCAGGGGCTCATGAGAATCCACGCCTCTTTCAGATTGTGTGGGATGGCTGTGGAATTGCAATGTATAGCAGCAGGAGTTTACAGGGGGTATTGTCCTTTGAAAGCTGAAGATGGCTCTAGCTTGTTATGACTGGCTTTGTTTCCGGGGGCGCGCATTTTTTGTTGACTTCCTGTCATTTGCGTGATTCAGACTTGAAGGACAATTCGGATGACCCCTTCAATTAGAGGCCGATCTAGGAGCGTAGATTCTCAGGAGCTTGCTGCATGGGCTTGTGCGACACCATGTTGCGTGCAGCTGGCTGGGGATGGTTGAGGAGCTGGGGTCAGTGGCATGAGTGACCTTCCTGCGCCAGCCACTAAGCAAGGTGCTCCGCTATAGCGGAGCGCCTTGCTTAGTGGCTGGCCCAGGACTAGGCTCACTCATGCAACCTGTCCCCTGTATTTTGAGGATTTCAGCTCGCTGGACAGGCGCATTGGCCAGACTGTTTCCTGATAAGCTTGACCCACACAGGTTGTCTCGCTCAATTCGCTATCCGTTGCGGTAGTTACGCAAGAGACGACCAGTGTTGACTTGACCTTTAGTTTTAAAACGCAAAACAAAGTGGTTGCCGCACACAGTAGACGAGATACACTGACAATTTAGTTAGCACGCGAGAATACAATGAAATACGTAAATTGGTTCTCATATGTATTTATACTTTTTTTTTTTTTTTTTTTTTTTTTTTTTTTTTTACAGTTCAAGCAAGGAACAGAAGCTTTAAAAATGACATGCAGTCTGCATTCTACTTTGAGCGCTTTAAGAAATGTTTATTTAGATTTGTTGTTGTTGCGACGTTTCGATTCTGACAGAGATAAGCGGTTGAGCAGCAGGTGGTGAAGAAACTGGTTTGTCAAAGGTCGCAGACACAATTTTGCTGCACTCAGACTGAGTTTGCCGGTACGATTCACGGGTTGTTCTTAGCCCACTTAGCCCCCCACGCACTGCAGCAGGAGATGGACTGACCATGATAATTCAAGGGTAGTGCCAGATTAGCTTGGCGCCGTCAGGCGCCAAGCTAATCTGGCACTACCCTTGAATTATCATGGTCAGTCTATCTCCTGGAACTGGTGTATAGTTGTTAAGTGACGCCTAACATTTTGGAAATGCGGCATTGGGGTTTAAGTGGGTTACATTTGTGACCTGCTAACAGAAACGATCCAAACATCCTTATGCCATAAGGTACAGCTTTAGGTTATAAAAAACTGACGGCGAAAACCGATAAGTCTATTTTGGGGAAAATCGAAAATTTCTTTGTGTTTCTGTGAAAATTTCGCGTTTCACAAATGGACTGAAAGTCTTGCTTTTCCCAAACATGGACTAATAGACAGTAAGGACTAATTGGTGAAAAGACTGTAAGTCCATTTTTGTGAAAAGCGAGATTTTAATTTAAATTCAATATAAATCTCGCTTTTCACAAAAATGGACTTAAAACTTTTTTCTTTTTTTTTCCCTAAAAATGGACGAAAAGACAGTATGGACTAATGAACTGAAAGACAGTAAGTCCATTTTGGTCAAAAGCACGATTGTCATTTTAATAAAGTGAAAGTCTTGCTTTGCACAAAAAATTGGATTGTAACCGTAGTTTGCCATCTCAGTCGGATAATGCATCAGTAACTGAATTCACATTGGCATTCATTTTTCTCAGTCGGTTTCACCTAATCTGGATTAGTTGCCAGCTTGCAAGCAGCCAATTCCAGGACCTGCCGTGAGACTTAGGTAAATAATCAGTTAGTGTCATTATTGCATTGACCGTTGTTTGTTCCTCTTCACTTCTAACGCCAAGTTCAGAGACTGGTCTACTTTTGTGGTTCAAGGGTAGTGCCAGATTTGCTTGGCGCCTTTATGCGCCAGGCTAATCTGGCACGACCCATGAACCGTCTTGGTCCGTTCGTCTGTCAGCATTATTTTACGTTGAAGGTATTGCGCACGTTTTCGTTCGTTGAAATTAAAGGCATGACGTCGTGTGTGGAGACTGAACACGTGTGTGCGCGATAATCACTATGGTATCCCCGCCGCAGCAACCTTTCCGTGGAAGCTGTTGCAGTAATTGCTGGTCAGAGTAAATGCTTGCTCGATGGAGCCACCACCAAGATTTACGGCGGCTAGTGGCTGGTGTCGCAGTGTGTGCTGGTCTGCGATTTCGGACCTTACGGCCACAGGCCGTTAGGTCCAAAATCACAGACCAACGCACGTATTGTAGTGTTTGCAAGTGCTCACCTGTGCAACCGCTTGAAAAAAAGAAAAAAAAAAAAAAAAAAAGAAGAAAAAAGTGAGGTTATTTGGTCATAGTTTGATAAACGGGTGCAATTCTTTTTACCGCCGTGCGATGGCCGCAGTCGTTTGCTCGGGCGTTAAGCACCAATAAACAACTAACGTAAATCTTTTTGGTGGCAGAAGACATTCTGTTTAAAGTTATCTGCTTTGGTTGCTAAAATCTGCCGATGCTAAGGGTTTTAAGTGTTGTTTTACCTGATCTAAGACTTTGTCCACTATTCTTTTCACAATGCATGTGAGTAGGCAGACGCAACAGGTTTTCTGCCCGTGATACACATCGGGGGAACTTGACAAAGAGTAGAAAAGTCTTCTTCCTGCTACGGCACTCAAACCTCACAGGTTACGTTAGTCTGTTTGTTCAGCATTTTATTGTAATACACCAAGAATATTTATAAAGAGATCTGGTAAACTTACTGCTTGAATAAGGTCACGTTAATTTTTAAACCTGTAGTTGAGTTAACCCATGTCATGCTGAGGCTAAAAGCTTAAATTTTGTCCACTGCCATAATATGCAAGCTACATTATAGTACTTACAGATAAGGATATAGACCAATGACTTTAGTTCAAGGGTAGTGCCAGGATAGCTTGGCGCCTACAGGCGCCAAACTATTTTGGCACTACCCTTGAACTATTTAAGTCAAACTTATTTCACAGACAGGTGTATTCCGAACGATAAGGGTTAAAGGACAACGACCGATTGAGTTTCATTCCTATTGAGAAGCTAATGTAGCGTTGAATGCTGCGCGTCCTGGGACAACTCTCTGGTAAAATCTTCCACTTTGACCCTCTGCCGTCCGAGGATGTATATCGGCAGGTATATTACAGCAAGAGGCATAGCTTGCCATGAGCCCCTGCGACTGCAGGGGTCTCATGACAATCTATGCCTCTTGCAGACGGGCGAGGTGGGTGAGGTTTTGTAAGGGATTGGACAATGCCGGCTTATTACGGCGCTTTTGTTCAACTGGTCGCGGTGAATGCCTGCAAGGGGATGCCAGCGGACAGGGTCGATGCGTTTCCTATGTCCTTGCTCGGAGAGATTTGCTCTCAGAAAGAAAGAATTGTCAGGTGAAAGAGATTTCTTCCAGCCTGGGAATGGAAAAAAGGCGGTAAACCCATCTTTGTGAAAAGCAAGATTTTCATTGTAATACGATGAAAATCTTGCTTTTTCACAACAACAACAAAAAAAAAAAAAAAAAAAAAAATGGACGTACTGTCTTTTGCCTCTTTACTGATGTGTTATCGTGACTGCGGTCCTATTTAACTTGATTGTGTGTTTCAACCGGTGGCACAGTCCAGCATTAAATTCTGACCTACTTGGTGACTTGTACTTGCGGTTTCAACGGTGGTAGCAAAACAATAACGCTAGTATTGTATTAAGTAATCTTTTTGTATACAGAAATGCCTGCGGTTTCAACTGTGGTAGCAAAACAATAACGCTAGTATTGTATTAAGTAATCTTTTTGTATACAGAAATGCCTGCGGTTTCAACTGTGGTAGCAAAACAATAACGCTAGTATTGTATTAAGTAATCTTTTTGTATACAGAAATGCCTGCGGTTTCAACTTTGCTGGCAAAACAGTAACGCTAGTATTGTATTAAGTAATCTTTTGTATACAGAAATGCCTGCGGTTTCAACTTTGCTGGCAAAACAGTAACGATAGTATTGTATTAAGTAATCTTTTTGTATACAGAAATGCCTGCGGTTTCAACTTTGCTGGCAAAACAGTAACGATAGTATTGTATTAAGTAATCTTTTCGTATACAGAAATGCCTGCGGTTTCAACTTTGCTGGCAAAACAGTAACGATAGTATTGTATTAACTCATTCGCGGCCAGCCGCATCCGGATGCGCGGCTTATGCCGCGCATCCGGATGCGGCTGGCCGCGAATGAGTTAAGTAATCTTTTGTTTACAATAATACCTGCGTTTTTAACTGTGCCGCTGGCAAAACAGTAACGCTAGTATTGTATTAAGTAATCTTTTGTATACAGTACAATGGTTTAACCAAATCGCATTATAACTATTACTCTTTCACATATTCGGCCGTGATGTTTCCAACTTTCTTTTGTATACAGTAATGCCTGCTTTTTTAACTGTGCTGGCAAAGCAGTAACGCTAGTATTGTATTAAGAAGTATAAGAATAAGAGTACTTTATTATCTCGAAAGGAGAATTTCGGTTGTGGTACATTTATAACAAATAGTACAAACAAGACATGAAAACATTATAACATAATTATGAACATTTTCTCCCTGCACTTGCACAGCTACAAATTCCAAATGGACATAAGTAAACACTACAAAATCTTTACACATAACTCTTACACATCTGACACATAAACGTCTTTTATGGACTTAACTGAGCGGCACTCACACATTCACACCCACCTCTACACATGCATACATAATACGCGTGTTTCAACCTAATCCTAGCCCTCACTACTTATTAAGTAATCTTTTATATACAGTACAGTCAATGGTTTAACCAAATCTCTATATAACTATTAATCTTGCAAAGCCGCGGCCGTGATGTTTCCAACTTTAGTGTTCCTGACGTTAACTGCTTCTGATTTTTTATTTTTTAAAATTTATTATTATTTTTATTTATTTATTTATTTTATTTTATTTTATTTTATTGAAGAACAAACGCCTTTGATGCTTGTATATTTCATTATTTTTAAAAGTGAATTTTTGTTTGTGCTAAGATTTTGTTTTAATGTAATTTCTGTAAAAGTGCCGGAAATTAATTTCTACATCTAATCAGAGGGATCTTTCTAAAAAGCGAATTTGAATTTGATGGGAAATAGTATCGTTTTACGTGGGAGCGCAAAAATTAATTAATAAATTCTTGCGAGGTTTCCAAAATTTAACCCGGTTTATAATTTGTAGACAGAGGTTGCGAGTTTTTGCTGACTGAAAAAAATGTCATCGCTTCCTGAACAATTTTGGAAACGAAGCGTACATGTTATCAGTTTCCTGTCTGTCACTTAGCATTATTCAATTAACCAGGAATGAGAGCATTTTGTTTCTTTTCATGATTTCGACAGTATTTATGCAATTAAATTGAACTTACTTCAAAGCTTAACTGCCGAGAAAAAGTAAAAATTATCGATCCAACTGCAAGAGGCATAGATCCTCATGAGCCCCCGCACTGCGGGGGCTCATGAGGATCTATGCCTCTTGCTGAGTTTATGCTGACATCTCTTGTCCCTTGCGCGGATTAGGGTCTTTTGCGTTGAATTAACGAAGATTTCATAAACCACATCTGCCGCCATTGGCTGCCAATGGGTTAAATAACAAAGATTTGAAAGAAACACAATCTGCCACCACTGGCAGTAAAAGGGTAAAAGCAAGCGGAAAGGAAATAATATATTTTGTACAACTAAAGAAACGCGCTGTGGGAGGTTGAAAAAACATTAAAGTACCATTACGCTTAAATTTGAAGACACATTTCAGTACCATTTGTGTTTATTATGCCTGGTCGACACACTTATGAACGTTAGCAGCAGGTGGGACACGCAGCAGAACCACACGCGTAATCGTACTTGTTTATTCTGTGCTACAATTAGCGTGTCAATCTATTTTTAGCCATTTCTCGTACTGACAGCGTTATATTTATAGAACGGAGTGGAGTCATTGTCAGGTTACTTGACATAAAGACGTGTGCTGAACTGGATTTTTCTGTGTCTAAATGAACCATGTTGAACTAGACCTGTGTCTAGCGTCTTGTAACCATCTGTTATTGAAGTCTATCTTTAAACAGTTACGGCGGTAGTGGGCCTTTAATGTTTCTTCATTGCCGACTAGTTTATGCGTGTTTCTTTCCTGTGAGTTCTTGTCTTTCGTTGTGCGCCCTTGGCAGTCTGTTGTGAGAACTTCCAAGCAAATTGGACATTACAGAAGCACCATGGTGGACCCCGCGTCGGCCACTTTGGTCAGCTGATGAATGCATGCAAATTGACGCGCAATAGGGTGTTCAGCTGACCGCTTTTACCCATAGAGCGTATATATATTATATACGCTCTATGCTTTTACCCCTAGTTTATAGGGTGTTCAGCTGACCGCTTTTACCGCTAGTTTGTTTTCCTTTGGCTTTGCGACGATGGTTGGCGTAACCCAGTGCAGACTGAGGTCTTGCAGCCTCCTACTGTATGATGGAAAGACGCAAGAGGCATAGACCTCATGACCCCGCAGATGCGGGTGCTGATGAGAATCTGAGCCTTTTGAGTTCAGTTTTGGAAGTATTTTGTAGATCTATGTCATGCGATATTTATGTGAGAAATACATACAAGGAGGCATTGATATTTCCTTGCGCAAGAGGCATGGATCTAAATACGCCCTTGAATGTGCGGCGGTTCATGAAGATTTTTGTCTCAGCCAGATGTCTTTATTGAAGTATTTTTGTAGACTGAAGTCTTGTAATTTCTATGTGAGGAACACGTACAAAATATCATTGATATTTCCGTACGCAAGAGGCAGATGCGGGGGCTCATGAGGATCTATACCAGTTCTAGATTTCAGGTTTGGAAGTATTTTGTAGACAGATGTCGTTACGCATACCAAGAAGCATTGATCTTTCCGTAAATAAGAGGCCTTTTGCAGGTGGAAGGTATTTCCTTTTGAACTGTATCGATGCCGTTGATTTGACCTTCCTGTGAACACATTGCAACATATGACAGGACTGTTACTAGATACTCGCACCTATTTCGCTCTGCTGACCCGTGATTCCGTGGTGAAGTTGTGAGGATAATGGAACGTACGGCAGAGTGTACGGGTTTTAATCAAGTTTTGAGTGGATTTCCACGCCATTGGCGCATTTAACGGTGTCAGTTTGGTCGGTGAGCGGTGTAAAGCCGAGCAGGCGACAACGGCATCTCACGGAGTGAGTGTGTTCATTTGGTGGCGCATACTAGAAATGCTGTTGAGATAGACAATAATATCCCCGCAGAGAAATAGAAAAGACCCCCCCCCCCCCCCCCCCCCCACAGAGAAAGAAACACGCTTAGAAAGGACAATCACAACACAGCTGCATTGGAATTGACTTTTCTAAACGTGGTCTTTTCTTCGCTGGGATTTTCTGTGCATTGTACCCAATGCGCATGACATACGCATGGATGATTCTCGCATGCCACGCCAACTCCTGCATGGTGCACTATCAAAAGGCCACAGGAAGCAAGGACGGCCAAAGAAACGCTTCAAAGACTGCACAAGAGACAGCCTCAAGTACTGCGTCTTCCTGGTAAAGGAACTTGAAGCACAAGCACAAGACAGATCCGGCTGGCGTGCCGCCACCAGGAAAGCCTGCACGCTCTTTGAACACAATCGGCGCGGACGGATCACCAGTGCCAGAGTTCGCAGAAAGACAGCGTCGACTCTCCCCACAGCTACGTTCCAGTGCCCCCATTGCCCTCGCAGGTGTGGCTCCAGGATTGGCTTGGTCAGCCACACCCGCACCCACAAATAGAGGTCATGCACAATGACGACATCATCGGTTTCGATGGTCTACCCATTACCCAATGCGCAATAGGCCGTCGGGCCGACGTTGGCCCGATGGCCTTTTGCGCATTGGGTACACGCTTAGCACACACTTTTTTGTTCAGGGTTTCTGCAGTTGAATACGTAGCTACCATATAGCTGACCTGTTGTGACGTGAGAAATTTCCGCTATGCGGCTCAAGCATACTGAACAAATCTGTGTCATGTCAGTTGAAAACACTGGCGCTCTTGTTTGTCAGTAGCTCATCTGGTGTTCGCTTTTGTGGTTTGTTCGGCAGACGTTAGATTAATTTCCGTCTTGATTCTTCTACTGGTGTCGTGTCAACACGTAATACCCACCAGATTCCGTCATGCGGACTGATAGGTTATGCGTAGATTAGTGGTTCCATTTATTGTTAATATACTCGTGCTGGTGTGTGATTTTGGACCTTACGGCTTTCAGCCGTAAGGTCCAAAATCACACACCAGCACACGAATAGACGTATGACCTCTTGACATCCATGGCTTTATCCACAAAGGAAAATATACCTTGGAATCAATATTGCGCATCACACAAAGTCCACTACACATGCTTCGCCGATAAATGATGACGAGGTGAAAGATCGTGACTGTAAACAACGACGCCTTTTACGTGTACATTGATGTAATACAATATTAACCCATTTGCTGCCACTGTGCGTACGCTGCAGGCACATTTTTGATTCTGAAATCTTGGTTAATTCAACAACCAAAAGCCAACACCGTCGTGGATACATGGGTGCAAATTGGTCTCGCCAAGAGGCATAGATCACTAGAGCCCACTCAGTCGCGGGGGCTCATGAGGATCTATGTCTCTTGCAGTTGGATCGTGTTCACTTTTTTCTCGGCAGTGAAGGAGTTAATGTGGTTTCTTCGAGCTAATCGTCGCACGCATGCTACAAGCTCAGTGGTCATTGAGAGAAGTTTCACGCAAAGAATTCATTTTGAATTTTATTTTTTCCTTCTGGTTTGTGATTTTGGACCTTACGGCCCGAATCCGTAAGGTGTAAAACCGCAGGCCAGCTGACAATCTTATTGTGTACAGAAACTTGACTTGGTATCAGGGCAAATATGCATGGGAATAGAAAAGTATTTAATCGCGAATACACAACGTATTTGCCAGCTGAGTTCACGCGAAGTTGCGAAGTTGCAGGCGCGGAATTCTTCGATTTAATCCACTCGATGCTAGCACACAAGTTAAGTCTAAGAAACCACGGGAAAAATCCAACGTCAAATAACCCCATTTAAAGAACACGGATATAAATTAGCTCAGCAAGAGGCAATGAACCTCATGAGCCCCCGCATATGCGGGGGCTCGTGAGGCTCTTTGCCTCTTGCAGTTGCGTGATGTGCGCTGTGGATGGTGTTAATAGGCCGATGATCTTGTGCGTGTCCGTGCATCTTTGCTGAAGTGATTAATTCTTGCTGGTCGTTGAGGTACGATGTAGATTTCACGCGGAGTCACAAGCGCGGAAAAACTTCCATATAATACACTTTTGATTCTTGAACGTGGTCGTGCATCTTTGCAGAGGACTTTTCAGTGATTTCATCTAATCTTTCTTGCCGCGGATTAAGGGTGCAGGCCACCTTGTGCACAGCTCGAGCGAACTCACACACACACGCTCAGACTCACACACACACGTTGATAGAATGCACATAAGCACAGACACTCACGCACGCACTCACGCACGCACGCACGCACTCACGCACTCGCACACGCACACACACTGTCACACACACGCGCGCGCACGCACACACACACACACACACACACACACACACACACACACACACACACACACACACACACACACACACACACACACACACACACACACACACACACACACACACAGAGCTGGCTACGAACGTGGAAACCTTCGATGTCATACACTGTTGATGTTGAACGTGGTTGTGCATCTTTGCAGAAGACTGCCGAGTGATGGGATCTTTCTTGCATGGATTATGTGCACATTACACCTTGTTTCTCGGTGTTTCTTTTGGACGGCATTATTTGTGTGCTGGTCTGCGATTTTGGACCTTACGGCCGTAGGTCGTGAGGTCCAAAATCGCAGACCAGCACACACTGGTTATCTGCCACGATCTGTGCAGCCTGTTTGTGCTTGTAGAGGATGGGTTTTCTTGGCGATGGATTATCTGATTACAACCTGCTGAGGAAATGTGTACAGGTTTTCAGTGAGACGTTGGCGTTTTGGGATCAGAATCCAAAAGTTGCCTGGACTGCCAAACGTTTCAAATGCAAGTAAATTCTCAAGAAGTAAAGAAAGACGGTTAGAAAGGACAAGTACAACACAAGTGTGTTGTACTTGTCCTTTCTAGGCGTGTCTCTTGCTTTGTTTAGCATTCTTTTGGATCAGTAACGCCACACTTCATTGTTTTTGGTTGTTGCTTATTTTGTTATGTTTTTATTTAATGAACGCATTATTTTGTGTGTGTGTGTGTGTGTGTGTGTGTGTGTGTGTGTGTGTGTGTGTGTGTGTGTGTGTGTGTGTGTGTGTGTGTGTGAAACGTGCAAATGAATTTCTCAGTTGAACAAGGAGAGTGTTATAAAACTGTTGTGGAGTGAGACACATGCATGATCAGAATGTTGGGAAGCCTTTGATTTCATAAGCAATTCAGACCACAAAGGTGACTGCCAAGCGTGTAAAATGTAAAGAAGTACCCAACGGAGAAAGAAACACGCTTAGAAAAGACGGGTACAACACAATTGTGTTTTTGTGTTGTACCAGTCTTTTCTAAGCGTGTTTCTTTCTCCGTAGGGTACTTCTTTGATTTCATATCTTGCGCACGTACCTCATTTATCTGCTGGAATGACAACTCCTGCCGGTTTGTCGCAGAATTGTGTATTTTCAAAGAATGTTCACCATGGGATTGAGATATTAACGTTTTCATGGGTGAACGGAGATTGTTTTCTTGGGCAGAGTTTCATGGTGTTTCTTCAGCTAGTGCCACAGGGAGACTGTTATGTTCCAGTGGTAGCAGATCTTTATAGCACTGTTTTCACACGTGGTTTTATATGGCGCTACAAAGATAATGTGTATTCCGTACAAGTATTAACGTGAACACAGTATTTTTTTGGACACATTTTGATGACCTACTTCCATCCATCCACAATGCCTCATGAAGAATCGTCCCAAGAATCAAAATCTGAGACACAGCACTCAGAGAGGAACTCGACGAACACCGTCCGTACGCACCACCCTAATTGCCTTCCGGATTGTATTGACACACTTGCCTTCAACTCTTCCAAAACCCTCCATTCCAATGGATCAGTACCTTACCACCCCGCCAAATGTGTGGCCAACGGGGGCGGCCATTTCACCAGACACAGCAGCCTCAAGGTCGGCGGAAGTTCTCTCTCCAGATCCGGCTCCAGAAGGAGGCCGCACCTGCGCAAATCTGTGTCCTTTAACCTCCCGCTTCCGGCCGGCGAGTATCGGTAAGAGTCGTGTGCCGTTGTTAGTGTTACACACACGGGTCGCCTTCCCCGATCCGCTACGAACGGTCGTTCGAAGCCGATCGAAGGAGGCAACCCGTGTGAATGTCAGTTGCAGTTACTCCCCGCTGCGGGTTATGTAATCAATTGATTTGGGCCGAGTCGTTTAGAAGAGTTTGTAACTTTCAGGTGGTCAGTCTAAGTTTTGGGAGATCGATTGACCGTGATAGCACAAGGGTATTGCCTGATAAGCTTGGCGCCTCTCGGCGCCAAGCTAATCAGGCAGTACTCTTGTGCTGCCATGATTCAGACGCCCTGCTGCTTCTTCAAGGCACCAAAGGCAGTGTTCTTGTGCGCTAACTTGGTTCATTCATCTTGCTGCCTCTTCGAGGTGCTAAACTAATCACGCACGGCCTTCATGCTACTGAGGCCCATTTATCACGCTGCCTCTCCGAGGCGCCAAGCTAATGAAGCTAATCAAGCACTGCCCTTGTGCTGACATGGTCCATGCATCTGGCTGCCACTGTGGGATCGTGTAACTGATTAAAGTTAAATCGCTTATGGCCAAGATTTGGAGATCGATCGACCATGATAACACAAGGATAGTGCCTATTAGCTTGGCGCTTTAGGCGCCAAGATAATCAGGCACTGCCTTCTGCGGCCATGAACTTCTCACTTCAGTGCCTCTGTGAATTGGGTAATTGATTGATTGCCGCTAAATCGCGGTAAATGATTCATTGATGACTAGGGAAAAGGAAGGGTGGAAAGGTGGTTACTACGGTGGAGGGACCTGTGTTACTTGAGTAAACGTTTTTAGAACGTATTGGGATGGTGGTCGATATGGGAAAGGGTGTGGTGGGGAGGGGGGGGGGGCTGGGGGGGGGGGGGCGGGGGTGGGGGGGGCGGGTTGTGTGGTGGTGGTGTGTGTGTTAGACGGTGTGTGTGTGTGAGTGTGAGAGAGAGAGAGAGAGAGAGAGAGATGAGATGAGAGAGAGTGAGAGAGATGAGATGAGAGAGAGAGAGAGAGAGAGAGAGAGAGAGAGAGAGAGAGAGAGAGAAGAGAGAGAGAGAGAGGTGGGGGGGGGGGGGGGGAGGACTCGCTCAGTTTCAAACTTAATGATTGGATGAACGAACCAGTGAAGTAAAATGAAGAAAAAATAAAGACTGTCTGGCGGTCAGACTGAATGAGGAATTGAATAAACGAAGGAATACATGAAAAAGTAAGAGCATCTTGTGAAATAATTATGAAAGTGTGGAACACAAATCGAAAGAGACTCAGAGAGAGAGAGAGAGAGAGAGACTTTACCTTAGTTTTTTTCTTAAAAATCACAAGTTTGTCTTATGCTCACAGTAAAATGTGTCGAGAACAGATTTGTCCCGATAACACACACAATCAACGTCCTTTCACCTCTGTGCAGATACAATCCCTGTCTAGCCCCCACTTTTTGTGGGCTTGTAACAACAACGCGTGAGTAAACAGTCGCGTGCTGGTCTGTGAGTTTGGACCTTTCAGCCTCGGGCCATAAGGTCCAAATTCACAGACCAGCACCAATGGCGCAAGGCCCAAGTTCACCGATCAACACCCAGTTTTCGCATGAATAAATACTGCACAATACACGTCACTTGTATCCTAACAAATACAAGGAAAAAATCGTTAATTTTTTTTTGGACCAGGGTATGAAGCATGGGCTGTATTTGACTTCCCAATGCGCAAAAGGCCGTCGGGCCGACATCGGCCGCCGTTGGCCCGCGCACGGCCGTGCGCGGGCCAAGGGCGGCCGACGTCGGCCCGATGGCTGTTGCGCACTGGGTTAGCGGTTCTTGAGCGCGCTGCTCAGTGCGTTGGTTTATGGTTGCAGTCTGTGAGAGTGTGAGAGTGATTAGTAGTAGTTGTGCAGTTAGTCGTGACTTTCCTATGTGGTTTCAGTCTCCTGTATGAGGATTTAAATCGTTCATGGTAAACTGAACTAAAGGTGTGTGAAGGTGAAGGGAACTACTTTTACAGTTGAAGAACTCTTAAAGGGATAAATTCAAGAGTTTGAATGGTTTCCGTGTCGCGGTGAATGTGGCGTGTTCAGGTATGAACGCAACAAACATTTCCCCCAAGTCTAATGATTATTACATTTTCATGTTGATTCCCCTCTGTGTAATGGTAATTTAGACTTTCACGTCTGACTTTTTAATTCAATCTATATGCTCCTTAACTCATTCTACCCCAAGACCGAAATCGCCACATGTTGCCGTTGTCCTCTGAAGACTGCATTGCAGTGCAGGACACAGATCGACCATGATAGTTCAAGGGTGATGTCAGAATAGCTTGGCGCCCATAGGTGCCAAGCTATTCTGGCATCACCCTTGAACTATCATGGTCGATCCTTATCTTCCTGTGGTGTCTGGGGTAGAATGAGTTAACGAGCGTTTCTTTCCTGGTTGGTTATTTTCCTAGGAGAGACAGAGAGAGAGAATCTCGGATACAGTTAACTCATTCTACCCCAACACCGAAATCGCCACATGTTGCCGTTGTCCTCTGAAGACTGCATTGCAGTGCAGGACACATATCGACCATGATAGTTCAAGGGTGATGCCAGAATAGCTTGGCGCCCATAGGCGCCAAGCTATTCTGGCATCGCCCTTGAACTATCATGGTTGATCCTTATCTTGCCGTGGTGTGTCTGGGGTAGAATGAGTTAAAGCGACCTACCCCAGGCAGTAAACGGTTAATAGTCGCAATGTCTACTTTATAAATGTTCTTAGTATATCTTGCAGTGATGCTGGAGTAAATGGCTAACATACATTATGAATGTTCTTAGTGTGTCTTGCGGTAATGCTGGAGTAAGTGGCTAACATACGTTATGAATGTTCTTAGTATGTCTTGCGGTAATGCTGGAGTAAAGGGCTAACATACATTATGAATGTTCTTAGTATGTCTTGCAGTGATGCTGGAGTAAAGGGCTAACATACATTATGAATGTTCTTAGTGTGTCTTGCGGTAATGCTGGAGTAAGTGGCTAACATACATTATGAATGTTCTTAGTGTGTCTTGCGGTAATGCTGGAGTAAGTGGCTAACATACATTATGAATGTTCTTAGTGTGTCTTGCGGTAATGCTGGAGTAAAGGGCTAACATACATTATGAATGTTCTTAGTGTGTCTTGCGGTAATGCTGGAGTAAGTGGCTAACATACATTATGAAGTTTGAATGTCGTACAATGAGAGATTTTTCTCCTCCTTTTCTCCTTTGTAAGCAAGAGAGTTTATTCCCTTACGCGAAAACGTGGAAAACCTCTGGTATCGGGATTGTGAAAAGAAGGGTAGAGAAGTCTTAATTGAGGCAAGACGACATTGATGACCCGTTTTCGACGGATTTTAGCAGTCAGACCCACTCATGGAGCAGATCGCTTTAAATTGTTTGTTAGACGAAAAGTTTACCATTTCTCTTTAAATTGGATGCTGGTCTGTGATTTTAGACCTTACGGTTTCCAGCCGTAAGGTCCAAAATCACAGACTAGCACGCACGTTTGTAACACTGTGTTAAAGGCCAGGCACATTAATCGACATAAGTGTAATTTAAGGGGGGATGTGTGTTGGCGACACTCGATCGAGGAGAGGTTGTCATCGCTTGTAGAACGCCAGAGTGGAGAGTCTTTGTTCGCATTAGGAGAGTCAGACTTCTGGCGCTGACATCAATGACCTAGTCGTCACTTTAAAACCTCTGAAGGCCTTCGCCGCAGTGACCACCAGAAGTCCATTAGCAAATCAGGGTAGCTTGACCTCTGCGGTGGAGGATGGCTTGGACGATTTAAGGAGCTTTGACACAATGCGGGAGATAATTGGGATTTGTGATGGCTTATATTGGACCTTTTAGCCGTCTCCTTAGCCATAGGAATTGGATCCTTGGTCCACGTCAGTCTTTCAGGGACATGCATTAATTCCATGTAGACACTGCGATGCTTAAAACTCATTCTACCCCAACACCGAAATCCCAAAATTTTGCCGTTGTCCACTGAAGACTGCATTGCAGTGCAGGACACAGATCGACCATGATAGTTCAAGGGTGATGCCAGAATAGCTTGGCGCCCATAGGCGCCAAGCTAATCTGGCGTCACCCTTGAACTATCATGGTCGATCCTTATCTTGCTCTGGTGTGTCTGGGGTAGAATGAGTCAGATAAACAAGGATGTGAAATAATTATGTTAACACATTAACCCATTGACTGCCTGGAAATGTGAACATAACCCAAGTGCAAAGACAAAGATCCTATGTGACCCCGCCACTGCGGGGATGCATGAGGGTCTGTGCCTCGTGCCGACATTACTTTGTCCTTGGTCGGGAGCCGCCTTTTGGTGTTGAGTTAAGAAAGATTTCAAAAAACATAACTTGCGATCGCTGGCAGTAAAGGTTTTTAACTCATTGGAGACGTGCCGCCTCCGGATACGCGGCATAAGCCGCGTATCCGGAGGCGGCACGTCTCCAATGAGTTAAAAAGCTGGTGAATTATACATCATACACGTACGAATTTTGTTGGAATAAGACGTATGAAACACGTCATATTGTATGGTGCTTCAGTCTGAACTATGGCTAATGTCATTCAGACTCTTTGAATTTTGTTTTTTGAGATTCAGGTAGTTGAACACTTCGGAGCGCTCCTGTAAAGCGTGCTTATCATATGAGTCGGTGATTGACTGAGAATACTCTGACCACTGTGACTGAGATTGTGCTGAAAGATGTAGGTGCTCCGCGCTGTCATGTGTTTCTCCAGTTTACTCATCACAGGATGCCCCTGAAAATTCGTTATGATTGTTTTAGGGGGAAGGGTTGAGGCGTGGATTTGTTTCTCTTAATTACTTCCGTAATTATACTGACGAGCAAAAGAAACGTGACGTTATTGGAGTCATCAGAAACACTATAGTGTTTCCGATGACTCCAAAAATGTCGCTTTTTTGGTTCTCGTTAGCATATACAGTTTCCTAAATGTTTTTTGTTTGTTTATATTTTTGCCTGTGTTTGTTTTTTCTCTGTTTATAAAAAAAAAATCTTGTTATGCCTGCCACACGTGTGTGTGTCAGTCTGTGTCGTGTCCTGTCAGTAAATTCCTCAAGAACCTCTCGTCCGATTTTTTTCTGTGTAATTTAGTCCATGGTTCACGATCCATCAAGGCACTGACTAAAGTTTAGCACGCAAAGGTCAATTTGGTACGTGTGTACTTGTCTTGTACCCTCTGGCTGTCGGCAGCGCTTATTGTCGCGATGATTCCTGCAGGAATCTTCGCGACATTAAAAGCGCCACCGACAGCCAGAGGGTTAATCCATATCATACTGAGGCTAAAAGCTTCAAATCTGTACCCTGCCATATGCAAGCTACATTATAGTACCGACAAATAATGATATACACCAATGGCTTTAGTTCAAGGGTGCTGCCAGAATAGCTTGGCGCCTAGAGGCGCCAAGCTATTCTGGCAGCACCCTTGAACTATTTTAGTCAAACTTATTTCACACATTGGTGTATTCCGAATGATAAGGGTTAAAGTAATTTACATAGGGAAAGTGTGGTCGGAACCAGCGTTGTTATGACCGACTTTTGTTATATCCAACATTGTTATAAGCGAAGTCAGCAGTAAATTATATCAAAGTCCGATAGTATCTAAAGAATGTGGATCCGTTGACATTGATTATGTTATGTCCGAAGTTCTGTGTTTGGGGTAAGCTTTCTTTCTGTTCGAAATCAAAATTGAGCGTTTCTTTTCTGTGTGTTTCAGTATGGATGGGGCGGACCTGGCTTTTGAGATCGTCAAGAGAGCATCAGCCGGATTCGTCTACAGTGAAGCTGTCGCAAGGTATTCTTTTACAGCAGTACCTGTTTTGAGCGACTACGCTTACGAGAGATCACCTGTCATTAAAAACTACCATTTAGGCTGAAGCCACCTAAATGATGGTCTTTAATGACCGGTGACACATTTGCCCTTTAAGAATTCTATTACGGGAGCACCAGTGTGTAATGACCATTTTTTCTTGCAAAAAAAGGTGGATGCTCTGAATAGATTTCATAGTATTGCGCTAGTCCGTGATTTTTAAACTTCACGGCTCTGCTGAAGCTGTTAACAGGTAACCACATTTTGTGCTGTTCTGTGACCTTGAAACTTACTACTCCATAGAACTGTAAATTACAGGCAGACAGACGTATTGTTCTACTTCGTGCTTTTTGTTGACCGTCGTAATGTATGTGTCCGGATTTCTTTACCGTTTCTATCGGAGTCGATTTGGCTCAGACTCAAGTTAACAATTTGGCTGTCAGTAGCGGTTTTTGTCGTGCAGGAAACACCTCGACAAAAACCGCCAAATGATTAACGATACTTCTTTACAAGAAGTCAAGGTAGGTGACAGGCTTTCCGTTAATGGAAATTCTCCATATTTGACGGACACATTTTGATAGGGACGGATAAAATGGAAGGCCGTCCGTCCCCGTGACGGACAAATGAGAGAAAATATGAACTAATCCCGGCTGTGTTGGAAGTACGCGACGCACTCTACATGTAGAAAGCCCGTTACGGATTTTTTGTCATATTGTCCGTTCCCAGGAAGGGCAGTTTTAAATCGGTGAGTTTTTTTTTTTTTTTTTTGGTCTGTCTTCTTCTTCTTCTTTTCGTTCGCAGTGGGCTATACGGTCAGTCCAGCACCGGCGATGAATGACGTCGTTTTCTCCAGGTCTTCTCGACTGCCGTAGAGTTTGGTCTGCAGTGGAGTTGGCGACGGCCACACTTCTTTTCTTTTATCGTCCATTAAGGGGCATCTCTGGAGAATATGTTCCGCTGTTTGGTCTTCCTGACCACAGGCGCAGGTTGGTGATGGCGCCAGCTTGAGCTTTCTGTTCATGTGAGCATTCAGTCTGTTGTGGCCGGTACGCAGTCTGATCAGGACGACTTGCTGCTCTCTGGTCATTGTGTGGTAGTCGCCTCTGTTTGACCTCGGCCTCATCAATGCTTTGATGATTGTCTTTTGCTCACTATAGCTGACGCTGTTTTCTTGTTGATCTTTTGTGGCTCCTTCTTTCGCCAGCTCGTCTGCCCTTTCATTTCCTGGTACCCCACAGTGGGCTGGTATCCACTGGAGAACAACTCTTTTGGTTTGTCTGACCTTCTGCAAAGCTCTGGTCATCTGGGGGAGTTTGTCGTTCTCGAGGGCCTGGAGGACTGAAAGGGCATCGGAGAAGAAGACAACTTGATAGCATGGGTCTGTAGAATTCTGAACCATGGAGGCGGCCTGCATAAGTGCTTCAGTTTCTGCTTTGTAGTTTGTGCAGTGTTTGCCGGTGGCTACACTGGATGTGGCTGTATGTCCCCCTGGGAACTGGATCAGCACCTCCATTGGAAATGGCATTTGTTGCTGATCCATCAGTGTATATGTGGATCCATGCCTCCTTTGGGTACTGTTCGTCGATCAGGGCTAGGGTGAGTGCCCGTCGAACGGTGTCATCCTGACTGTCTCCTGAGGCAGCATGTGGAACACTGGTGCAGATCTGGATGTCTGGTTTGTCCACTGCCCAAGGGTTTTCCACTTCTTTTGTGATTAGAGGTAGAGTGCTCAGTGGAAGGACTTCCCTGTACTGTCGAGAAAGTCGCATGCTCTCATGGACAAATCTGCTTCTTTTGAGCCGGTTCTTGGTGAAGTTGCTTAGTCTGTGCTTCATGGGGTGGTCGGGCAAGCACCTGAGATTCTCCGCCTGTACCGTGATTTTGGCTTCTCTCCTCTGGCTGAGAGGTTGGATTGTGGTCAGCTTCTCTATTTCCTTGATTGGTGTGGATTTCATTGCACCAGTGATGAGTCGAAGAGCCTGGTTTTGCACTCGGTCGAGGGTCTGAAGGTTCGTCTTGGCTGAGGTTGACCACGCTGTGGAGCCGTACTCGAGGTGGGGCCTGACTGTTCCCTGGTATACTGTCTTCAGTATCTTCTCGTTCGCTCCCCAGGTGGTGCCTGCCAGTTTCCTGAATATGGCCAGCTTGCGCCGGGCCTTCCCCTCTGCCTGTGCAATGTGTGGTTTCCAGGTCTGACGTCTGTCGAAGGTGACACCAAGGTAGGTAGCTTCTTCATCCTCTCTCAGAAGGGTTCCACCAAGCTTGATGGTTCCGGCTTTCTGCTTTGGGGACAGTGTGAAGAGGGTGGTGGAGGATTTCTCCTTGTTGACAGAGATGCACCAGTCTTCTGTCCATGCGTTCAGCTTATCTGCCGCTAGCTGCATTCTGTAGGTGGCAGTACTTGCATGCTCCTCCTTGCACCAGATCACAAGGTCATCTGCGTATAGGGCAGCTTTGATTCCCTTGGGCATCTCAGACACCAGATCGTCGATGAAGATAAGGAAGAGGGTAGGTGAGAGGACTCCGCCTTGCGGGACGCCATGACGAAGGAGGAATTTTTTGCTTTTGGTCTGGTCGACGCTGACTCTTGCCCTGCGGTTGAAGAGGTAGGAGCGTATCCACTGGAACATGTTACTGGACACGCCTTTTCTCAGCAGTTTGACAAGCAGCCCATCTTTCCAGACCTTGTCAAAAGCCTTCTGAAGATCAATCCAGGTTACAAAGACCAGCTTCTGCTCCTGGAAGGCATCTTCAACTTCCTGCGCCAAGTAAGTGACCTGGTCTTCGGTGCTGCGGAACTGTCGGAAGCCAGCTTGTTCAGGGGCGAGGAGGTTCCTGGATTCCAGATAACACCTGAGGCGCTTGTTCACAATTCTCTCTAATGTCTTCACAACACAGCTGGTGAGGCTGATTGGGCGATAGCTGGTGGCCTTCTTTGGATCCTTCCCTTTCTTTAGAATGGGGATCATGATCGCTTCTCGCCAGAGTTGTGGTAGCGATCCTTCTTGCCAGCTCCTGTTGAAGACCTCAAGTAGCTTGTTTTCTGCTGCACTACCAAGGTGGGTTAGCATCTCGTTGGTGATGCCATCTGGACCAGGAGACTTCTTCGCCTTCAACTTTTGGAGAGCTATATGAAGCTCTTTGTGTGTAAGTGGTTGATTCATGGCGTCTGCTGTTGCTTGTTTGGCAGGTCTCTCTCTTTGCTCTCTTCTTGCTTCTCTCTGCTTTTTGGGGCTAACATGGAGATTGCTCTCAGCTGCATAGCTTTCAGCAAATTGGTTGGCAGCATGCTTTCCTGTTAGTATCTTCCCATTTTCTTCTAAGGTGATGTTTCCTTTGCTCGTGTTCTCATCGTTCAACTGCTTGGTCAGTTTCCAGAGCTTTCTGCCGTCCTTCTCAAGGTTCAAGGAGTTTGTTTTCTCTTGCCAGCTCCTGCGTCTTGCCTGTAGCTTCTTCTTGAGAAATTTGGCTTTGGCTTCCTGAGGCGGATGTTGTTTGCCTGTGATGGGTTAACGTCTGCTTCCCTTCTGGCATCTGCTAGATCATCATCCAGTTTCTGCAGTTCATTGCTCCAGTAGGGCTTATAGTCTTTTCTAGCACCTCTGGGTATGGACTCACGCGCTGCTCTCAGGATGCTCATGTTGAGGTCCTTCACCACCATGTTGATGTCTCGACCTTCGATTCGAATGTCTTTGGTGAGTTCGCTGGTGCGGTGTCTAAAGAGGAACCAGTTCGCTCTTTTGTAGTTCCACCGTGGGAAGGTTGCATCAGCGCAGGACTCCATGCCCAAGGTCAAAACGACTGGCCGATGGTCACTTCCACCTAGCTGTTCTTCGACCTCTCTGCTGGCTTGCTTGTGCATGTCTTCTGTGCAGAAGGCTAGGTCAGGAGTCGATGTAGTGTGCCATCTTCTGGAGTAGAACGTGGGGCAGTCAATGGGACTGTTTAACAGAATGAGATCGTTGTCGTCCTGCCAGTTCTCCACCTCTTCTCCTCTCCGATCCAAGTGGTCGTATCCCCAACTTTGTGAGTGACTGTTGAAGTCGCCCACCACAATAAAGTTGGAGGCCTTAGTGGGGATCGTGTCAAGGGTGAGTGGTCTGTCGTTGGGGCAGTAGAAGTTGACCAGCTGGAAATCTGCGCCCCCACCCGGGTCTGCCCTGGGGGACTTGGGTGGGATTAGGTATTTTTTAGTTCCCAGGGTCACCCTGGTCAGCCCCACAGGGTGGGTTTTTCTCTCTATTCTGGGGCATGTGTTTCTGTCTACCCGAGGTCCATTCACCTGTATTTGCCTTTTTAAAACTCTCCCTACTGTCTGCACTGCCTGTAGCTATTGATATTGGATGTGTGTTGCTAAATGGTCTTAGCTTTATTTAGCCCCATGTGTTAGGTTTATTTAACGTATTGGACCGGCTGGCGACATACATTCAATGTTCTGTTTATTATTTTTTTCACAAGCAGTGCAGACACGTCCTGAGAAAGCCTTGTTGCTGTCGGGACGTTAAGCAATGTACAATCATAATCATGGAAATCTGCTGTCTTCGTCTGGATCCGAATCACTTGGTACTCGGAGTTCTCCATGTGAGTGTCGATCAAACAGGCGTTGATGTTGTTCCTGATCAGGGTCAGGATTCCTCCCTTGCTTCGATCTGTTCTGTCGGACCTGAAGCACTGGTAGCCTCTCACTTTGAAGGACTTTTGGGGTGTCAAGTGCGTCTCCTGAATACAGCAGATGTTGATGTTCTTCTCATGCAGGATATGCCCCAACTCGGTCTTCTTGTTCAGAATGCTTTCTGCGTTCCAGTGCATGACCTGAAAAGGTCGCTGCTGACTGGGATTCTTCCTGGTTGTGGTGGTGCCAGTAGCTCTCCTCTCGCGTCCCCAGGCACGACAAGACGGGCGGGAGGGACCTCCAGTAGCTGAAGCTGGGTCCCTTAGAGGCATGGGACCCGACACTGCTCCACCCTGGAGGGTCCTCAGTGGGCGAGCGCCATTATCGTCAATGGTAGATGGCCGTACAGTCATGGTTGCGGGTTTGCGTGGATCCATGGTTTATCAGAATGCGCCGTGCGGCCTGGGTCCTCCGTCTTCAGCATTCGAGGTTTCTGTCGGGGTTACCTCACCCTTAGCTCCTGGTATGCGACCTTCCCTGGGAACACAGGGTGGCTAGAGCTTTATGCGGCTCTTGATCGCATGATAAACCCGTCGTTGGACACATGGGGAATTTTAGTGGAGGTACAGTGCCACCTGCTACCCCGCCCCGTCATGGTAAGCTCATCGCCATTTGGTCCACGACTGCTTGCGCAGCTAACCTCCATATCTAAAGGCCGTTCCCCTATCCGCCACCCGGGGACGCGCTAGGTTGGGGATGGTCGCCCCACTGAAAATCCCACACTGGGTTAAGGAAGTTCGGCATGTCCTAGTTTTTGGTCTGTGAATATGAGGTTATGAAACTATGAGATTAATTTGCTGCAAAGTTGGTACGTTCTACGGTATTAATGATAACGTCTCAAATTTGAGCTGATTATTATTGTTTGCTCTGCCTGTTTGAAGACACAACGTGAATCAAGGTAAAAATCTCAGCACATCAGTTGTGGTGATGCCCCAAATAAAAACGCATATTAAGGTATAAGTTGGACATCCAGACGCCCACGTAGGGTTTTTCCATTAAAGAACAAGAACTCGTGTTTCAAGCCTTAAAGGGAATAAGCTGATTTTTTTTTACAAGCAATGAAGACACTGTTTCGCAAGACAAGATTTAGACATCTTCCTTGTTAGCCGTAACGTAAAGGCGGTTTCTGGTTTTTTTTTTTTTATTTTTTTTTTTTTTTTTTTTTATAACTGCTGAAAAATAACGACGTATTTTGGACAAAATCTGGCGTAATGCATACCATTGTTATTATTTTTTTTTACCTCTTATTAACCCTTTGGCTGTCGGCAGCGCTTTTTGTCGCGATGATTCCTACAGGAATCATCGCGACAAAAAGCGCTGCCGACGGCCAAATGTACAGGAATCTTTTTTGGGGCAAAAAATGTCAGGTTCAGAAACGTTAGCGCAGACGACCGTCAGAATCGATAGGGATGTCGATTTCAGGCCTTTGCTTTACGAGGCGTAGCTTCTCATGAGCCCCTGCTGGAGTTGGGCCTCATGAGAGTCTACGCCTCTTAATAATAATAATAATAATAATAATAATAATAATAATAATAATAATAATAATACCGCTTTTTCTCAATTTTTGGGCATATCGACTCAAAGCGCCGCGAACTGAAACCCAACACGCACACCCACGTAACAGACACGGATTTACGCCATTTAAGACACACACAGCACAAGACAGACGAAGGGCCAGTTCAGCTACTGAAGTTACAGAGATTTTTGATCGCTTGTATTTGAAATTTGTAAAGTGGCCTGAAACTGGTACCAAAGTGTGGGGGGTGGGGTGGGTGGGTGATAGCATTGGCTGTCGCAGGGAGGGCCTTCAGCTTTCCTCATTAGAAAGTCACTATAGTCTGCTTGGGTGGGGACTACAACTGAAATGGGAAAAAAAAAGATCCTTTCTTCTTTTTTTATTTTTGTATTTTTAATAAACTTTTTTATTTTTATTTTTTGGTTTTGTTTCCATCCCCCCTTTTTTTAGGGTGGAAGGAGGGGTGGGGGGGGATTTCCCATGTTGTGTGTGTGCACCATCAGTTTATGTTTTGCTGATTTACCTGAAACCATTTGACAGACTTGGAAAATAAAAACTTCACTGTTCATTCTTCTCTACGTCTCTCCCTCTTTCTGCTTCTCTCTCTCTCTCTCTCTCTCTCTCTCTCTCTCTCTCTCTCTCTCTCTCTCTCTCTCTCTCTCTCTCTCTCTCTCTCTCTCTTCCCCCGCCGCCCCCCCCTCTCTCACCTCCTTCCTCCCGCTCTCTCCATCCCCCCTCTTTCCCTGTTTTTGCAGTTTAAAAAAAAATTTTTTTTTTTTAGTTAGATCCCATCAGAGTGTATTGACCTTAAGGGAAGGGGATACAGAAACCGTACAAGTTGTGTAGCAGAGCGAGAGGAAGGTTTTACAAAAACACGTGCTAGAGAACTCCGGGGTGTTTTGGCCGAAAGAAAAAGCTTGATAGCGGATTTAGAAAGAAGAATCCGTGATTTGAATTTTCGCAGTTTTTGAGCTTTTTCGCCCGTCTGCAAGAGGCATAGATTCTCATGAGCCCCTGCATTGCAGGGACTCGCGAGAATCTGTACAATTTGCTGACAGAGTTCCGCTCCATATAGTTATTCAGACTGAGGGAATTCTTTTGGTTTATGTGAAGGACTGTTTGCCCGCTTGCAGCATTTTTTGTTGTTTTCCTTTTGGTTGGCAGAGAACTCTTTTAACGTATGAACATCTCCAGCCACCTCATTTGCAGGAGGCTTTTGTCTTTATGGATCCCCGTACCCATCTGTAGGCGCTACGTTAACTGAGCACTTTCTGTCCTGCGTGGTGTTACAGAACATGTTTTTAGCTGCCTTACAGAATTCCCTCTAGAGATAACACATTTCTTGTTTGAGACCGCGATATTAATGCAAATATGTCACTACGACCGTTGAAATGCGTGGTCAGATTAAAAGCCTCTTTCCTCCCCTCCCCTACTCTCCCTCTTCCGCCGTTAGATCCGCTCTGTGAAGGCAAAGGACAGCAAGTTCACTTTGTGAAAAAAGAGATTTTCATTGTATTACAGTGAAAATCTCGCTTTTCGGTCAAATGGACAATCGTTTGATGTCCTGGATCAGAGATGGTCTTTGCGGCCTCATCTGCGTTAAAATCAAACAAGTAAATAACCTCCCCCCCCCCCCCCCCCTTTTCTCTCTATTTCCCCGACGCAGAACACCTTTCCTCTCCACGTCTAAACATACACGTACGCCAAAAGTCAAATTTGTGGTCAAATTAAAGACCCTAGGCTTTTCCGCCAACGCACTTTGTGTGTACTTCGTTTGAAGTTTCCGAACGTCTTCTAATTGGGAGGCAGGACGTCTTCAACGGCATCCGCTGGTTCTTCCCGCGTCTGCTGGCCACCCTGTAAGCTAAAGGTCCTCCGGCCGACGGCAGGTCGCCGTTAGCCCGCGCTCACCGAGCGCGGGCTAACGACGACCTACCGTCGGCCAGAACACCTTTTGCTTACTGGCCAGACGGTCCACAGTGGGCCACATTTCACACGCCGTCTGCACAGGAAATCACGCACAAAGGCAGAATTTCCCGCAAAAAAAAAAAAAAAAATTTTGACGTCTGCTCGTGACAAGTTTCATCTCTCTCGCTGTCGGGGCCTGGCGAGAGCTGGTTTGAGATTTTGGAGCTTACGGCTTGCAGTGGTAAGGTCCAAAATCAAATACAAGCTTCCTTTTATTAATCGTATGTCTACGGGCAAACTTGCAGTAATTTAAAAAAAAAACCCCGTCTTTTAAAGCGACCTGCTTCACGCAGTAAAGGGTCGATTGTTCTCGATATCTCCTTTATAAATGTTCTTAGTGTGACTGAAAATAAACCCTGACAAAAGGACTAACACAAATTATAAAGCTTGAGTGTCGTAAAATGAAGGACTTTTCTGCTCTTCACTTTGGTACGGAGCAGAGTTTCTTCCGTTAAGCTCAAAAGGCATTTAAAAAAACACCTCTGGTACGTGTGCCTGCTCGAATGGATTGTTCATAGAAGGATAGAAACGTCTTCATTGAGGCAAGACAACATTGATAACCCGTTGTATCGCGAATGTTTAGCAATCGGAGCCCGCCGTGGAACAGATCGCTTCAAAGTGGACTGCGCATGAGAGTTCAAAAGTAGTGCTTGAATATGGTTGCATCGTGAGAGGAAGATAGTTGATGATAGCTCCTGAGTAGTTTATAAAAAGGCGCAGAGCTGACCATGCCGTACCCCCGTGTCACCTTTGTGAATCTGCCTTGCGCTACTTTGATATTCACCCTTTGGCTGTCGGTAGCGGTTTTTGTCGCCATGATTCCAGCAGGAATGATCGCGCCATAAACGCAACTGACAGCCAAAGGGTTAATGGGCAATTCTAAGACAAATTCTGATTGCGAATGGGCCAAAGGCAAGTACTTGAAACTGTGATTGCAAGTATTTTCTTGTCTTCAATCTCTTGCGGACACACACATTTTCTTCCCTAAAGCAATAGTTTTTGGCAACTTCAAATGGCGTTGTTCTTAGATTTGTGATGGGAAAAAATGAAGAGCAGGAAGTCTTGCGCAGGCACCCTATTTTTTCAGCTTCAGTTTCGTTGTGTAATTCCCGCAGAGTATTGTGTTTGGTGTGGACACACAAAATGTGTTTGCACTGACATAGATGCGTTTGTTCTCTAAGTGGAAGGTCTTTTTAAAGCTTACAGTCTCTTTCACGTTCCATGAACCAAACGTCATCGGGTTAGTATCTTTAACCCATTATGCCCTGACGCACTACAGCAGGAGATGGATCGATAATTCAAAGATAGTGCCAGACTAGCTTGGCCGGCTCCATCAGGCGCCAAGCTAATCTGGCACTACCCTTGAATTATATGGTCCATCAGTCACCTGCAACTGGTACATTGTCTGGTGACACTTCCAAAATTTTGGAAATGTGGTCTTTGGCTTAAATGGGTTGAGCCACGTCTTTCACAATATCAGTGCTATTCTGGCCCAACCCTTGAACTTACGTATGACCCAGAACATCGTTTGTATTGACGCCACGCTCTTCTGGCACAACCTTTGAACCCACAGCCGCTTCTTTCGTTGCTCTACCTTTTTTTTTTAACCGCCCCGCAAAATCTGACCCCTGATCATGGCTGGAAGCAATCCATTAATGGTGTCTCGCTGTCGGAATTTCTCGCTTGCCTCTCCGGAACCCCCTTCTTTGGGCAGCGCCCTGGCTTCATTATGTACACAGTCGTGGATTCCTCGCCAGTTTTAAACTTCTAAACCCCGCCACTGCCAGTGGACGCAGGTGGCGGTTTTGAATCACTGTAAAGTTAGCGTCAGGAACGTGGATGCAAAGTATTTTGAGCAAGAGGTATAGATCTTCATGAGCCCCCGCGACTGCGGGGGCTCATGAAGATCTATACCTCTTGCAGTTGAGTGGTGTTCAGCTTTTCCTCGGCAGTGAAAGAGTTTTGTGTTAGTGCTTTTCCCGTGCTCAAACACGCTGCTGGCGCAAAGTTTATAATTGATGCTGATCTTGATTTTTTCCTAGTCCGAGTTGTGTTCCTTGCTTCAAGGACTTCAGCGTTTATTTCAGGAAGAAGAAGATTTTTTTTTTTGTAATTGTAATTAGGTGTTAGGTTTCTCAAGATTTAAGAGCTTTCGTGACTTAAAATAACGGAGAATTTTTTTTGTCTTGCTTTTTGTAGACAAGCCCTTAAGAAAATCGTTTACTTTATCAGTTTGTAAAGTTTTGAAAGCATTCACTTACTGGTAAATTATAGGGAATGTATTACAGCTTTAGCAGGAAACGTCTACTGAAAGAAAATTGTGCATTAACCTTGTTCACAGAACAAACAAACAAACAAACAAAAAACCAACAAAAAACCCCAGACAGATAAGTGGACAGACGGACGTAAAGAAAAGAAAATCAAGGAAGGAAAACGTCTCGGTTCAAGAAGTCTTCAACTGTCCATGAAAAAACAAAAACAAAACAAAACCAAACCAAACCAAACCAAACAAACAAACAAACAAAAAAACAACAACACCGGTTTCAGATAGCATGTCCGTTAATAGGTCATGGTAAATCAAAATGGCACAATTGCAGTGCGTCTGAATTGATCATTGTTCAGGACTTACTCCACAGTCAATAGCTGTTCCTGTCTCTCATAACCGCCCGTCAGGGCCGTCCATTATCACTTTGGTGCCGTGAACGTTTAACCCTGAACGAACCAACTCTATGATTGTGTTCTGGTTTCTGGTCTATGTCTTTTTGGACCTTACGGCCTATATCCGTAAGGTCCAAAACCAAGAGCAGCATACATATTTGAAATATTTTATTTGTCTTCCTTCGTTTGCAGCCATTACATGCGTCAGATTCTGGAAGCGCTGCGCTACTGCCACACCAACGGGATCGTCCATCGAGATCTGAAACCACACTGTATTCTGCTGGCCTCCAAAGAGAACTCCGCCCCGGTCAAACTGGGCGGATTCGGCGTGGCCACGCATCTTCCTAAAGAAGGCCTTATCACTGCAGGTTGGTCGGCAAATCTAACAGAACCCAGTATGTCCATTTTTTTTATAGAAAAGCGGGGTTTTCTCTAATGAAAGTCTAGCTTTTCTTAAAAATGGACATAGTGGCATTTGCAATGTAACGGCGGAAACATATCTTGGGCCACACTGGTTGCCTGCCTTGATTTTCTACCGCTTTCAACAACAAACAACAAAAAAGTGGTTTATTGTCGGAGGCATCTGGGCCCATAGACAAGGGTGGCGAATCGAAGGAGACAACCAGTGTGATCTTAGGTAGTGGGCAGCTGCTGATCTTGTGATAAAGGTTTGTTTTTAACTCTTTTAACCTCAAGACCGCATTTATGAGGTGTCACACATCGACTATGAACCCGTCGCAGGAGATTGATCGACCATAATTCAAGGGTAGTGCCAGATTAGCTTGGCGCCGTTCGGCGCCAAGCTATTCTGGCACAACCCTTGAATGTATCATTGTCGATCCATTTCCTGCTGTAATACTTAAACTGTCACTCAGACGGTATTCTTGTTGGCAGTTTATGTCATAGAATGTTGACTACTCGGCCTTGTAGTTGACTGGTGTGATGTTTGTATCCCCCCCCCCAAAAAAAAAAAAAAAAAAAAAAAAAATCAAAAAAAAAAAAAAATAAAAAATAAAAATAAAAAAAATAAAAAATAAAAAAATAAAATAAAAATAAAAAAATAATAAATTTCCTTCGGCAGGTGCATGGTAGTGGTTCCAGCGTTATTTCGGCAGTTGTATATCAACACACTAGGTCATAATCCTGGTGGGTGTAATATAAGCAGATTATGTAGGAGACGCTAAACTTTTTTTTTTTTTTTAATTTTTTTGTTTCTATCAATTCTGTGTTGTTTTACATGCATATTAGAACTTGTTTGAACAACCACATTTTTCCCCCAAGGAAAACAAAGGTGTTCTTAAAAAAAAAAAAACAGGTGCTCGTTCAAGGGAAGTCTTGAAGGGCAAACTGTGTCATCTGCCATTAAAGACTATCATTTTGGTGGCTAAAGACGCCTTAATGATGGTCTTTAAATGACAGGTGATCTCTTATATGGGTGGTCGCTCAAAACACGTTCTGCTTTGTTTCCTACACTTTCAGTCGCTTTCAAAAACTGTACTCTTACTTATTTATTATTCATTATTTATTTATTTATTTATTTATTTATTTATTTATTTGTGAATGGAAGCGAATGGCTTTAGTTTATTTGAAAAAGTGAAAGTGTCACGTGATGGAAATACGTGTGTGATTCATTTCTGGTTATGCCTGCTCGCGCATGTCTTCTAAAACGTGTACTGTTATGCACTTCAAAACATGTTACAGAACTAACAGAACTTTTTATTTGTGTGCGTGGTCTGTGATTTCTATAGCCGTAAGCTCGAAAATCACAGACCAGCGCGCACTTTTCATACATGAAACAAGTGTTCACTTACGTCTGGTGCGTGCACGAATCTTGATAACTTTACCCTTTTGACTGTCGGTAGACAAAAAACCGATACCAGGAGCGAAAGGGTTAATTTTTGTTTTGTTTTGCATATGTACAGTGCGTTTGACCACGGAGACTAAAGGCATTAACTTTTTTTTTTTTTTTTTTTTTTAAACGAGCGCTGGTGTCCTGAAACTTTCCTCTCATCAAGTCTGACCGCATGTTGGTTTGTTTTGTTACTTGCATGAAGCACAGACTCATTTCTCACCGTATTGTGTTGCATTTCGGATTGACCAGTTTCAGACAAGGACGTAGAGGAGTACTTAGGGAGTGATCCCGTGTTTGATTTGCGAGAAGGTTTTGTTGGTAAGGATTGAGCTTACAAGTTGACACCCCTGATTCTAATCTATCAGAGACAAAGCTATCCTGGCGATTTCCTATTTTTGGCTTGACCCCCGCTTCTCGTTTTTCGCTGCGTCAGTGTGTGTGTGTGTGTGTGTGTGTGTGTGTGTGTGTGTGTGTGTGTGTGTGTGTGTGTGTGTGTGTGTGTTTACCCCCCTTGTGCATGCAGCCACGGGTAGTGTTTACAGTACCGTCGGCTGCATGCCCAAGGGGGTTACGTTTTGTAGCACAGTCGATGCTTCTTCTTTCGCTTTGGTAAAGAAAAATTAACACAAATTTGTAGACTGTGCCTATGAATTGTATGCACTTGAGTGCTAGTGTGTGGGTGTTTTGTGTGTGTACCTGTCAACAAATGTTTGTGCTTCTTGTTTCAATCTAAACTTTTATCATTTATGCGATAACAAATTACCTTGCATGACAGATGTTTACGCATGACTAAAACTTCTCTTGGGGATAAATTTCAGAGATGTTTAACCTCTTTTTCGTTTGTTTTCTTCTAATTGAACGTATTCCTACTCACAATTTATTTTCTTAACCAGACATTTAAGCATTTTGTATGTAACATTGAGATTTCTGCTAACTCATTAATCTCTGTGGACGAAACCATCAATTTTTGGAGATATCATCGAAGGTCTACATTACAGTTCTGGAGAGAGATCAACCATGATAGTTCAAGGGCGGTGTCAGAATAGCTTGGCGCCTACAGGCGCCAAGCTATTCTGACACCACCCTTGAAATATCAGGGTCGATCCACATCCCGTCATAGCATGTCAAACCTTTATGGGTTAAGGTTTCGTTTGGTATCGCTTTACTGCAATACTACTCATGAGCTATCCAGACCAAAAAGGTGACTGCCAAGCGTGTAAAATGCAAAGAAGTACCGAACGGAGAAAGAAACATGCTTAGAAAAGACGGGTACAACAAAATTTATTAATATTTGGGGTAAATACCCTTTGTCAAAATAGACAAACTCTCTGTTTGTTGGTCTATTTTGACAAAGGGTATTTACCCGAAATATTAATAAATTGTGTTTGTACCCGTGCTTTCTAAGCGTGTTTCTTTTCCCGTTGGGTACTTCTCTACTCATGAGCTGTCAGCCAGTTTGAAAGATTTGTTGTATGTCTTAATGCGTATGTTTCCGGAAAGCGAGACTTAGATGACGACTTTATTGTTTCATGCTGGCTTTTATTCGTAATGTCTTGGACGCATGCCAACATCGATCCGTTTGAATATGACGTCGCACGTGACTGCGTGTGACGTCAAATTTGAACCCCCCCCCCCCCCCCCTTATTGCTTGTAAACAGTAGCGATGGCTGCATGCACAAGGGGGTTATTGTTTGGCAGTCGGTCATGATTTTGGTCAAGGTGATTCATCGCGACAAGAATCATCGCGACAAAAGTCGCTACAGAGGGTTAACGTATTACCGTTACGTTTTCCCCGAGACATTGCGAGTCAAGTTTACGTCTCATTACGTTTTGATTTGACCTCTGTTGGGGGTAGTACGAACTGGCTGATTAATGAGCAGATGTGTTGCTGGCATTGCGAGTCAAGTTTACGCCTCATTACGTTTTGATTTGACCTCTGTTGGGGGTAGTACGAACTGGCTGATTAATGAGCAGATGTGTTGCTGATGTATCAGAGAACTTGTGATGCAGTTTTTACTTGTCATGAATACTACCATTACCTTAAAATAAAGTCAGCGATACTTAATTGTTTTATTTAGACATTCACAAAATTTGTATTTAATACTTACTGCATGGCACTACCTATAATACCTTCAGTATGTTGGGATGAAGGTTCATTTTAATACTTATTATCGTTTTTACGATAATTTCTAACAAAATAAGCATCACATCAGACACACAATCGAGGTTATCAGGCTTGTATGGCTATCTTTTGTTCTCCGTTTCCATGCCTGCTAGACAGACACATATAAGGCGGGGGTAACCAGGAGACAGCGGAAGTGGTGCCGCCATAGAGAAGCGACCATGCTCTTCTGAGTCATCTCGGTAGAATCTTCATACCAGGGGGAATCACTGCACATAGGACAAACGCGAAGACTAATAGATACGCCCCTATGGGTTGTAAACTTTACAGCGGTGCCCAAGACTAGACTGTGTTGTTATTTGTATTGAATTGTTTGTCCCCAGGTCGCGTAGGAACACCACAGTACATGGCGCCGGAAGTAGTTCGCCGCGAGCCTTACGGGTGTGCGGTGGATATGTGGGGTGCCGGGGTGCTTCTCTTCATTTTGCTGGGTGGGTACCCTCCTTTTTGCGGTACCCGGGAGCGACTATACCAGATCATCTGCAGCGGAACCTTTCACGTGAGTGGGGCGAAAATGACACGAACGTCTGTGCTGGTCTGTGATTTTGGACCAAAATCACAGACCAGCACACATGCGTTAAAGAAAGTCCGACTTAATCTGACAAAAAATGGGGTCTTCTTTACTTATGTCCTAATTTGGCAGACGACCGCGATGCATTTTGTGACGAGAGAGTTTCATTGTTGTATACGAGGCAGTAAGCCCATGATTTTTTGAAGCGACATTTTCGTAAGAAATACAATAAAATTCTCGCTTTTCACAAAAGTGGACTTTCAGTTTAGAGACACGTGCCCAAATTCCTGGAAAGGTAAAGAAAGCCCTCTTTTTTTGACAGATAAATACAGAACAATATCGAATGTTAAACAGTCTCCCTAGAGCATGACACGAAATTAAAATGGAAGATTCCCAAATTGCTTAACCCATTTAACCCCAGGCCGCATTTCCCAAATTCTGGAGGAGTCACCTAATGACTATGTACCCGCTGCAGGAGATGGATCGACCATGATTATTCAGGGGTAGTGCCCGATTAGCTTGGCGCCTGATGGCGCCAAGCAAATCGGGCACTACCCATAAATGATCATGATCGATCCATCTCCTGCTGTAATGCGTCGGGGCTAAATGGGTTAGTAAATGTCTGCATGTCTATATGTGGGCCAAGCCGTAAGGTCTACAGTCACAGACCAGCTCAGATACCAACGAGTCTCAAATACCAGCCTGAGTTCAAATACCAGACACAGAAAGACGGCATTGTGCCTCTGAAACCCTTTCAGAAGGATATATAAAGGGAAGAAACATCGATAATTACACGGATCATCCTTGACAGCGCAGTGCACTGTCTGTCTACCGATCAATGCACCGCTGGAAGGTTTACAACCCATAATAAAACCGTTAACGACCGTTTCACTTGCCCGTAATGACCAATGAAGGTTCGCCCTTTTCTCGATGACCGTTCTTTTAGACGCAGAGCTCCCCAAGGGGAAATACTCTTGAGATCAAGGAGCACAACATGGTCACAGGCGTAAAACCCCCAATGATCTCCTCGTCGTGAGGAGTAGAGAGTAAAGAAGTAGTGCTGGCTTATACCCAAGTAAGTAAGGGTCCTCGGGCCCACGACGGAGGCAGTGGGCCCGCGCACGACAGTGCGCGGGCCCACTGCGGCCGTCGTTGGCCCGAAACGGTTTTTTAAAAAAAAAACAATTTTTTTATTGGGATACCGGCCTAGATTCTCACGAGACACTGGGGCTGTAGGTGCTTACGAAAATCTATGTCGTCTGCAAATGGAAACGGCCTGCTGATACAATGGAACCTGTTTTGAACAACCAACTTTTTTTTTTGCAGAAAAAAAAATGTGGTCATAAAAGAAAGGTACCCTCTCGAGAAGTCTCGAAGGGCACAACATGTTACCTGTCGTTAAAGACTGTGATCATTTAGGCGGCTACAGCCACCTAAATGATGGTCTTTATTGACAGGTGATCTCTCATAAGGGTTGCCGCTCAAAACAGGTTTTGCTGTAATTGGAAAAAAGAACAGATTCTAAAATAAGGGACATGTCATCTTGAAAGCAGACATAGTAACTGTTCGGAATCGAGGGGGATTGCGTCAGTTCTCTTTCTTTCAGACAGAAATTGCTCTTTAGTTTAAGGAAAAATAGCCTTCTAGAAAGGGCAGGGCTGGAATCAGGCTGAACGACTTTCGGAGATCGGGAGGAAACCTTCTGTGTCAAGCAAGACCACCCTTGAGATCAGGGGAAACTACTCGTCACATCGGGGGGAGCAAATCTGACAGTGCATGTCTGGAGTCATAAGAGTATTGGTGGGATGTTGAGGGTGAATGGTAGTGGCGGTTGTGATTGTGTTCTCTTGGGGGGATTTTCGGACTATTTTCTCCCGGTATTCAAATGGGCTTCGGGCCGACGCCGGCCGCCTTTGGCGCGGGCCCGCACCAACGGCGGCTGGCGTCGGCCCGACGGCCGTTAAGCTTACTGGGCTGTCGAGGAGTGATCTTGGCGGATGTGGGGTGTCTGGGTAGAACGATAGCTGCCTTTAGCCTGACAGAAGATTGTATATATCTTGAGCTTCCAAACCCAAGAGATTTGCATTATAGACTGACCACCACGGCCAAAAATAATGGATCAGACATAGCGGCAACGTCCGTGCCACCTGAAATGTATCGGTGAAAGCTCAAGGGAAGCCTTACTGTCTTGCCGCTCAGGCTAATCAGGATCTGCCTCTGAGGTCAAGTCGGCAAATCACTATTTTGAGGCAGTCACGACTTCTCTGCTCAGAAAACGCAAGATGCAGCAATGCAGTCGCTCGGTCATTTAACATCTATATCATCCTGCCTAAGTGGGTTCAGCTTAACCTATTTCTCCCCGAGGCTTTGCAACAGGAGGTGGATCGACCATGATAATTCAAGGGTAGTGCCAGATTAGCTTGGCGCCTATTGGCGCCAAGCTAATCTGGCACTGCCCTTGAATTATCATGGTCGTTAGTTATCATGGTATCATCATGATTATCATGGTACATAGTCGTTAGTTGGGAAATGCCTCTGTGGGGTTGAATGGGTTAACACTTATGAAGAAGGAGAAGATGATGCAGGGCGAGGGTCATAATGTTGTGGATGTTTGATTGCACGTCGGGTTTACAGCTCGCCTGCCATTCACCTCTCTCTGAAAACTTGTTCTTGTGGAGAAGAGGGCTGTTGCTGATGGTGGTGGTAGACGTCGTCGTCGTCGTTGTCGTGTGTGTGTGTGTGTGTGTGTGTGTGTGTGTGTGTGTGTGTGGTGTGTGTGTGTGACAATGACAATGACAATGATTCTTTATTTTACAACGGTGAAAGTTTTGGCTGGCACAACCATTTTTCGAACTTGCCGTTGCTAATCTAATCTACAAATAATGCATAAAGTGTAAACATATTATATTGAAGAAAAAAAAATAGTGATAAATGATCTAAAAACAAAACAAAACAAAACAACAACAACAAAAACGTGCACACACACACACACACACACACACACACACACACACACACACACACACACACACACACACACACACACACACACACACACACACACACACGCATGCACGCACACACTGAGTAATATAGGGTCGCAGTGAAAGTATCAAGATAATGACGTGAGGTAATTGAAAATACTGGCTCTAAAATACGAAAGGGTTGTTGATGTTGTAACTTTCCTAGGCAAAGTGTTCCACAGGCTATGGCCTGAGAACGCTAAACTTGTCTTGTAGAGATCGATTCTAGGTCGTGGTACAATAATGAATTGCCTTGATCTTGAGTACGTTGGTGATGGAAAGGAAAATAGTTTCTTAATATAATCAGGCATTTTGCTATTCAATGTTTTGAACATAATTATTCCCTTATTGTACATTAAATGATTTTTCAGGGGAAGAATCTCCAAGGTTTTCAATTTATTATCGGTAGTTGAGCTAGGGTCAGATAGGATAAGTTTTGCGGCTCTACGATGAAGAGAGTTCAGTCTCTTTAACTGGACCTCGCTTGCTCCATCCCACACTGTAGAAGCATAGTCGATATGTGACCAGATGTGGGCGTTAAAGAACAGTTTACGTGTTTCTACATCAGTGATATATTTTAATTTGGCTAAAATTTAAAGACTCTTTGATATTATGTTGCATATGTTAGTAATATGACACTGCCATTTAAACTGGTTATGTTCAGTAACACCGAGAAGAGTATGTTCTGTTACTTGACCGATGGGTTTTCCTTGAAAAGACAAGCTGAGTGAGAGAGAGCCGAGCTGGTGCTTTTGACGGGTACTTAATACCATACATTCAGTCTTCGCTGGGTTTAGGATCATGGAATTGTTACTACACCAGTTGTCAATATCTTGTAGTACGTTTTGCAGGCGTGTATCAATAATAGATAAATCCTCGTCGGGCGTGTGTATTGCAGTATCATCCGCGAACATATCGCATGAAACATTATGATCGCTAATTGTGAGCGGAAGATCGTTAATGAACAAACAAAATAGAAGAGGGCCTAAAATAGAGCCCTGGGGCACGCCATGCTTGACTAAGCGGGGATTAGAATATGTACCATTAAGAAGGACTTTTTGTCTTCTGTCATCCAAGTAGGATTTGAAGAACGTGGCAGCGCTGTTGGTGTATAATGAGATTTCTTTATCAGTATATCATAGTTTACTAAATCAAAAGCTTTACGGAAGAGAGAGAGAGAGAGAGAGAGAGAGAGAGAGAGAGAGAGAGAGAGAGAGAGAGAGAGAGAGAGAGAGTGTGTGTGTGTGTGTGTGTGTGTGTGTGTGTGTGAGAGAGAGAGAGAGAGAGAGAGAGAGAGAAAAAAAAAGAAAGAGAATGAGAGAGAGAGAGAGAGAGAGAGGGGGGGGGGAGGAAGAGAGAGAGAGCGAGAGAGAGTAAGGCTTTGGCTCTTGATCCCCTCCTACATGAACACAAAACGGACCCATCGATTTTTTCCCCACCTTCTCGTCCTCAGTCCATTACACATTAATTGCTCTCCGAGCTTTGTTGAGCCAAATTACCGCCCATAGATTATCCACAGTCACTTCTGATCCTTCCATCTGCAAGATATAGATTCAAATAAGCCCCTGCGGACGCAGGGCCTCATGTGAATTTATGTCTGTTGCTGACAAATAGGACTTTAGGACTTTCTAATTTTCCTGTTTAACTAAAAAAAAATCATCCCTCATTGATTATCCACAGCTATTTTCTGGTGAGTGCTCAACAAACAAACCGCTTCGCAAAATTCGTGGAAGTTAGCTTAGCGGTGACATCGTCAAATAAAAAAAAGATAGTGGCGCCATAGTCAGAGAATGAATGGATGACAGTGGTCATTAAACAATCGCCGAGGCCAAGGCGAGCAAAACTGACAGAGCTACGTGTGCCATATGCATAAAAGCTAATCAGCACATTAGTAGTCACGATGTCGAGCTGTAGCGATAGTTTGTTTGGGGGGGGGGGGGGGGGGGTGGACATTGACGGATTTGATGTTGAAATGGGAAGTCCGTTGGTTTTACTGTTAACCCTTTGGGTGTCGGTAGCCGTTTTAGTCGAGGTGAGTCCTCCCCCCCCCCGCCCCCCCCCGGCCCCCCCCTCCCCCCACCCCCGAAAACAATGAACCTGTTGAGAGCAGTCAATCCGCGTGACCTCAAAACCATAGGGGCCTGACGATGGTGACTAAATGCAAATCCGCTGCGACCACCGCGAGGAAACGAGAGGCACGCAAAGCGGCGAAGCACTGTGATTCCAGGGCAGTTTTCAACCCTCAAAGCAACCATCCGCCTAAAACCTCGAACTGAACAAACTCGGTAGATATTTTGCCAGTTAGTTAGTTAGTTCGGGTTTAACGTCCACAGCACCGAGGTGATCATGCACGGCCCTGACGGGCGGGTTATGGGGAACAGGGAAATCCGTATTTCCTATGGAGTACGACCTGAACACTGATCAACTCACGCGCACTCCAACTGTGCCACTTTGATTTACCAGGACCTTTCAACGGATATGCTATTGAACAAATCCGTTTTCCCCCTGGATTGTGAGTCCAGCTACCGGGGCCGGGACGGGATTTGAACCCACGACCCGGCGATTCCCTTCGCTCTCCTGCTCCGACGTTTAACCGCCTGAGCTATTTGGGACTCTATATTTTGCCACAAATCTATACCAACCTTTTTCTCCGATCAAAACTGATAGTTTAATATTGAGGCTTTTTGCACAGTCAAGCATCATTCATGCTCATTTTTCATTGGTTTATGTAAATTAGCATATCCAATGAAATTAAAACAAGAGTGCATCTTACTGTCGACATGAACTTGTGACCTGCATGCAGCAGTCGCTTTAGGTACGTATTTCCCCCAGCCCAAAAAGGTCTACTTTCATGGAGTCTGGTTTAATCACTGCTCAGTTGTCAATATCTGTTCGAGTAATTCGCTTCGACTTTAGAGTACGCTTCGACTTTAGAGTAAACACGGCAGAAAACAATGGATGCAATGCAGTGCCTCTTTCACGGCACTCTACTAAAGGGTTTAACGTTCAACTGTAGATGTTGAGAAAGAGGTCCGGGATACTTCCAGCCACAGCGTGAATTTCGCGGGTGTGCTTCGTTTCCTCCCTTGTATTTGAATTGAGCCTGTGACGGGGTGATGCGCACTCGCGGTGGCGCAGCGGATTTGCATTTAGTCACCTTCGTCAGGCAAAACCCAAAAATCATTCCGTCTGGAGGTGGTCATGCTGAAAACCCCACATACTGGCATTTTGTCTGTGCGACCATACCTCGTGCCCACACTGGTTGTCCCCCTCCATTCTGTACGGTGTTTAGCGGTAGCGAATCTAGGGAGACAACCAGTGTGACAGGCGTCCTCAAAATCTCACTGTCCTTCTCACTACAAGAGGGAATGGCAGGTGGGTTTTCAGGGCGTGAGGTATGACCGCGCTTACAAGATCCACCACCCAGCGTCCCTATCCCGAGAATCATGCATTACAACCCGCATACACAGGTGCTCGATGGTATGGCCACACCTCGTGCCCTGAAACCCCCCCCCCCCCCCAATCCCCCCCCCCCCCCCCCCCCCCGGAAGAGGAACGACAGTGGGGTTTCCAGGGCTTGAGGTATGACGTCTCTCATGTTATTCACCTTCGAGTGTCCTTTAACAGAAAATGGATTTTCGCTCAGTGCTTTCACTTCGTTATAGGAAGCTGTTTAGTTCCATACCTGGAGTCATTAGCTTACCCTTTTGTTGTCGCTGTTTGATGCGATTTACAATACACCTCTTTACTCACTCAGTTAGCATTGCGTCCCAGTTCATCTAGATTACAGTTACGGGGGCAACCGAAACGACCTTCTCCATATGAGGAACATCATTCAAGTGAAAATGTGTCTCACTAACAAGATCTGAAGCAGGGAAGTATATGTGTAGATCACAAGAGGTATCGAATCAAACTTCATTATTAGTCCAAGCCTTGACATTTTCTCTGCCGAGCAGTAAAGATGTTAGTATGTTTGTGTATAGAGAGACCTGTCTCCCGGGTGTCAGATTGCAGGACTTCTTCTTTAGCCCACCCATAAAGCCCTGACCTGACGTGGATCGACAGTGATAGTTCAAGGGTGGCATCCGAATAGCTTGGCGCCTGTAGGCGCCAAGCTATTCGGACGCCATCCTTGAACTAACATAGGCGATCTTTCGCGTTACTGTGATGCAGACCTCAGAGAAACCTATTTTTAGAAATGTCATCCTCGGGATATAACGAGTTAGAGAGCCATGTCTCTATAGAACGGTATTTAGCTTTGTGGATCTGCAAGTACTCGAGTGCAGTTACTTTATGTGCACTACAGTAGTAGAACTAGTGAACTACCGAAAAAAGTTTGTGCGACGTACTAGTGGGCTTGTCTGGTCTCTTAGAAATCTGAAGCAGTGAAGACTTAATGGAGCTTATAAATTGTGACGTTGGGATGAGAGAGTTTAGAACATATTGCAGTGGTGTAGGAAGATCTTTTTCATTGAGAGGGTCCAACGTGCCTGATACCTTACTTTCCAGTCTCCTAGGGAGATGGGGGGGGGGGTGGGGGGGGGGGGAGGCGAGCGACTCCAACTACCGAAAAGTTTGGATGACGATTGGGGGAGGGGTGGGGGGGATGGGCTTAGGTATCCTTAACCACATCTTTCTGTAATTTTGGTCCGTTAATTTACACTCAACTCCATCCAACGACCCCCCTTCCCCCAAGAACCAAGGGTAAAAACCTACTTGATTCCTTTCCTTTGACTTTCGCTTGCTCACTTGTTTAACACATACAATGAGTGCAGAAAGAGATGTGGGTTGTTCTTTACATTTCATGGGTAGTGGTGCCAAGCTAATCTGGCACTACCCTTGAAATGTAATGGATGATCCATTTTCCACAACTGATAAACAGTCCTTATGAGCGCTTCTTAAAAGTTGTGAATCGTTATAAGGTGTTGTGTAGTATGTATGGTTTCTTTTTCACAGCCCCATAGTAGGCCTTGGTGTCAGGAAAGATTTCGCCATTTGAACTAAGTATGTTGTGCAGAAAGTGTGTGTCAGTTTTCTTACTAACCTTGTAAAAAGAAAGACAAGAAAAACAAAAACATTTTGCTTCAATTTATTTAGAATTTGTGTGTGTGCAGATGAGACCAAAGAACTGGGGTTCGATCTCCTCCTCCGCCAAAGACCTGGTGATGAATCTCCTGGATCTCAACCCAGTGACACGCTTCACAGTGGAACAGGCATTGGAACATCCCTGGATAAAGGTATGCCTCCTGAAGTGAATTAAGAACATTGCCTCAAGATGGTGTTGATTAGAGTAGAACCTGTGTTAATCAACCACTTTGTTTTTTTTGCAAGAAAAGATTGTCTTGAAAGTCAGGTGCTCTCTGAAGAGAAGTCTTGAAGGGAAAAAAGTGTCAAACCCATATCATACTGAAGCTAAAAGCTTCAAACTTGTACACTGCCATACACAAGCTGCATTATAGTACTTACAGATAAGGATACAGACGAATGGCTTTAATTCAAGGGTAGTGCCAGAATAGCTTGGCGCCTAGAGGCGCCAAGCTATTCTGGCACTACCCTTGAACTATTAATTTAGTCAAACTTATTTCACACACTGGTCTATTCTGAATTGTAAGGGTTAAAGACATCATTTAGAAATGTCTACATCTACCTAAATGATGGTTTTAAGGTAGAGGTAATGCCTCTTAAGGGTGGCTGCTCAAACAGGTTCCGCTGTAGGTTCAAGTCTCCAGTTAGGGAAACATAAGATAAGATAAGATAAACTTTATTGCCATATGCATAAACATTAGTTGAGTGGACTGATCAAATATGATAGTTGAAGTATGGTCCCAGAATACCTTGGTGCCTTTAGGCGTCAGCCTAATCTAGCACTACCCTTGAACTATCATGGTAGATCTGTATCTTGTGATATATACTACGTCTAAGTGTGTTTAAACAGATGTGAGGAATTTTGTCTTGTATATAATTCCATAAAGTGTACCTATACACCAATGTTACCATGGTGATGGATGTGTGTTCTGCATATTATGCATTTATTAACATTATTAACATTTCCTGTTTGTTGTTTTCCAGAGTAAGAAAGATATCCCAAGAGTACATCTACATGAAACGGTGGATGAGCTGAAGAAATTCAATGCCAGAAGAAAACTCAAAGTATACACACGTTTCTTTGCCTTTGTTTTTAGTCATTTGTTTTCTTTGTTAGATGGCCATTAAAATTTCACAGCCCTCAGCATATGTAACTGATGCAGATGGAAACTTGCCGCTGATATCTGGCATCAGTGGCATGAATTAGTTTAGTCCTGCGCCAGCCACTAAGCAAGGTGCTCCGCTATAGCGGAACACCTTGCTTAGTGGCTGGCGCAGAACTATGCTCACTCATGCAACTGGTCCCAGTCGAGTAGGCCGCAGTGAAGTGTGGACGTGCTGATCAATAATAGTTAGTTCCCTTGATGCGCACGAACCGAACATTCAAAAGTGGGTTGCTTCCCTTGATGCACAGAGCGGTCACGGTCTTCATGAGAAAAACATGACTGTAAGGCATGCTGTGTCCAGATTACTTATTTGTATATTTTTGTCAGTATTTACTGTATTTAATTTTTAATTAAACATCAACAACACAGCATTTGTTGAATGCCAAATTTTAAAAGTCTTGGTCTCAACAAATGCTGTGTAGTTATTTTGTGTGTTCTTTCATGATTGTAATTAATGAACAGTAACACACACACACACACACACACACACACACACACACACACACACACACACACACACACACACACACACACACACACCAAAACACTGAGCAGTAAATAATCCATTGTGTGTGTGTGTGTGTGTGTGTGTGTGTGTGTGTGTGTGTGTGTGTGTGTGTGTGTGTGTGTGTGTTTGCAGGGTGCTATAATGGCAGCAGTGGCCAGTGCTAAATGGACGACCTTCTACAACGACCCTGAAGAGGTCACCGATGACGAGGTCACATCTGCTGGTGAGATGTCAATGGAGTGTGCCTTAAAAAATTGAAAACACACTTGAAATATTCATAGGAGAAATGAACATTTAGAAACAATAGGAAACAAGCTTGTCAGGGAAAAGAAAAGTTTTGTCATTGTGATTGCTTCAATGTGACAGAAAGTGATTGAACCCTTTGGCTGTCGGTAGCCGTATTGTCAAGATGATTCCTGCAGCAATCATCACGACCAATACAGCTACTGAGAGCCAAAGGGTTAACCCATTTAGCCCCAAGGTCCCGTTTCCCAAATTTTGGAAGTGTTACTTAACCCTTATCATTCGGAATACACCAGTGTGTGAAATAAGTTTGACTAAAATAGTTCAAGGATAGTGCCAGAATAGCTTGGCGCCTCTAGGCGCCAAGCTATTCTGGCACCACCCTTGAACTAAAAGCCACTGTCTATATCCATATCTATAAGTACTGTAATGTAGCTTGCATATGGCAGTGTACAAATTTGAAGCATTTAGCCTCAGTATGGTATGGGTTAATGACTATGTACCAACTGTAGGAGATGGATTGACCATGATAATTCAAAGTTAGTGCAAGATGAGCTTGGTACCTTCAGGCGCCAAGCTCATCTGGCACTACCCTTGAATTATCATGGTCAATCCATCTCCTGTTGTAAGGCGTTGGGGCTAAATTGGTTAAAAAAAGAAGTACAATTAATAAGAAAAAAAGGGGTACAAACAGCAGAACGTGTAGTGCTTGCATGGTGATGTATTAAGTTCTCTCCCCTTCCCTTCCACTCTCATGCCATGAACATCCATGCATCTTGCTCCAGACGTTCGATGCCTGATGATTGCATGGAATTAGTCTATCTCACCTTATCCTTTTATTTCTGGGACAGAAATACAAAAACTCATTTACTCTCTTGAGATGTGTCGCACTCAGATATGTGGCAAATAGCTGAATATCCGTATATGGCATGTCTGGAAAGTGTTAAGTGGCTGATTGAATGTAATTGACGTTAATTATCAAAGGAATGTGTTGTGACTCCCAGCAATTACATTTCTACCCAGTCTCCACAAACGTTCAATCCCAACACATGTAAGTTTGCAATTCCGTCTTCATCATGTGAATCTTTGCATCTCCTAAATAAATTTGCACGTAGTTAATATTACTTCCTCTTGACTCCTGCATGGTCGGAAGTGTAGTCCGAGGGGGGTAACTGTTTCTCAAAAGAACAGTCTCTTGCGCTATCACGTTGAGCCAATGGTGTTGAAAGTGAAAAGTTATAATGTGTGCTTGCCTGAAAGTGCAAAGGTTATATAGTAATATGCTATGTGCACTGGTCTGTGAACTTGGACCTTTTAGCTTTTAACCTTTTTGCTGTCGGTAGCGCTTTTTGTCAAGTTGATTCCTGCAGGAATCACATTGACAAAAGCGCTACAACAGCTAAGGGGTTGAGGTCTGAAATCAGACCAGCATACGTATGTGTGTTAACACTTTGACTGTCAGTAGCGGTTTTTAACGACAAAAAGCACTACCGACAGCCAAAGGGTTAACTTTTTCACTATCTGCACACCTTTCATGAGCTGTGAGGTTTAGAATCTCAAACAAGCACACATATCACTTTTCACTTGAACTAAGATACCAGGGAAGTGATTATAAATTCATTCCCTGCTGGGTAGCCTGCCTCCTTCACTGCATGGTGCATGGTGTGAGTCGTGTGGTCTAAGGGATGTAACCTTTTCTGCCTTTCCTCCAAGGAGCTGTGTCTCAGGTCCTCGACTCCCTGGAAGAAGTACAGTGTCTGTCCGACTGCTCCGATCAGGACAAAGATTTCCTCGAAACCGTCTTCCACGACACACGCCTTTGCTCGCTATTAAATGTGAGTAACTCATTTTGCTTTAGGATTTTAACCCTGTCCCCATATCATACTGAGGCTAAAAGCTTCAAATTTGTACACTGCCATATGCAAGCTACATAATAGTACTTACAGATCAGGATATAGGCCAATGGGTTTAGTTCAAGGGTGGTGCCAGAATAGCTTGGCGCCCAGAGGCGCCAAGCTATGCTGGCACTACCCTTGAACTATCTTAGTCGGACTTATTTCACACGTTTGTGTATTCCGAATGATAAGGGTTAATTAAAAAATTGTAATGTGTCTGCTTGTCTGTGATATTGGACATTATGGTGTGCAACCATAGGGTTTAAAGTCATATACCAGTACATATTGCAGTACATATACAGTCTACTCCGCTTATAAGCAAGGTCGTGTATAACACGTGGGATATAACAACACATTTTCAGAGGTCCTGACGGCTCCCTTTGTATGTAAATTACTTCGCTTACAACAAATTTTGGAATTAACAACAAGAAAAAAAAAAAAGGTCCTCTGGCGATTTGTTATATCCAGAGTATACTGTATATCTATCTATCTTTTTAACTGCGTGTATTTGCGGACATGTCACAGGTCACCACCACTATAACTGAATGCCTATAGAAAGTTGAATAGAAACCCTTTTTAAGGCATTGTGCCTCTGGTACGAAATACCCACAGTTTGGAGTTGTCCTCTAAGGACTGCATTACAATTCATGAGACAGATCGACCATGATAGTTCAAGGGTGGTGCCAGAATAGCTTGGCGCCCATAGGCGCCAAGCTATTCTGGCACCACCCTTGAACTATCATGGTCGTGCCATTATCTTGCTGTGGTGTTTCGGGGCTGAATGAGTTGACTAAGAATGCCCTGTTTGAGAACACTATAGTTTTTCATCAATGGTTCGAAAAGACATCGATAGTCTCCCTTGTTTGGAGACCACAGATCAGCGGTCGTAATCAAGGGAGACGAGCAGAGTGCACCTCCCGGTGAATTTAAATCGTGGTTTCAATTTCGCACTAAAAGTGATGTTGGCCTGTGAAGATTCTCTGCATGCGTTCAGTGAATGCAATCGGTATGTCTTCGTGTGTATGAGTTTTGTTAACACATTCGAGGCGCGCCGCTTCTAGATAAGCAGCTTTATGCCATGTATCTAGAGGTGGCGCGTGTTAAAATTTGCAGGATCAGAAAGGTAAGTGGTAAGAATATGGTGCATGTGGTGACTAGCTTCAGTCTCATAACATTTACATCTATGTAGATTTTAAAATGTCTGTACATTTCGATATGTCCGGAGTGGATACAGTTTCATTCACCCAGCGACTGCTGCTGACGATACCGTTCGGCGGAAAAGAGGCGTAGTGACGTAGTTAGGTCATGACGTAGTTACGTAGTTAGGTCATGACGTAGTTACGCGTCTTTTTCCGCCGAGCTGTATCGTCAGTAGCAGTCAAGGGGTTAAGACTTGTACTTGATGCACATGTAAATCAGACAGATTGTATCTTGTGTTAAATGTCTCTGTGCGTTGTGTTCTGTTCCTGTGTCAAATCATCATGATTTGCTTGTTGCGTGGGGCGGGGTGGATTGGAACATTGAGATGCAGTGGTGTTTTGCGGTGGAGGTTATGAAAAAGGCACAATTATGCAGCTACAGCCAACGCCGTGCAGCAACATAAGAAAAGGTGACGTAATCAAAGGCGCTACTCCATGGTCTCTCGAATCTCGCGGATGCCTGCTACAAGAAAGGATCGTTGAATTCATCAGTTTGTATTCTATCATCACCGATTTTGTTCGAAGACATGCCACAGTCGCACCAGCTGATTATTGACTAATGTTTTCACATACCTTTAAGAAATGCGTTGGGCGTGAAAAGGAACGTGTTACCTCTGCGTAACCATAAACTTATCAAACTGCGTGAGAGACTACAACTTAACCCATTTGAGTTGTGCTTACAACTTAACCCATTTGAGATGTGCTTCATTCGGATACGCGTCTTGAAGCCACGTATCCAAATGTAGCACGTCTCAAGTGAGTTAAAACATTTATTTTTACTTGTGCAACGTGTGGGTGGCAGGTAGGGATGGGAATAGTATATGGCCATGTCACTGTTTTCAGCGAAATCAGACACTGGATCATGAATATTGTGCTTATTTTAATGCAATTACGGAAGAACGTTTCACTCCTTAAAGCCGCGTATCCGGATGCGGCACGTCTTGAATGTGTTAAAGGACAGGAAGTTATTAGCTGTACAATCGCCCAGATATGCACTTCAAATGCATGATTAGTTTTGTAATTCTAACTTCCTGAATTTAATTTTTACCCTGCTAATTACCTTGGAAGAATCGTATTGGAAATGGCTGGGCTCGTTTAATTTCATCATGTTTTCCTCTTCCTCATGTTTTTGTAGTGTGTGTGTGTGTGTGTGTGCGTGTGTGTGCGTGTGTGTGTGTGTGTGTGTGTGTGTGTGTGTGTGTGTGTGTGTGTGTGTGTGTGTGTGTGTGTGCGCGCGCGCGTGTGTGTGTGTGTGCCTTGTTATTGCAAGGATTAATGTGTCTAGTTTGACCTTGTCACGGGTTCGTGCGAGCATTTTGCTTATTTTTGCGTCTTTAATGAAAACGGCATTGATTGGATCGAACCTACAGAGGCGATTGCGTGCAGGTTTTCTTGTCGGTAATTTTGAATCTTACGATAACGCCGTAATGTTTAAATTCACATAACAGCACACATTTCTATGTCCTAGGCGGTTTTTTTGTTGATTAGTTAGTTGGAAAATTGAAGCAGTACAATCAATAGAAATCTGAATTCGGAAACATTTCAGAGGTTTCAGAGTTTAATCCTTTTGGCTGGCGTTAGCGCTTTTTGTCGCGATGATTCCTTCAGAAATCGTCGCGACAAAAAACGCTACCGACCGCCAAAATGGTTAATTTTCTGTTGATTTTACTGTTTTAAATGTGTACTGGTCTGTGATTTTGGACCTTAAACTAAAACCCTAATGCTTCCCTACACGGAGAAACGAAATGCACAAGAAACGAAACATTTTCAATGCATCGAAATGCCTCCTCCGCACACGTAGAAACGCGGTGAAAAGTCATTTCGATTGGTACTGGGGAAGTAAGTCTTCACTGACACATATGCTCTGGTTTGTGTCGGTGGATATCGGGTCATATTTCTGACTATTGACGTTTAAAAACTAAACATATAAGACATATGTGCCTTCACAATTAAAGTGAAATTACGACCATATCGAATAAACGTTAGCGCTTTTGAATGCGTAAACAGGGCTTGTTCAAGTGAATCGAGGATGCCGCGGTCTCGAAGCGATAGCCGCCATATTGTAGGCGGATTAGCAGAGCAGCCGATGAAAGTGGGGTTCAGAAAACTGACGGCCTAAAATCATATTTTGGTGGTACTTTAGTGATGATACTTGATAGATTCCATTTCGGAAATGATTTCTCCGCTTAAATCTTACAGAATCGTGCGTCACATCACGCAATTCTAGCCATAATAGACCTGAGTCCACGGCATCTTCAGTGTTTGGGCTTGAATGACGTCAGATTGGCAGTGGACGACGCTGATTGGGCAACGGTAGAAATGTTTCGGCGAAATGTTTCGCAAAATAGAGACAGGTTCTATTTCGTAAAATGTGTCGTTTCGCATTTCGTGAAACGGTGAAATGTTGGAGAAATGTCTGAAATGCGGACATTTCGACGAAATGTTTCGTTTCGTTTTTCCGTCTGAGGAAGCCTTAACGTCCGGAATCACAAACTGGCGAGCAAATTGAAATTGCATGTACGTTATCTTTAGAACACGAAGACGAATTTTATCAAGAGAAAAGTTTTGCAGTATGGAATACGTGATATTTCGTTCGAAATATCTGCCTTAAGCGTGATCTTAACGTTTACAAATACTTTCCCCTTGTACGTTAGATTTAATTCAACGTTTTGTTGATATTTATTGTTTTGTTTTCATGATATGGTTGGTTTTGACATTCCGTCGATGGGAATATCATACGGATCGAAGCCTTTTCACGGTGTCGCACCAGTGACTACTGAAGCTACAAGATTTGTCCAGGTTAATTTGACCTCTTGACTTCTACTGACGATACCGACTACCGGAGGAAAAGGCTTGTATCTACGCGGGTTTTTTCCCGCTAAACTGTCTCGTCAGTAGTCGTAAAGTGGTTAATTTAAATGGTCTTATGTGCTGGTCTGCGATTTTAGACCTTGCGGCCATAGGCACACACACACATATATAGGACTATTTTGCGGTTGCAGGGTTGCATGATGTTCAAACAAGCTTCTGCTTTCAAATCGCTTGTTTCCACGCTTTCCTGTGCAGTTTTCCTCCTGGCCAATTCTCATTAATTTTTGTTTTCACTAGCTGTTCAAAAGCGTTCAGTGAGTGGACCTTCTCATAATCAGCTCTGAGGGACACGCACATGCATCGTCCGCGGCAAGAGACATATATCCTCATGAGCCTCCGCTTTTAGCGGGGGCTCATGAGGATCTATCCCTCTTGCAACCGGAACCATGAGGATCAGAGGCACAGAAAACGATTGAAATTCAAATCTAATGGCGTGAACTGGAGATTGTCTTTGATTCCATTCCGAGCTTCCGGCTGAAAAAGCTTGCGAGAAAGCTTTCTGCAGTTAATATGAAGGGCTTGGGAAGATGTTTGTCTGTTTGCTTTCTTTTTCACACCTTGGAGCTTTCAATCGTTTTAAATTCCTGCGGTGTCGAGAAGGAAAAATGTTCTTCATTTTTGCTTGTCTCCGTCTTTAATTTTCGTTCGGGGCCTGTAGAGAAAAAGTTTAAGAGAAAGGAACTGCTTTGTAGTTAGTGGAGGAATAGTGGAGTGCATCAATGTTTTGCTGTTGTCGTCGATGTTGTTGTCAGAACTTTGGCTGCTGGAATTGTGAATCGCTTTCTCCAAGTTGGCGAAGTTCATGATGAAGTTAATTTACGTTCATCGGTTGATCGAGCACATTAGCCAACGTACCAGCCAATCCTTCCATTCGCGTGACCATCCATCCCTCCGTCCGTCGATCCATCCGTTCGTCGATCTATCCATCTAATAGCAGCTTGTTAAACCTGTTGCATGCCGTCCCAGAAATTGAATGTAATCGCTGTTTGAGACCCTTCCTTTGCGAACCCTTTCACATACACACAAAGCAGACATTCTTCTTCTTCTTCTTAATCATGTGGCTCCTCATGAGGTATTGCAGTGGCAAGGTGTCGCGAAAAATAGTGGCCTCTTTTCTGGCATCATTATGCATTCATTTTACGTTGTCAAACTGAGGTAAATAGACTTTTGTGTGAAGTGTGCTCTTGATATGACAGCTGCAGCGTAAATCTTCAGCTTGATCCAATAATTATAATAATTATTATACGTAACGTATTGGCCGGACGTGGTTACAGAGGCATAGATTCTCATGAGCCCCTGCACCTGCAGGGGCTTATGAGAATCTGTGTCTCGTGCAAAAGGAGGTGCCAGGATTAGAGACCGCGTCTGGCGCTAAGTAGGTGTACTTCCTAGTTTAGTCACAGTAGGATTAGTGTTGATGTTACGTGGCAGAAACATCGGCTAGACAGTCTTTCAGCAGCTTGTTGCATAGATATGTCTGCAAGAGGCATAGATTCTCACGGGCCTCTGCAATCGCAGGGGCTCATGAGAATCTATGCTTCTTGTTGGCCAAGCTCGGTCACAATATTAACGTCAGATTGAGGGACTAGGTTAAAACTGCAGCTGTAGAGTGCTAATGGTGTGGTATAGTGAGACATTGCAACGTCTTCCGAAAGTTGTCTGGACACTTTGTCAGATTGGAGGAATACTAATATTTATACGTATAAACACGCACTCGATGTTCAGTAATATTCGGATAGTACAATTTGTCAAGGGAAAAAAACTTTCTTTGGTTTAATGCCTGATGTATGTTAAAAGCGAATTAATGTACATTGAAGACATGTTGCCGAGGCGTCAAAAAGAGCGTTGTTTTATCCGACTTTCGTTATCCGATCTTGTTATCAACGACGTTGACTTACGTGGTGAATTGACGCTTCTGAGTGGAACTCTTTTCTCTGACGCTTCTGAGTGGAACTCTTTTCTCTGACGCTTCTGAGTGGAACTCTTTTCTCTATTTGATACTATATTTACACAGACAAATACATTTCAATTGCTTGCGATTCTCTTCTTTGTTTTTGAAGAGAATATGACAGTTTACGAAATACATGCATGCTTTTATTATCCCCGCGGCGAGTCGCATTCGGATTGGTATTCGGAGTGAGTTACATTGGATGATTTAAGCGCACATGGACGAATAAATTAACGATATTTGCAGTTTGGTTTAATTTAATGGAGGATGTAATAGTTTATGAAATATGTTTTACACGAATTATCCCCTGAGTTCCGTCTAGTGGTATCATGATCAAAAAGGTGACTGTCTGTGTTGTTACTGTTATTTCTAAACGTGTTTCTTTCTCCGTTGGGTTCTTCCGTTTAGTGGTATTTTGAGGGGGTATCATTTGTACATTCTTCAGGATAGTTTAACATGCTCTTTATGTGGAATTTAAGAAACAGTAGCGGCGGTTACAGCACATGTAGGGCACACTGGTTGTCTCCCTCGATTCGCCACCGCTGGGCAACTAGTGTGCATTTGGCGTTGACCTGAGACTTGGCCCCCAGGGTCCTGTTACTTATGCTAACTCCCTGTCTTCATCTAGTGACCACGGCCACTTAGTGCTTCCCTGGCCAGCCCTTGCTAAGTAAAACCCCCCGGCCAACCTTTTACATATTCAAGAGGCAAAGATTCTCATGGGCACCTGTGAATGAAGGGGCATGCAAATGTATGCCTCTTGGTGGCGTAGGCGGGCCACGTTTACGTCTCTCAGATTCAAGGAGTAATTTGATTTAGGTTTACAGCGGAGTGGTGGGTCGGTACGTTGGGAGCCTGATTCCGCCTCCGATTCTTTCTCACTTACTCTTGTCCACGTCGGCGAATTATAGTCGCAAGGGGAAGAGAAAACAACACTAACTGCAGCCAAGTTTAAATTTGAACTAATGTTGATCGACCGAAGCTGTTTTGCTGTTGAGATTAACCCCTGCACTGCTGCTGGCGATACCGCTCGGCGGGAAAAGAGGCGTCACTACCCGTCGTCTCCTCGGAACGGTAACGTCAGTGGAAGTCATAGGGTTTAAGAGATTCACCTTAATATCTTCGTGGCGAATGTGACCAGACGCAAAGCGAAATGTAATGGCTCTGGGAGACGCTTGTGTCATACGTACTACCTCACGTTCTCTAACCAGACAATCTGTATGCAAGACGTTGAGATTCTCACGAGGTCCTTGTGGCGTCTGTGACAGGGTTGGTTGTACATTGCACAACCCACCTAGCCAGAAGGATGCACGTCCTGAATAGGTCAATGCTACCCCCCCCCCCCTCCACACACACCCCTCAGTATCTTCAAGGTTTTAACCCCACCCCACCCACCCCCCACCCAAAAAATAAATAAATAAATAAATAGATAAATAAAAAAATTAAGTCACTGTTCTTTTGTTGCTTTGTTTGCTTTTTATGTTTGAAGTTTGTATTTAAATAAGACTGATTTAGAATGTTTATTTCAACACATTTCAAGCTTTTTATTTATTTATTTATTTTTTTTTTTTTTAGATATCTGTTGACATTTATCTACATTTTTTTTTATAGGACATTTTCACCAAAGTCGGAAGTATACTTTTTTTGCCGTGAGATAGCCATCGTCCCGTGCACAACATTACACTCCAATTACTAAATTACTGATAACATTGCTGACAAGCTGTTCGTGTATGTATTGGTTTGCTGGGACGTATGTGTATGTTTGTGTTGGTCTGCGATTTTGGACCTTACGGCTAAAAGCCGAAGGTCCAAAATCACGGACCGGCACCCACTTCCTGTCCTCTTTCTGGTCACGTCCGTATCTTGAATGGGAATGTCCCCAGAGTGGATACCTCGGTGACCCATTGACATCTGTAAGGCTGGAGGGCTCCGGTCATCACTGATTCAGCAGCCCTAGGGACGGGTCAGCTTATCTAAGGGGGTGGGGGATTGTTGCCGACATTGGGCTTAGGTGAAGGAGAGCCCAAAAACAGATATAGTGGTTGGTGGTGGGGTGGTTAGTTGTTTTGCGTTGATGGCAGCGGTGGTGTTGTAGGGGCTGGTTGGTTGGTTGTGTTTGTCTGCGTGCGTGCATGCGGTTTAAAAAATTAAACCAACCAAACAAACATGTACTGAAACACGCTTAGGAAGGACAGGATACGGTTGTGTTGTACTTGCCCTTTCTAAGTGTGTTTGTTTCTTTTGTTATATCTCCTCTGCGTTTTACAAATATGAAATTTGGTCTGGATTGCGTGTGGAGTGTTACAGGATCTGAGTAGACGGTCACAAAAAAGCTTTTAGAATGCGTGCCTAGCGCTTGTTCCCAATCACAAGTTTAAGTCCTAGAGATTTCTTTCCGTCTGAAGTGAACAAACATGAGTAAATGGATCTCGTCGTTGTCAGCAAGAGGTATAGATTCTCATGAGCCCCTGCAATGCAGGGGCTCATGAGAATCTATGCTTTTTGCAGGTGTAATGTGTTATTATTATTATATGATGGACTAGTATGGTTCAGATTCTGTGTTGCCGAGGAGTGGATCTACGCGGACTGAACGACATATGAACCTCGTATTCCATAATACCAAAGATCCTGCATACGCTATACAATCTTTGATAATAATATTCGATGTAGGCGGATAAATTGTGGCTGTACCATCACCGTAAAGCAGTGGTTCTTGAATGCCAGAGGTCAGCGCTCATCTGTGGCTCTCAAATCGAGGTTGGTGGCAGCCGTTCACTCTACAGATTCTGATCGCCTGGAAAGGAAATTAGATTGAGATGAAGCGGAGGACCAATTCAATGAGGCTGGAATGGTCCCTTCTTTTAGAAGTCTGGTACCATGTACAACTACAGGCATTTCACGGCCCGCGCCAAAGGATTCCCAGTTTAGATATCCAGTCCAGCATCACTGACGCTGTATCAACACAAAAGCGAGTGTACATTTATAAGAGAAGTACCCAACGGAGAAAGAAACACGCTTAGAAAAGACGGGTACAACACAATTTATTAATATTTCGGGTAAATACCCTTTGTCAAAATAGACAAACAAACAAACATAGAGATTAGCCGCTACTTATCTTCAATGGCAGAAGGAATGTGGAGTTGCCACATTCCTTCTGCCATTGAAGATAAGTAGCGGCTAATCTCTATGTTTGTTTGTTTGTCTATTTTGACAAAGGGTATTTACCCGAAATATTAATAAATTGTGTTGTACCCGTCTTTTCTAAGCGTGTTTCTTTCTCCGTTGGGTACTTCTTTGCATATTACACGCTTGGCAGTCACCTTTTTGGTCTGGATTGATTTTTTATACATTTATAAGACAAAACGTTCCAGAAATTTTGTGAGTACCATACACCCAGATTTCGCTGTTTAGAGTAAATAGTTTTATAATAATGGACAACTTTAACTGTACTGTTTATTGTGAAAGTTGTTCTCGCCTTTCATTGTCTTCAGAAAGGAACGGCTGACATGTTATTTAGCAAGTTTTGAATTTAACATAGGGGTCAGTTTATTGTTTATTCCGCTTTGCTATTTTTGTCTTATAACCGTACACTCGGTTTTGCGTTGATTCGGCGTGAGCATGCGACTGCCATGCTGTTCATGATGTGATTACTAAACAACGATACTAATGAATATTTACATGGCGCTGATCCCACGTTGATTAGTGAAAGCAGTTCAGACATCTTCAGACGGATGTATTAACTCCTTCACTGCCGAGAAAATTGAACACCCCACAACTGCAAGAGGTATAGATCCTCATGAGCACCCGCAGTTGCGGGGGCTCATGAGGATCTATGCCTCTTGCTGAAACCACTTTGTATCAATGTTCCCTTGACGGCTGGGTATCATTCACGTTTGAATTTACGAAGATTTTCAAAAATACAATTTACTTTCAGTGTCAGCGAACGTGTTAACAGGGATATCACGCACATACAGTACCTGTGGTATTATCCATGATAGTCCAAGGGCAGAGGTATCCTATACTGAACGTCTACGGTACGCGTCACTTTGTCCGGCATTGTTCGGCCGTAGTGCTTGATTAGTTGGACGCGCGAAGACCTAGGCGCCTAGCTGACCAGGGAGCACTCTTTTGGCCGTGATATTATCGCAGTCTCACTTCTACAGTTACGGCATAAGTCCCTGCAGACTACAGGAACCCACGAGAATTTATACCTCTTGCTGAGTGGGATCGCTCCAGATTTTCATCAGATTAAGGGTGTTTCGGAGGAATAACCCTTCACTGACGGTGGGCGAAGGTTTTGTTTCTGAAATCTTTGCTAATTTTACGTCGAAGAGCATGATCCGTTCGAGGAACACGAGTACAAACGCGGCGTCAGCAAGAGACATAGATCCTCATGAGCCCCCGCAACTGCGGGGGCTCATGAAGATCTATGTCTCTTGCGACTGTGTGGTGTTTGCTTTATACCGACGGTAAAGGGCGCGAACGAGGAAATTTTTGTTGGAAGGCCGTTTGCTGAACAAGCTCTAATTGCGGAAATGGTCACGGAGAGAAAACAATTGTAGTGAGGCCGAATGGTACATAGAATGTTGGTGGCTGCTTGTTTTTCTTTTAAAAATAAACAGCGTAGAAGAATCCAATTCAATCCAATCCATTCCATGTCCACTTGTGAAGCGCAGCAACTTCCATTATACAATGCTCGTGGCGCTCAATTGTAGAGTAGGAAAAAAAAAAACCGCTTACAAGAAGAAGGAATCAATGGATGGGAAGTCTTAATGAACTTCTTTGTCCATGCTGTGGAAGGTTGTACAGTGCTGGATAAGAAGAAGTACCCAACGGAGAAAGAAACACGCTTAGAAAAAACGGTACAACACAATTTATTAATATTTCGGGTAGTGCCACATTCCTTCTGCATATGAAGATAAGTAGCGGCTAATGTCTCTGTTTGTTTGTCTATTTTGACAAAGGGTATTTACCCGAAATATTAATAAATTGTGTTGTACCGTTTTTTCTAAGCGTGTTTCTTTCTCCGTTGGGTACTTCTTTGCATTTCACACGCTTGGCAGTCACCTTTTTGGTCTGGAGTGCTGGATAAGCAGTATGCGGAAGTCAAACGTGGAAGAAAGGCTCACGCCCTTCTGGCTTGTTGTCTGTTGAGGCCCGTGAGATGCCTCCAGAGTCGGCCTCAAGTCAAATCTGTTGATAGGCGAGATGTCAAACATATCTACCCAAACATGTTACGGTATGGTGAACCAAGCAAGATATGAGTGAAGACGCGTGTGTAAACACCGTCAAGACCGAGGCCTAGAAGCGCTGTCAGAAATAGCCCTTTTAATTGCGGTTTGTACCGTCAGTCGTTTGGGTCCAAGAGCTTACGTGTCTGCTGGTCTGTGATTTTGGACCTTACGGCTTTCAGCCGTAAGGTCCAAAATCACAGACCAGCCCACGCAATGCTTTTGCTAATCGTTGATAGAACGCCTGCTGACCACACCCGAGGAAGATAGGCTTGCAGAGTAGCGCGAACTGGAATGCTAAACACAGGGATGTTCGACTAAAAAAAGAATGATAGAAACTCACAAGACAGAAGTGATGGGGAATGTTGATAATGGTGGGAGATGATGATACTGTTGGCGGTGACGACGACAATGACGAATCGTTTATTCAGGATTGCGTTTTAGACGAATTTAACCTGTTTGGCTGACGGCAGCGGTTTTTGTAGCCATGATTCCTGCAAGAATCATCGCGAGAAAATCCGCTACCTACAGCCAACGGGTAAGAGGAAGGGGAGTACGCCTTGTGGGTCTATTCTGCTAGCAGGTAGACAGCGTTGGCTGTAGACGGGTGTTAGCCTGCGAGGCTCTATTGGTAAAGAACACACCATTTTCGGCAGGGCGATTAAGGAGGAGAATTGGCGGCGACAGTAATTGACGGAGCACCTACAGGCTTTCAAAACACTGCCTGACCGAACGACGAGAGTGTGTCTACAGGAGAACGACCTCCTGTCTGCAAGAGATATAGATCCTCATGAGCCCCCGCACCCTGCGGGGGCTCATGAGGATCTATATCTCTTGCTGGCGTGTTTGTGTGCGTGGACGTGTTCTGTAGATGAATTAGCGTCCGGACCACGCTGGTAGACAGAAGATTTGGATGGAGTGAGGGGGGGGGGGTGAGGGGGTAGAGGGGGGGGGGGTTGGGGATAGGGTTGAGGTTGCGTGGCGGAGAGATAGACAAACAAGTGTTTAAAGAATGGTAGAATAGGACCAAGGAAGGATGAAGTTATGTAGGTCTTGTCTCTCTTCTGGGACTAATTCGCTCCAAATGACTGCCAAACCAACGAAGGGCACACCACATGGGAAATAAAGCTGTGCAGGAAGTACAAAGTGATTTTTGTTTTGCATGAATCTTGTGAACACTTCTGAAAGCAGAGTCATAGTGCTGAAAAATATCCCGTGAGTCTGTGCCTCTGCCTCTATCAGATTGAGGAAATTCGCCCACAGGTCTAAAAATGATGAAGCGGAAAAACAAGTCACGTTTGGAGGCTACATCCACACCGCTGAACAGAAATGCTGGCCAAACATTTTATTCACAAAAATTAAGAAAAAAACAATCTGGCGAGAGAGATCGATAGCGCGATGTAGCAGATTGTGCGTGTCGGTAAATCCCCACTGTCACTCCAACTGATCGGAAATTTTGACTGAGTGTGTTTGCGCAAAGCCCCGAAAACTGGAAGGAAAACAGAGAGAGCCCCAAAAGGGAACCTTGCTCGTCTTCCTTGAGTCCGTTTTCCCACGGCAGCCGCAGACTTTGACCCCGGTATCACCCCTTTTTGATGATGTAAATGTGGAAGATATTACAGCAAGAGGCATAGATTCTCATGAGCCCCTGCGATGCAGGGGCTCATGAGAATCTATACCTCTTGCAGGTGGACGACATCTGGGTCTGGGGGTCACCAGACAAAATTGGGGTCTTCAACTCTAAGTCCACAAGTGATATTTTTGGTCTGGCAATTTTGACTTAGGATTGAGCGAGGGCAGAACGGTGCAAGTGCTTCAGAATCGGCTTCTGTGGTGTGGGCAGACTTTCAGATCCAAGCAGAAAGAAAGAAATGTAGGCGTTAGGAGTTAAAATAATATGGCATGGCTCTTTTTACACGCTAAATTATGAGTGAATTGATACAGCTGTGGACAAAAAGCGAGTCCGGAATTATGTACTAGTTGAGGGATCACAAAAAAAGAAGAATAGGAGAGAACAGAATTAAAATGGATACTGATGAAACTCACGCAGTACGTAATATCTTTTTGTCTTGTAAATACCCAGAGTGGAAATGACACAGTCGTTGGTATCCGTGTCATATCGTACTGGGAATAAAAGACAGAGACTTTGCAACACAGACAGTCTTTGGTATTAGTATTGGGATTGAAAGACCGATATAATACTTATTTTAGGATAAACGCTTTATGAATAGTCAAATATTATTTTTTTTATTATATTGGGAATGAAATGTCGAGTTTTTGCAACTGACATATTCGTTGGTTTAAGTTTTATACCGTATTGGGAATAAAAGACATATAATTTGAAACTGACAGAGTCGTTGTATCATATTGGGAATGATAGACCCAGAATTTGCGATTGACACAGCCGTTGGTATCCGTATCATATGGTGTTAGGAATGAAAGACAGATACTTTGCAACTGACACATTCGTAGGTATATCTCTCGTATCGCATTTGGGAAATGAAAGATGCAATTTGCAGCTGAAACAGGCGTTGGTATATCTTATGTTCTATCGTATTGATAGTGTATCAACTGCCGCCACCGCGTGTGGTGCAGACTGATAGGACCGCAAATCAGGATTCAGAGAAAGTTTTCTCTTGACGTGACGCAGTCGCGAGTACATCTCAATATTAGCGTTTCCTGGCCTAAGGCATAATCCGTGTATCCCCCAGACGCACAATCATAAATATGCACCGTGCAAGTTATCGAGAGCCGTCTCTGTCGGTGACATCTGTTCTTGATGACAGAAACATAAGCGGGAAGAAGTCCCTTTGTGCTGGTCTGCGATTTTAGACCTTACGGCTTTCAGCCGTAAGGTCCAAAATCACAGACCAACACACCCACACTGTCTCCCTCAGTAACGAATCGCGGGAGACAACCAGTGTAGCACACAGATGACATCTGTGCCTGGTACCCTAAGGAACCTTTCCATTGTTAGCACCCTTCAGAAACTTTCAGACCATCTCCGTCGATTGCAGAGCAAACAAAAGCCGGATGGCATTTGCATAGTGGAAAACTTTTGTATATTTTTTTTTCAAACTTTTTGTATGCTTTTTTTGGGTTTTGTTCGCACATCCAATCATGTTTCTGCAAGAGACATAGATTCTCATGAGCCCCGGCAGTCGCGGGGGCTCATGAAAATCTATGCCGCTTGGTGTACTGTGATCGGCTGTTGTTATTCTCAAGTTGTTGTTGTTTTTTTTCCCGAGTTAAACGTGTATTTTTTCTCCCGAACTTTAGGAGTGGAAATTGGAAAGTTAGCATGAAACCTCTAAATTGAATTTAACACTGCCATCGGCAGATACGGGACATGGATAGACCATGATAGTTTAAAGAAAGTGCTTTATTTTCTTATTGTCTCTTCCAGCGACTAAGGTGCGTAGTGCTCAGCGTAAGACTGACCTGATTTTTATTATCCTACTCTTAACTCTTCTCTGCCGAGAAAAAGCGAGCACGATCTAACTGCAAGCGACACAGATCCTCATGAGCCCCCGCATTCGCGGGGGCTCATGAGGATCTGTGTCTCTTGCTGAGACCAGTTTGTATTCATGTTCCTTGGACGGTTGTGTGCTTTCGCTGAATTAACAGAGTTCAAGAACAAAACGTGCGTTTAGTGGCAGGGAAGGAACTAAATAGGGATGGTACTACCGTAGTAGGCCTGAACATTGGAACGTAGACATAGAAAATCTGTATGGATCTTGTCTCTTTTTTTACATACAAGGTATTGGTTTTTTTTTCTTTCTCGGTAATACGTACAGTATCGATATGTTCCTTACCAAGAAACAAGATTTGGAATTGGATTGGATTGGTATTCGATGAACACTTACACAAGTTGGAATTGCTGGCTCAGGCGATGCTGCTGCCGCTGGCTTTGGTGGTCCGTCGTGTACGGAAGTTAAAGAAGTTAAGGTCGATGTGTGCTGATTGGATTGTGTCCGATTTTTTTTTTCTTCAAAAAGTTTGTTGAGGTTCAAGTAAAGAAAAGTTAATTTCAGGGTATTGGACATGATTTGGAGAAAGGGGCGGTCTAAGACGTACACGAAGCCATAGGATTCGCTAGATTAACTCGATGAAAACAAAGTGAAGCGGGGTGAGGTGGGTGGGTGGGGTTTAGTGCTTAACTCATTCAGCCCGACGGCCGTATTTCCCCAAATTTTGGAGGAGTCATCTAATGACTATGCACCAGTTGCAGGAGATGGATCGACCATGATAATTCAAGGGCAGTGCCAGATTAGCTTGGCGCCTGTCGGCGCCAAGCTAATCTGGCACTACCCTTGAATTATCATGGTCGACCATCTCCTGCTGTAGTGCGTCAGGGCTGAATGGGGGAAACTGTTTTTCTGCCGAGAAAGTACGAACTGCACCCAAATGCAAGAGGTATGGATCCTCATGAGCCCCCGCAACTGCGGGGGCTCATGAGGATCGATACCTCTTGCTGAGGCCAATTAGTGTGCATGTCCTTATGACTTTGGGTCGTGGAACGAACAAAGATTTCAGAAACAAAATATGTGTCCAGTGGCAGGGAGGGGGTTAACCAATGCACAAGTAAACTCCGGATATAACGAATCGCCAGGGGACCCCAATTTTTTTCTGTTGTTTTATCCGATGTTTGTTATAAGCGAGGTAATTTACGTTGAGAAACTGCTGCTGGGACCTGTGCAAAAGGGTTGGTATATCCGACTTGTGTTATATCCCACCTCGTTATAAGCGGAGCAGACTGTAACATAAGCAGATCTGTGATGTTGGATCTTGCGGCTCCAGCTTCCTGTCGTAAGGTTCTTGATCGCAGACCAGCACACATTTTGTTTCGTGACCATTAAAAAAAAAAAAAAAAAAAAAAAAAAAAAAAAAAAATCTGGGAGAAAACAGAGACAACAGAATATTCATGGAAATTAAACATGTATGGCGGAAACAGATTCCTCCCCCAAAAAGACAGGCCGTTACATGGCAGATAAATGGGAAGAAAACAGTTGGAGGAGGCTTGGGAGATTGGCGTTTTCCGGAAAATATGGCATGGGAAGACCCGGCGGTCAGCCCTCATTCGAATCATTGATCACGGAGGTTGGTTAAGTATAAATAATACAATGGTGACAGACAGGACTACTCAGGGAGGCAGAACGACGGGGCGAACGATAACGCTCCTTAGTGACAGAGGAAAGAGGTGTTGTCGTTCATACACGCCCATGCATAAAATCATCGTACATACCACACGTGTCATAGCTTAAAAATGGCATAGTAACATAACAAGTAATATAGCTAACATTAACTCATTCGAGACGTGCCGCATACGGATACGCGGCCGAAAGCCGCGTATCCGTATGCGGCACGTCTTGAATGAGAGAATTCATCGTAGCCAAAAACAGGGACATCGTAGAAATAGCTATTTGTTTACTGGTAAGACCCAAATCACAGAATACCCTTGCGACAGAGATGACTATTCAGGAAGACAGAACGACTAGTGGAAGGGGGTGGGGGGGGGGGGCATTTTGGAAATGTCTTGTCAACATATGTCTTGTGATAGTGATGCTAGACCTTTTTAACTCATTCAGTTCCGACACACCACAAGAAGACACGGATCGAGCATGATAGATTAAGGCTGATGCCAGAATAGCTTGGGGCCCATAGGCGCCAAGCTATTCTGGCACCACCCTTGAACTATTACACTCGAGCTGTCTCTAGAATTGTACGAATTGTAATACAGTCTTTCAGAGGGCAACTTCAAAATGGGGGCATTTCGGTTCTGGGATAGAATGTGTTAATGTATACTTCTAAGTCGCAGATGGGGTTTTGCAGAGTTCCAAAATGTGAAGACATCTAAGAGCAGAATAGTTAAGCCTTTTCACCTGATAACCCATTGCTTGAAATTTTTTTTGACTGATAGCTCAAGGGTGGTGCCAGAATAGCATGGCGCCTTAGGCGCCATGCTATTCTGGCACCACCCTTAAACTGAAACGGTGGATCTATCTCCTAATCTGTAACGCAGCATTCATAGGACAGTAATCACTTTTTTTTTTGAAAACCACCCTCAGGATGCAATGGGTTAAGGGAACTGTATCAGCTCTGATTAACACTTCCGTAACTGTGGGAGGCGCTTGTAATCTTGTGTGCAACTGTGGGAGAGAGATCGACCAGGACATTGTGCCAGTTTCGCTTGGCGCCGTCCTAGGTGCCAATTTAATTTTTCCTATTGTCTCCAACAGTCCTGACTGGTCCATCTCAGCTGTGGTGTTTTAACTCACTCGAGACGTGCCGCCTGCGATGAGCCGCGTATCCGGAGGGGGCACGTCTCGAATGAGTTAACCTCTTTTGGTGTCGGTTGTGCTTTTTTTTGTCGAGGTGATTCCTGAATGCTGTCGGTAGCGCTGTTTGTCGAAAGAATCACCTGGACAAAAAGCGCTATGGACAGCTATAGGGTTAAAGATGAATATGTTACCGTGGAACTGTGCCAGTCAGTCTTTCTTGTAGTCGTGTCATTGTGGTTGAGTCGCTGGGGAAAAGCTATTTTTTGTTCTGTTTTGTCATGCACTGACAAACCTGGACCGCCAAGTCCCTGGGAATGGTGCTAACTCTACCATTACATGGCAAAATCCAGTATGTCCTTAAAAAAAGAAAGGAAAGAAAAGCGAGTTTTCCTGATATAACAATGAAAATATCGCTTTTATAACGGCAGGTCTGTGCTCCTAAAGAAAACTTTATGCTTCTGATGACGTTTCTTATAGCAGACGTACAGGTTCCAGCAGGTCATAAAAATCTATCACACATGCCACTGAGCCATGGAGGCAGACCTGTCAGACATCGATAGTCCCAGCCATGGACGTTGGGGCATTAGCTTCCGTCACGCATCGTTTGTTGGAGCGGAGAATTTTTAATGAACGCCGCTAGCAACACGCAAATTACGTAGCAGCGGAAAGAGACGTTGATGGAATACTTTTTTGTGACTTTTTGTGTTTAATTTTTTTAGTCTTGTGTTTCTAGAAGCCTCGCAGGCATGTCCACTTCGATACATTTATGTTGGACAATCTCGCATGCATTCTCCCATTTAATTTGCGTCCGGATAAGTGGATCTAGGGAGCAAGGGAATGAAAGTTAAAAAAAAAAAAAATCCTACAATTTGAAATGTGTGCTGGTCTGCAATTTTGGCCCTACGGCCGTAAGGTCCAAAATCACAGACCAGCACAGAAAATAAATCTGCTTGGATAACCCAAGAAGAGACTAGATTTATTTGTGAATGTGGGTGTAAAATGTGAAATATGTTGTGGAAAACAACTGAAGGAAGATTTGTTATTAGAGGCATAGATCTTCATGAGCCCCCGCAGTTGCGGGGGCTCATGAAGATCTATGGCCTCTTGCTGATAATGTATCCCATTTAGCCCCGACACACTACAGCAGGAGATGGATCGACCGTGATAATTCAAGGGTAGTGCCAGATTAACTTGGCGCCTGGTGGCGCCAAGTTAATCTGACACTGCCCTTGAATTACCATGGTCGATCCATCTCCTGTAAATGGTACATAGTCTTTAGGTGACACGCACACAATTTTGAATTTTGCTAACTATGGCCTTGGACTTACATGCGTTAATAACGGCAAGTCTCGTGTATTTTTCCAGTTAACACATTCGAGATGTGCTGCATTCGAATACGCGGCTCGAGTTAACGCTTTCGTGAGAACGTGCAGGCGCAGAATGTGTGGTGATGTGCGCTATTTTATATATATAAATATGCCTTGAGGTTCAGAATCATGGACCAGCTGACAAAAGTGCCGTAGAAGCTTCGTGAATCTTCTTGTTGATGGATACAGGGGCGGATCAGTTGCCACGTGGGGTTCGGGGTTCCAGCATTTTGTCTGGGACCATCAGCCCCTCCACAACCACGCCAGACCTTGCTCTACATTGACCCCAATTTTTTTTTAATTTATTATTTTATTATTATTATTTATTTATTTATTTATTTATTTATTATTTATTTTTTTTATTTTTTTTATTTTTTAAATTTCTTTATTTATTTATTTATTTATTTTTTTTTTTTTTGGGGGGGGGGGGGGGGGGGGCAAGTGTTTGTGAAGATTTCTTGCACCTTCTCACCACCCGTCGAAATATCCATTTATATTGGTGGGAGTTAGTCAACGGCATTATTTAGGACTGGTGTACGTCATGGCATGGTTTTCATTCCCCCCCCCCCCCCTCCCCCAGGAAGTCTTCCTACCAGACTTTTCCTCGTAACTGCCTACAAGAGGCAAACACCACACAACTGCAAGAGACATAGATCCTAATGAGCCCCCGCAGCCGCGGGGGCTCATGAAGATCTATGCCTCTTGCTGACACCACTTTGTCTCCTCGTGTCCTGGACGACTGGGGGCTGTGTGGTGTTAAAATGTTAACGATTTCAGAAACGAAATCTACGTCCACTGGCATGGGCTGATTCCCCCACACCATACCCCTACCCTCCCTACCTTTTGTCTGTGGTCTCGGAGGGCGCATCAAGCATAGGATGTAAATGGGGCCATTGTGTCTGGTCTTGTTTGTCATCTCTTGACCTTTCGTAATGGAAATGTCGAGTTATGACAAAGAAGTCAAGTGAGATTTGCGCTTTATTTTACATTTATTTATTTTTTATTTTTTGGCGCTTCGTTGATTTTGTTTCCGATATGAAAATAGTTATCTTCGATGTAACGGAACACGTTATTGTGGTTCCGCTCACAGGCATGGGATGATCGTTGAGTAATCGGTGGCCTCTATAACACGGGCAGTAGGAAAGAGCACGTTCCTGCTATTTCCTACTGCCCGTCTGATAGAGATCGGTTACACAGCGATCATTCCATGCCTGTGGTACTGCTGTGGTGTTGTCAGTTTTACCTTGTCTGATTTTGCTGCGTCTATTGCTACAGGTTTGTGGTTCGAAGAGATTCTGTCTGTCTGTCTGTCAGTCTGTCTGTCTGTCTGTCTGTCTGTCTGTCTCTCTCTCTCTCTCTCTCTCTCTCTCTCTCTCTCTCTCTCTCTCTCTCTCTCTCTCTCTCTCTCTCTCTAACGGCAGATTTGAAAAATGGCATTGCCTCTGGCATTGTTAATATCTTTACCGTTGTAAAATAAAGATTCATTGATTCATTCATTGATTCTCTCTCTCTCTCTCTCTCTCTCTCTCTCTCTCTCTCTCTCTCTCTCTCTCTCTCTCTCTCTCTCTCTCTCTCTCTCTCTCTCTCTCTCTCTCTCTCATTTAAGTTCTTTTTTAAGTTCTAGAATTGTTGTCAGTGTGCTTTATTCTATTGCGATATCCATCTCATTGCATACTTCTTCATCGAAAATTTCCAATAAAAAATATCAGATTGTGTGTCTTGACATAACGCGCCCTAAAGGAATTGGCCAGATACGGAAGATCAGGGGAATTTGATTTGCATTCCGCCTGCTGTCCGTGTTTGTGAAATGCACATTCTTTAAATTGTATTACAGTCTATATCTCGCTTTTCACTAAAATGACCTTACTTTCTTTAGCTTTGAGAGGTCCAGCATTTAACCCTTTTAGCCCCAAGGCCCCATTTCTCAAAATTTGGAGGTGTTGCCTAACGACTATGTACCAGTTGCAGGAGATTGATTGACCATGATAATTCAAGGGTAGTGCCAGATTAGCTTGGCGCCTGAAGGCGCCAAGCTAATCTGGCACTACCCTTGAATTATCATGGCCAACCAATCTCCTGCTGTAGGGACTTGGGGCGAAAAGGGTTAAACACACCTGCTAAGAAGTCCTTCCACTGTCGTTTTCGTGTCGAGTCGCTATGTGTTGTGTTTTCCCCCTAAATGCGTTTCTGGACTCTGTTACGTCACTTCCTGTTGTGAAGTTCGTCGTGGATTGGTTGAAGAGTCGTTGAGAAGATTCACGTGGTCTTGCTTTTCTCCCGTCTTTAACCCCCTTGTGCTTGCAGCCATCGGTTATGTAGGCAGTACCTGAGGCTGCATGCGCAAGAGGGTTAACGATTTGAGAACCTCACAGAGGTTACATTAATTAACCGTCTGGCTGTCGGTAGCGGTTTTTTGTCGCGGTGATTCCGGTAGGTAATCCGTCTTTAAACCATTGTCAGGAATAGCTTTCAGTTTGCCTTGGTCGGCGATCTGTCTAGCGTTGGGAATTTCCATTAATTTATCAGCGGCTGCTTTTAAGTCCCCATTGTCTGAGGCCTTTCTGGTATTAAGCAATCACGGAGGATTTTCCATCGTTATTTCCACATCGTGACAGTGGCATTTCTATACGGTCCATCCTTCACGCGACTCTCTTTGTTTTCCGTCTGCAAGAGGCATAGACCCCTATGAGCACTTGCAGTCGCAGCGGCTCATGAGAATCTATCCTCTTGTTGGCGAATGGTGGACTCATTTTCATCCTCAAACTGAGGTGGTGAACTCGACGATGGTGTAGTGGTATGCTTCCTTGTGTGTGTGTGTGTGTGTGTGTGTGTGTGTGTGTGTGTGTGTGTGTGTGTGTGTGTGTGTGTGTGAGAGAGAGAGAGAGAGAGAGAGAGAGAGAGAGAGAGAGAGAGAGAGAGAGAGAGAGAGAGAACTTTTAGTGAGGTAATTAAAGATTAAACTATGTGGTTTGATCTCACGCTGTGTGCCTATTATTAATTAAAATGTTTGGACGATTTAGCTCTGAGGCCCGGTCGCACTTTGTGTGTGTGACTTGTTGGAGTGTGATACACAATACAGCTATGTGGCCTGGTTGCAGACTGTGTGTATGTAACCTTCCAATCAGACTGAGAGATCCGATTAAGCTCTGTGGCCTGATTCCAGTGTGTCTGTGACCTTCACAATCAAACTCTGTGACAGGCTATATAGCCCTGTGACCCGTCTTCTGATCTTGGCCACAGAGTGTAATCAAACTTCGGGCCACAGAGCTTCATCGTGCATGCAGCCTTTCGTCCTAACAGACATAGTGAGACACGATGAAGCTCTCTCCGTGGCCCGTCGTCTGATTACACTCTGTGGCCAAGCTGTCGTCTGCGACTAAACCTCTCGGCCACTCACCCACACGCACACAATCGAACACGCGCGCACACGCGAACATTCACAGACCAACGCTGTCACTCCTGCCGCCGGCATTTTAGCTCGGGCGAGATTTCTGAAAACACTGCCATCTTAAACTCATACAGTCTTTGAAACATCTGGGAACCTGTCTCCTGAACTGTAATGGTCTTCAGAAGAGGACAGTTTCTGTCCGGTGTGATGGCAACAGATAGTATGTCCATTTGTGTGAACAGCGAAATTTTCATTGTTTTACAATGAAAACTTGCTATTCACAGATACGGACTTTCTGTCTTTTGCGTTCAGAGAAAGTCCATTTTTGTGAAAAGCGGGATTTTCATCATACTTCAATGAAAATCGAGATTTTCACAAAAATGGTCCTAGTGTCTGTAGCTTTTACCGGACGGAATACCCAAACCTGGGCCTGTCCACAGAAGATTGTATCACAGTTCAGGAGACGGCAGATCGACCATAACAGTTGAAGTATGGTGCCAGAATAGCTTGGCGCCTGTAGGCGCCAAAACTATTCTGGAACCACTCTTAAACAGTTCTGGTCGATAAATTTCTTTTTTTAACCAGCCAGAGCTTGCATGGGTCGCTGACCTGTCCACGGACTAACCCTGGAAAAGAAAGTTTCTTTAGAAAAGAAAGAATTGTATTCAGAAAAGTAAGAAGTTTTTGAGTGAAAGGGGACGCTACGCTGAGTGACCATTGGTAACGCTACGCTGAGTGACCATTCGTTGAGAGTATTTTCTGGCGAGAAGGACTTTCGAGTGAGGAAGACAAATACTTCGTGAATTCTGGCTGAAAAGATGAAACGCGTACGACGGCTGTGCCGGAAAGTTGTCTTGCTGGTGAAGTTACCATGGAGACGGCGTCGCGTGCAGCCTATTGGTTGCCCCTCTTCTGTTCAGGTAAAAATTAATTATGCGTGTACCTCTTCTGTTCAGGTAAAAACCTAATTACCCCCCTTGGGCGTGCAGCTTCCGGTACTGTTGACAGTACCAGTGGTTGCATGCGCAGGGTGGTTTAACCCTTTGGCTGTTCATAGCGCTTTTTGTCGAGGTGATTCCTGCAGTAATCGCCTCGACGACAAGCGCTGTGGACATCCAAAGGCTTAAACATTTGTGTGCCTTAGTTTCTATAATTGCTGTGCATTGTATACAGAAATGTTTGTTTGGCGTAGATTTGTGTCGAGGGTTGCTGTGTCAGTTGTGTTCTGGTCATTGATTTTGAACCGTTTCATCAAAATCAGAGACCAGCTCTTGTTTCTACTTCACTGTGAAGTGGCTTGTAGCTTAACAGTAACAGTGCGATACCTACCCACCACCGGTAGTGTGGCTGGATGTGGTGTGTGATCTATCATAAATTGTGTGTGTTGTTCGGCCCACGTTTTCTTTTTTTTTTTTTTTTGTGTGTGCGCGGGGGGGGGGGGGGGGGGGTGGGGGGGTGGGGGGGGGGGGGGGGGGGGGGGGGGGGGGGGGGGTGGGGGGGGGGGGGGGGGGGGGGGGCGGTGTGGGTGGTGGGGGGTGGGGGGGGGGGGGTGAGGGGGTGGGGGGGGGGGGGGGGGTGGGTGGCTTGGGGGGGTGGTGGGGGGTGGGTCGTGGGGGGTTTGTGGTAGGGGGGAGTTGGGTGTGTGGTGGGTGGGGTGTGGGGTGGTGTGTGTGTGTGGGGGGGGTTGTGGGGGTTGTGGGGGTGGGGGGGGGGTGCGGTTCGGGGGTGGGGGGGGTTGGTCGTGTGGGGGGGGTGGTGTTGGCGTAGGGGGGGGGGTTGGTGGGGTGGGTGGGGAGTGGTGGGGTTGGTGGTGTGGGGTGTGGGTGGGTGGGGGGGGGGGGGGGGGGGTGGGGGGGGGGGGGGGGGGGGGGGGTGGGGGGGGTGGGGGGGGGGGGGGGGTGTGGGGGGGGGGGGGTGTGGGGTGGTGGGGGTGGGGGGGGGGGGGGGGGTGTTGGGGGGGGCGATGGAGGGGGTGGGGGGGGGGGTGGGTGTGGGTGGGGGGGGTGGGGTGTGTGGGTTGGTTGGTGGGGTGTGTGGTGGGGGTGGGTGGGCGGGTGTGGGTGTGGGTGGGGTGGTGGATGGGGTGGGGGGGATGTGGTGGGGGTGTGGGGGTGGGGGGGGGGGTGGGGTTGGTGTGGGTGGTTGGGGTGGGGGGGGGTGGGGGGGGGGGGGTGTGGGGGTGTGGGGGTGTGTGGCTGGGGGGGTTGGGGTGGGGGGGTGGTAGGGGGGAGGTGGTGGGGGGTGGGGTGGGTGGGGGTGGGGTTGTGTGGGGGGGGTGGGGGGTGGGGGGGGGTGGGGTGGTGGGGGGGGTGGTGGTTGGGGGTTGGGGGTGGTGGGGGTGGGGGGGTGTGGGTGGGGTGGTGGTGGTGGTGGTTGGGGTGGGGGTGTGGGTGGTGGGGGGTGGGTGGGGGGGGTGGGGGGTTGGGGTGTGGGGGGGGTGGGTGGGGGGGTGTTGGGGGGGGTGGGGGGGGGTGGGGTTGGGGGGTGGGGTGTGGGTGGGGGTGGGGATGGGGGTGGGGGGTGGGTGGGTGTGGGTGTTGGGGGGGGGTGGTTGGGGTGTGGGGGGGGGGGTGGGGGGGGGGGTTGGGGGTGGGGTGGGGTGGGTGGGGGGGGGTGGGGGGGGTGTGGGGGTGGGGGGGGGGTGGGGTGGTGGTGGGGGTGGGGGTTGGGTGGGGTGGTTGGTGGGTGGGGGTTGTGGGGGGTGGTGTGGGGGTGGTTGGGTGGGGGGTTGGTGGTGGTGTGGGGTGTGGGTGGGTGGTGGGGTGTGGTGGGTGGTGGGGGTGGGGTGTGGTGGGGTGGGTTGGGGTGTGGGTGGGGGTGGGGTGGGTGTGTTGGTGTGGTGGGTGGTTGGGTGTGGGTTGGGGGGGGGTGTGGTGGGGTGGGTTGGTGGGGTGTGGGGGGGTGGGGTGGTTGGTGGGGTGGGTGGTGTGGGTGGGGGGTGGGTGGTTGGGTGTTGGGTGGGGGGTTGGTGGGGGTGGTGGTTTGTGTTGGGTGGGGTGGTTGTGGGGTGTGGGGGGGGGGTGGTGGTGGGGTGGGTTGGGGGTGGTGGGGGTGTGGTGGGTGGGGTGGGGTGGGTGGGGGTGGGTTGGGTGGGGGGGTGTGGGTGTGGGGGGTGGGTGGTGTTGGTGGGGGTGGGGGGTGTGGTGGGGGGTGGGGGGGGTGTGGGGGTGGTGGGTGTGGTGTGGGGGTGTGGGTGGTGTGGTGTGGGGTTGGGTGTTGGGGTGGGGTGGGTTGTGGGTGGGGGTGTTGTGTGGTGGGTTGGGGTGGGTGGTGGGGGGGTGGGTGGGGGGTGGGGGTGGTTGGGGGTGTGGTTGGGTGTGGTGGGGGTTGGGGTGGTGTGGGGTGGGGGTGTTTGGTGTGGGGTGTGGGTGGGGTGGGTTGGGGTTGTGGGGTGGTTGGTGTTGGTGGGGTGGGTGGGTGGTGTGTGGGGGGTGGTGTGGGTGGTGGGTGTGGTGGGGGGTGTGGGGTGGGGTGTGGTGGTGGGTGGGGTGGGGTGTGGGGGGGGGTGGGTGGGGTTGGGGGTGTTGGTGGGGGGTGGGGGTGGGGGTGGGGTGGTTGTGGTGGGGGGGTTGGGGTGGGTGTGGGTGGGGGTGTGGGTGGTGTGTGGTTGGTGTGGGGTGGGTGTGGTTGGGGGGTGGGGTGGTGGGTTGTGTGGGGTGGGTGGGTGGTTGGTGGTGGGGGTGGTGTGGGGGGTGGGGGTGTGGGGGGTGTGGGTGGGGGGTGTGGGTGGGGTGTTGGGGTGGGGGTGTTGGGTGGGGGGGGGTGGTGGGGTGGGGGGTGTGTGGGGTGTGGTGGGTGTGGGGGTTGGTGGGGGTTGGGTGTGGTGGGTTGTGGTGGTGGGGGTGTGGGTGTTGGGTGGGGTGTTTGGTGTGTTGTGGTTGGTGGTGTGGGTGGGGTGTGTGGGTGGGGTTGTGGTGGGGGTGGTTGGGGTGTGTTGGGTGGGGTGGTTGGGGGTGGGTTTGGGGGTGGGTGGGTGGTGTGTGTTGGGTGGGGGTGTGTTGTGGTTGTGGGTGTTGGGGTGTGGTGGGGTTGTGTGGTGGGGGTTGGTGTGTGGGGTGTTGGGGGTGGTGGGTTGTGGTTTGTGTGGGTGGTTGTGTTGGGTGTTGGTGGGGTTGGTGTGTGGGTGGTGTTGAGGTAGGTATTTGGTGTTTTGGTGTTGTTGGGATTTGGGGTATGATGGTTTTGATGGTGGGTATGGTGGGGGTTTTGTATGATGGATTTGTGGGTTTGGGAATGAGAAGAGAAGGGAGAGATATGAGAGTAGAGAGAGGGTAGAGAGGGAGAGGGGGGGTGATATTTATTTTATATGGATTGTTAGAAATATATATATTGTGGGGAGAGAGATATATAGAAATTATATTAATTATTAGAAATAAAATATATATTGTTTATATGGAGATGATGGATGGATGTATTTAGTTATTTTTATTGGATATATTTGTTTATTATGTAATATGGTTAGAGGGAGGGGGGGATGTGAGGAGGTATATATTGGTTGGTTTTTATGATGTGGGTAGGATGTGGATTGGGGAGAGGGTATAGAGGTGAGGTTGTTGTGGGGTTGTTGTGTGGGGGGGGGTAGAGAGAAGAGAGAGAGAGAGAGAGAGAGAGAGAGGTATTGTACTAATTATTGGAGATCAATTATTTATAATTATTAGATGGAGCATATAGATCACGACGTCAGTTACACCTGTTTACTTGCACGATTTCTTGGGATTACAGATGGAAATCTTAGACGATTGCATAGTTATGCTGGTCTGCCATTTTGGACACTGTGGCGTGCAGACGTAAGGTCCGAAATCACAAAACAGCTCACACCTGCAGACTGCCTTGTCTGTCACTGAACCACTCACGTCAGTTCTCATTGTATTCGTAAAACTTTTGTCCGTCTGAAGATGGGGCCAATAACTGAGTCTCCACCAGCACAAGAGTCCTAGATTCTCATGAGCCCCTGCGGCCGCAGGGGCTCATGAGAATCTAGGCCTCTTGCAGATGGAAGGATCGGAGAATTTATGCCACTTGCAAGTTGAACGGATTGGTGGAGAGGCTTATTTCAACGTATCGAGGCGGGCTGTGCTTACTTTGGGAGGCGTTCAAGAAGTAGCGTGATGTGTTTGGCTTGGCGATATTTACTCTCTCGACTGAAGCAGGTGATTATAGACTGAAAAATTCTGGCTTTTTACTGCGGCCCGTGTTTGTGTTTGCATGTTTTAGAGTAAACTGTTTTTCTTTTATTTTGGGTCGCCTGAAAGCTATCTTGATAACGAGGCCCTTACATCTGCAGTACGCGTCTAGTTTGCAGTTACATTTTCGTCGCGATTGACTGCAGTATACAGCTGAACATGTTTCGAATGGCCACATTTTTTTTTTCTTTTTTTCTTTTTTTTGGGTGGGGGAACTGGTCTTAATGGTGGTATCTTTAAGGTCAGTAAGTGTCACATGTCATTAAAGACATCATGGTCTTTAATGACAGGTGATCTGTCATAAGGGTGGTCGCTCAAACCAGGTTCTACTATATTGTCCCAAAAAAAAAAATAGTGTGAAAACCAAGACAACCAAAAAGCTGTACCATCAGCCTCGTCGTCGTCATTGCATTAACAATGATTCATTATCAACAAGAATAACAATTGTACAACAACGACAACACCCACTACACAGTTTTGATCAACAACATCCGTAAAAAAAAAAAAAAAGAAGCAACAATCGCAACTACGCTTACAACAGCAACAATAAGAAATAGTCGGCATACTCTGGATACAGGTCGGCATATATAAAAACAAAACGTCATTTTCGTTGCTTCTCTCTCCTGTGCATCCTCTGACTACAGTAAAATGGACGTCAGATGGGTGACCGTGACGTGTGGTTGGGAGGGGTTGTGATTATAGGCAGGGGAAGGAGGTACTTACTGAAATAGGCTCGACCCACAAGCCAAAGGCACTGTCTGCCATAGCTGACCCGCTAGTGATTACGCGAAATGAAGGGAAGCAATTTCGCGTTAACCAATAACCTCCCCTGTCATCAAAGAGACGAATGGATCGTAACTAAAGTGGACGCACGGATAATGGGGCGTAACTAGTGCATAGGTATCACAAGTACACCGGGAAGGCATCACTCCGTGCTGGTACGTGATTTTGTCCGGAAGGTCCAAAACCACAGACCAGCCCACAATTTTATTGACTTATTTTGTTTATTTGTTTACTTGCTTGTTTATTACCTGATTGTTCCACGACGGGATATTTGCTAGACAAACGGTATGCGGATTTATTTATTGATTGATTGATTTTATATATATATATATATATATATATATATATATATATATATATATATATATATATATATATATATATATATATATATATATATGTGTGTGTGTGTGTGTGTTAAATTTATTTATTTATTCATATTGTTTATTTACTCATCTGTTTATTTTTACCTGATTTTTCCACGAGGGGATAATTCTAGACAAACAGTAACTCTTTCGTGTGAGGAATACAGGCATTCAATTATACTGATGTAAATGGCGGCTAGCAAGAGGGATAGATCTTAATGTGTCCCAGAATTGGTTACGGAGGCAAAGATGTCTGAAGTCTGTAGATCGATGGCTCTAGCTTGGAAACTGCATCACAGTCTCTCTCGATCCGCGGAAAAGTGGCCATAGTAGTCTGCTGGGCGTTAAACCCTAATGGTTCAGGTTAAGATGAGCTCGAAAAGGTCCTTACGCGCTCCACCCCACTTCTTAGAAATCTTCCCATATTTTCAGGGGCGCCACCCAGCAACCATGTTCATAATTTCCGAACTGCGTCATTTTTCGGACACAAATTTTTTTTTTTTTCGATATCGTGCCCCCCCCCCCCCCCCCCCCCCACCCCCCCCGTCCCCCCTTTTCACCATGGTCGATCAGTCTCCTAAGTTGTAATGCAGTCCTCAGAGGATAACTCCAAACTTTGGGAATTTGGTACCTCGGGCACAATGAGTTATATGGAGAATGATAGGAACAAGCAAGCCGCACTTTCGTCAGTACCCGCTTTCACCTATTTTTTGTTTCTCCACCAGGCCTCTTCAACTAACCCCCGTCTACCAGTACACGCATGCCTGACTCCGTCTGTTCCTAATGACGATTTTTCATGGGGCTGACGTGTGTTTGTTTTGTTTGCATAAACTCGCCAGCGGCGCGTGTTTATTAGTAATGCCAGGGCGCATATCGTGCAGAAAGGTGCGAATTTTTGAAATCTCACAGGTAATGCTGCGAACATATGTTCGGATTTGGGATTTAAATTCTTTAATATCATTATTATTATTATTTGACGTTCGGAACCATCATATAGAGTATTTGCTGGTCTGTGATTTTGGACCTTACGGCTTTTAGCCGTAAGGTCCAAAATCACATACCAGCACACGCATGTGTACGGTGTCTCGTAGTCATGGGATTCTCAATGTTGTCTTGCTTTAGCTAAGACTTTCCTACCCCTCACTTCACTGTCTATGTGAGTATGTGCACGTACCAGAGGCTTTCCACTGACTTTTAGGTGTAACGGAGGCAAGTCTCCTGCGCACGAAGAAAAGGAAGGGCAGAAAAGTCTTACATTTCCCGATGTTCAGACTTCATCACTGCCCAGGATTATTGTAAGACATACCAAGAGAATGTGTAAAGGACCTATTGCAAACTATCAACCCTTTTGCTGCCTGACGTAGGTCGCCTAACCCTTTCAGCCCCGGATCCCTACAGCAGGAGATGGCTTGACCATGATAATTCAAGGGTAGTGCCAGATTAGCTTGGCGCCTTCACCTTTCAGCCCCGGATCCCTACAGCAGGAGATGGCTTGACCATGATAATTCAAGGGTAGTACCAGATTAGCTTGGCGCCTTCACCTTTCAGCCCCGGATCCCTACAGCAGAAGATGGCTTGACCATGATAATTCAAGGGTAGTGCCAGATTAGCTTGGCGCCTTCAGTCGCCAAGCTTATCTGGCACTACCCTTGAATTATCATGGTCAAGCCGTCTCCTGCAGCTGGTACATAGTCGTTAGGCAAAACCTCCCAAATTTGAGGAATGGGACCTTGGGGCTAAAAGGGTTACAAAGGCAGGCCAGTTGTTGGGGCGAAGTATGACTAGAGCACCTACGCACCTGGACAAGGTTTATAAAGGCTTTCCGGCGGGTTTGGGTGTGTGTGTGTGTGTGTGTGTGTGTGTGTGTGTGTGTGTGTGTGTGTGTGTGTGTGTGTCTGTGTCTGTGCGTGTGTGTGTGTGTCTGTGCGTGTGTGTGTGTGTGTGTGCGTGTGTGTGTGTTATTTAGACCTTACAGCTTCAAAGCAGTGTGAGACTCTCAGTATAGCCATATGTGTAAACCAGATCAAAACGACCCTCGGGCCCACTGCGGCCGACGTTGACCCTAGGTGTTGGGGCGAAGTATGACTAGAGCACCTACGCACCTGGACAAGGTTTATAAAGAAGTACCCAACGGAGAAAGAAACACGCTTAGAAAAGACGGGTACAACACAATAAATTGTGTTGTACCCGTCTTTTCTAAGCGTGTTTCTTTCTCCGTTGGGTACTTCTTTGCATATTACACGCTTGGCAGTCACCTTTTTGGTCTGGATTGAAGGTTTATAAAGGCTTTCCGGCGGGTTTGGGTGTGTGTGTGTGTGTGTGTGTGTGTGTGTGTGTGTGTGTGTGTGTGTGTGTGTGTGTGTGCGTGCGCGCGTGCGTGCGTGCGTGCGTGTGTGTGTGTGTCTGTGTGTGTGTGTGTGTGTGTGTGTGTGTGTGTGTGCGCGCGTGTGCGTGTGTGTGTAATTTAGACCTTACAGCTTCAAAGCAGTGTGAGACTCTCAGTATAGCGATATGTGTAAACCAGATTAAAACGACCCTCGGGCCCACTGCGGCCCTAGGACCTTTGCATTCTATATACTGGTCTGTCATCGTACGGTCGAAACGCCGATAGAACACACATTTCCAGAAGGTGTCAGAATAGTGCAGTACATGGATCGACCGTAATAAATTCAGAGGCAGTGCTAGATTAGCTTGGCGCCTGATGGTGTTCAGTGCTTTTGAATTTTGGAATGGGAAGCCGGTAAAGAATGTACATTGTTGACTGGTTTCACACCTGGTTCGTTATACGGATCTGAAATATGAATTGTGAAAATGAAAGTATTGGACTCGATATGAAATAAGAACACTGAACCCATTCCAGACATTCAATCACCATTGAACACGCATACGTATACGCGCACGTACAAACACGCGCACACGTACACGCAAGCGCACGCACGCAACCCACCCACCAGATAAATAATCAACATTTTCATTTTTTTATAAGCCAGATATTTCAAAGTAAATAAATATGAATGCACCTCATGCATAACATAATGTTCGTGGCTCCTTCTGCATAACAGAAATCAGCCCAAAACAATATGACATGAAACATTCACATCTCTTACAATCTTTACATTCAAATTCTCGGCTGTTAACCCCCTCACTGGCGTTACAGTGAACAGCAAACATATGCAAGAGGCATAGGCCCTCATGCGCCCCCACAGTCGCGGGGGCTCATGAGGATCTGTGTCTCTCGCCAGCCCAATTTCAATTTATTTGTGTCTAATCAAGCTTGTAGAACAGAGTTCTTTTGCATTGAATTTACAATAGCTTTACAAGTGTACGATGAATTTACAATAGCTTTACAAGTGTACGATGAATTTACAATAGCTTTACAAGTGTACGATGAATTTACAATAGCTTTACAAGTGTACGATGAATTGACAATAGCTTTACAAGTGTACGATGAATTTACAATAGCTTTACAAGTGTACGATGAATTTACAATAGCTTTACAAGTGTACGATGAATCTACAATAGCTTTACAAGTGTACGAGAATTTACAATAGCTTTACAAGTGTACGATGAATTTACAATAGCTTTACAAGTGTACGATGAATTTACAATAGCTTTACAAGTGTACGATGAATTTACAATAGCTTTACAAGTGTACGATGAATTTACAATAGCTTTACAAGTGTACGATGAATTTACAATAGCTTTACAAGTGTACGATGAATTTACAATAGCTTTACAAGTGTACGATGAATTTACAATAGCTTTACAAGTGTACGATGAATTTACAATAGCTTTACAAGTGTACGATGAATTTACAATAGTATACGTTGCTTACTAGCGCGTTTTGATATAAGAAATACGACTTGTGTGAATGAGCCCCTGCGCGGATACGGTACACACTCAATCGTAGAATTTACCGTTTGAGCGGAGGCACATTGACACAAATGAAAGAAAGCAAACGTATTTGTCAAACAAGGCAAACTCCTACAAACTGAATAACACCAAGTAAACATATGCAGCTATCATATTTGTTGTTGTTGGTGGTGGTGGTGGTGGTGGTGGTGGTGGTGGTGTGTGTGTGTGTGTGTGTGTGTGGTGATTCGTTAGGGAACGATCATTTCTCATGCCCTCAAAACACCCCTTTGTGAGACAGCCCATTGGGCCTACCCAGTGAAAGTCGATCCTGCGTGAATCCACCCAGGCATGAATCTGACCTATGAAGATGTGTGATGCGATGCTCAGATCTTGTAGTTTGGGGTGAAATGAAGACTGTAAACTGTAGTTCGTATTCCTTTTGCTAGGTTATCATCACACCGAGCGCAATACCTTACCCAATAAACAGTAACATAAGGCCACCCTTGACGGACACACCGGTGACCAGCCGCATTGACAGCACGTGCACAGCCACACACAACACAGACGCCCACGTCACCATCATAGTAGTGTATGTGTGTCAACCAAAGTCGCAGTTGACTTGCCGCTGCTCAGTACTAACAGCTGTAATGACTTACGGTCAAGAAAAGACGACTCAAGTCCGTGATCGCCAGCTTACATCATGTCGTCAGGTCAGGTCTGATCTCTGTCGCAGTTTCTCGCATATCTTATTGGTAGTCTCTGGCCAAGTCACGTGACTACAGTTGGCACCTGCCAGGTGTCTGGTTTGATTTCTGTAACTTTATAATTCCTGTTTGTGCTTTTGTATATGTTGATGTCGCCAAATGCGATCCTCGCTACACGTGTTTGTGTGCGTAGTGCTTATGCCTTTAACTGCCCGGAAAAGTTGAACACAATCCAACTGCAAGAGGCATTGATCCTCATGAGCCACCGCAGTTGCGGGGGCTCATGAGGATCAATGCCTCATGCTGATACCACTTTGTATCTATGTTCCTTGGAGCAGATGAGCGGCACCTCAAGACGAGCCGGCAGCACTGTTTGTCTGGAGCAGCTAATTAATTAACGAATCAACTTGAGAAACGGCCGTTGGCGATCATCGTCCTAGTGGAATTGAATGCTTGTCTGTTGGCTCTAGAAGTGTAATGTGTAAATGCTATTTGAATACTCATCACCCGAGCGGTTACAGGATAATTTTCACTGAGAAAAATCCGTAAATACAAGGTGCTGTAAATTTGTCCTCTTTCATCCTGATTTGCCCCACTGATTTCGTATCCTTGTTTTAGCCGTACATTTAATGTACCAATACGTATACTTCGGAAGACACATTAATTTTCAGCACCAGTTGTGTTTGCTATGCCTTGTCGAGACACTTAATGAACTTTAACAGCAGTTTGGACACGCAGCATGCAAATGCACACGCGTAATCGCACTTTTTTTTTTAATTCTTCGCTAACGTTTGCGTGTCAGTTCTATCTTTAGCTGTTTCTTGCACTGATAGCTTTGTGGAGTGGAGTCATTGTCATGTTACGTGATATAAAGACGACGTGTGCTGAACTGGATTGTCCTGTGTCTAAATGAACCGCATCTAGACCTGAATGTAACGTTTCGTAACCATCCGTTACAGAAGTGTATCTGTGAAAAGTTACGGCGGTAGTGGGTGGGCCTTCAGCCCAAGTCCGCATTTTCCAAATTGTGTTAGTATCACTTAACGACTGTGTGCGAATCCCCCGAGATGCATCGACCGTGATAATTCAAGGATGGCACCAGATTAGCCTTGCGCCATCAGGCGCCAAGCTAATCTGGCGCTACCCTTCAATTGCCATAGTCGATCCATCTCCTGCTGTCGTGCGTTGTACGTAGACATCCTTATAGTAACAAAACAGTTGGGACAGATCTCAGCTACATATATGGATGACTCATTCTACCCAACACCGAAATCCCCAAATGTTGCCGTTGTCCTCTGAAGACTGCACTCTATTGCAGGACACAGATCGACCATGATAGTTCAAGGGTGATGCCAGAATAGCTTGGCGCCCATAGGCGCCAAGCTATTCTGGCATCACCCTTGAACTATCAAGGTCGATCCTTATCTTGCTGTAGTGTGTCTGGGGTAGAATGGGTTAAGGCCATGTCAGACGGTACAGTTTCTGAAAACAGTTTTCTAAAACAAACGTTTTCGAAAACTGTTTTGCTTGGAGAATGTCACACGGAGATACAGCGTGGTTGTGGTGCGTGTATACATTTTCCATAGTTGTTTCCCGTTGGCGGTCTTTTGGTGAAGGGAGTTGTGAAAGGTTCTTGTTGTGTATCAAAATGGCCGTCACGTGATTTTTTTGTTTCACATTGATTGGTTCAAGCAGCAGTGTTTTTCGAAACAGTTGCGAGATTTTAGGATAGGTTCTAAGTTCTGGAAGCAGTAGGAAACTGTTTTCAAAAACAGTTTTGTGTGCCATGTCACACGGCGTGTTTGCTGTGTTTTTGTTCTTGAAAACTGTTTTCAGTCCGCGTCTGACATAGCCTTTATGAGTGTGTTCGGCTGCCCGTGCCTATTAGACTGTGCGCCTCTAAGACTCTGTGCCTCTTAAAGATGAAAGGTCAAATCTGAGGGGCTGTTTTGTGAGGCTGGGGAGTCAGAACGCGTTGGGAATCAAGTTTTGTCGTCTATTGTCACTTCTCGTTTGCAATATCTGTCATTCGTGCCAGGGAGCGGCACAGAGTTATAAAATATAGTCCATTGTCTTGGCAAATCTAACCAGTCAGTTCTGTCATTTAAATTCCCTTTGAATTATTACAGTTTGTGTGCGTGTGTTATTCTGTGTGTGTGTGTGTGTGTGTGTGTGTGTGTGTGTGTGTGTGTGTGTGCTTGCATGCGTTCGTGCGTGTGTGTGCGCACGCAGCCTTACGCTTACGTACCTGTGTGTGTGTGTGTGTGTGTGTGTGTGTGTGTGTGTGTGTGTGTGTGTGTGTGTGTGTGTGTGTGTGTGTGTGTGTGTGTGTGTGTGTGAAAAGTAGATGAGTCGTGCCATCAGCTGATAGGTTTTGCATCTGATATACGAAACAGGAAGTGTCTTGAAGTGTCTTGAACAGCTTGACTGCACTCACGAGAACAGATGGACACAAACCTTGCACAACACAGCCATCTGCAAGAGGCATAGAGCCTCATGAACCCTCTCATTCGTGCCGGCTCATGGGGGTCTACTCCTCTTGTTCACTTCATGTTCGTTTTTGCTTCGCAAGCAGAACACGTTTTGGGAAGTTCAGTACTATCGTCTGGTTCCTCACATGCAGAAAACACTGAATGATCGTAGTAGATTTTCGTATTTTTCCAGGCAAGACGGTGGGATGGTACTGGTTAGATGTTACATGTATAAACACACGCACGCGGACCAAGACGCAGTCATGCGAACACAGCAGCACGCACGTGAATATACGCGTGAGCGTGAAAGCGCATCAGCAAGAGCGTCACACGCAATCACACAACGCGGATAATTATGATGGGCAAGGCTAGAAAAAGAAAAGCAAACAAAAAATTTAAAAAGCACGCAGAAGGAGAAGAAGAAGAATCTGAGAGAGGTGTGTGTGAGTGTGTTTCATCTTAAAGCGCGCCGAATACGCTGTGAATGTTACTTGGGAAAACTGAACTTTCAATAAACCCACGCCTCCCTTTCCTGCAGCATAGACACAAGAGCCACCATGGTAACTACATAATTTGGACATGCGCTATGAGGAGTTGTTACCCCCCACCCGGGTCTGCCCTGGGGGACATGGGTGGGGTTAAATACTTTTTAGTTCCCAGGGTCACCCTGGTCAGCCCCACAGGGTGCGTTTTCCTCTCTATTCTGGGGCATGTTTTTCTGTCTACCCTTGGTCCATTCACCTACCTGTATTTTCCTTTTGTAAACTCTCCCTACTGTCTGCGCTGCCTGCAGCTCTTGATATTGGATGTGTGTTGCTAAATGGTTTTAGGTTTATTTAGCGTATTAGACCATCTGGCGACATACATTCAATATTCTGGTGTTTTTTTTTTTCATAAGCAGTGCAGGCACGTCCTGAGAAAGTCTTGTTGCTGTCGGGACGTTAAGCAATGTACAACCAACCAACCAACCAACCCTCGACAAAATGGAAAGCTTGGGTTATTTACAGTTCAGTTGTCATGGTGTGTTCGGCGCGTTTTGAAGTATACGTCTTTTAGAAGTAAATTGGACATTCTGAGCCAGCAGTCTGAACGTTAAATTTCCTACGAGAACAGCAGCAGAAGTGTATCTGACGATGTCGGAATAGTTTGCGGCGTGCGTTCACCTGGTGGTCTTCATTAGCGTTAATTGCCAATCGCTTTTTGCTCTGCTCTCATTTTCATCAATCACGCTACTGTCTGTCGCATCCAGCTGATCAGGATGGTGGGTCCCAGAAACAGATGCTCCCATGTGCAAGAGGCCTAGGTTCTCATGAGCACCTGCACTCGCAGTGGCTCATGAGAATCTATGCCTCTTGCTGGCGGGGGTTGACCATGCATTTACATATGTGTGCCGTTGAGGGAGACGGTCATCGTCCTTACAAGTCGTTGAGTCCAAACCATCTGCAAGAGGCATAGATTCTCATGAGCCCCTGCGTCCGCAGGGGCTCTTGAGAATCTATGCCACTTGTTTGAAAATGTGGAGATTATGTATGTCGTGGCACAGACGAATAAAGACATCCATAGTTCTAATCAGGGTAATAGGCTTGGCGGCTTCATTCGATTCAGAGAAGCGCATTTTCGCTTTCACTGTTGGTACCAATTCATGATTCTTTTTCTTCTGTGGGTGTTAATGGTGTAGCGGTTTCTCTACAACAGACGGACATGCGGATGGAAAGGCTTATCAAAAGCAAACTGTATCTGTGATGAATGATTTGAGATCAGTTGCTCTTACCTCATGTGTTATGATGGTTTTTGAGAGGGCTGTTCTTTCACATTTTCAAATACAGGTTTCTGATTTTATGGACCCCTTTCAGTTCGCTTACTTACGGCAAAGAAGTGTTGATGATGCGATATTGCATGTTGTAAACAACAACATCTAGTCTGATTTAGAAAAACAAACAAAAAAAAGAGCCTCCATTCGACTGATGTTCTATGATTTTTCATCTGCTTTTAACACCATTCAAACACACATACTCGCTTACAAACTACTTCACATGAACATAAATGCCTCTACCATTCTTTGGGTTTTGGACTATTTCACTAACCGCCCACAGTATGTCAGAATTAGTTTGGATCTAATCTCAGATGTGCATTTTACCCAAACCGGTGCACCACAGGGGATAGGACTGTCCTGTCGCCTTTTTTGTTTTCTGTGCTCACAGCAGACTGTAGAGCCACTCATGACGACTGTGTCATGGACAAATACGCTGACGACACAGCACTGACAGGACAGATTACGAATGAGGAGACAGACACTATCGACAAGAGATTGACGACTTTGTAGAGTGGTGCGATAGAAACTATCTTGAATTACATGTTGGAAAAACAAGAGAGATGATCATAGATTTCAGGAAAAACAAACATCATCGGGATCATGTTGTCATCAAGGGAACAGAAGTTGAGCGTGTAGAGTCCTACAAGTATTTAGGTGTTCTTTTTGACAACGTGCTCCACTGGAAACAAAACACAGAGGCTATTGTGAAAAAAGAGCATACCCGTCTTTACTGTTTGAGAAAACTCAGATGATTTAATGTAAGCACTCAGCTTTTCCAGATGTTTTACTGCTCCAGTATTGTTAGCGTTTTAACTTTTAGACTGACGTGCTGGGGTAGAAATTTATGTAAACGAGATCAAGATCGTCTTAACAAAATAATCAGGAAAGCGGGCTCGGCGATTGGTAGAGCACAAGATACTTTGGACACACTGTCCAACAGACAGATTACGAACAAACTGGCTGACATTCTTGATGACAAAGCACATCCACTTGGATTTGAGTTTGACAGCAGTCGTATCGAACGAAGTGGCAGACTTCGAGTACCCAAAAGTAGTACATCACGTTATGCCAACTCTTTTGTCCCTCAGGCTGTTACCCTTTTCAACAGTAATATCAGTAGGATGCGTCTATCAACATTCTTTAGTTGTTTAGTACTAGTCCATTCAGTACTTCACTGCAACATTGCTGACACCAGAAGCACAGAGGGCATAATCCATGAGTGTTTCTGATGCCAAGAGTGTTACAAAGGTAAACGGTACGTCAGTTACAGTTAATCTCTTTAACTGAGAGGTATAGGTTATTTAATTAATCTAATGAGTGAATGTTGATGCCATGATGGGCAGACGGTGAATTTCCCCATGAGGGATTATAAAGTATTATTGTATTGTATTGTGTTGTGTTGTCAGTGTTGTGTTGTGTTGTATTGTGTTGTATTGTATTGTATTGTATTGTATTGTATTGTATGAACGGACCAACCTTGCAGCGTTAACTTATAAGCGCGCACGCAGTCCCGACTGGATGAGTCCATACGATTTGAATCCTAACCGTCAGCGCGAAAGCGTAGCGCCGCTTGCTCTGTGGCTAAACCGATGGTACACCGACCCTTTAACGCACGAATAAAAACACATATGAACAATCATTTAGATCGATGGTCTTTCCCTCGTATTTCTACAAGATTTTTTTTATTGTCCTCGATGAACGGACGGACATGCAGAGAGACGCACAGACATACGGAAGATTATTTAACGCGTTGAGCTGTCCGGTCTTGCAGGAAACTCAAGCCGTTTTCCAAGCCAGCAACTGCCAGCCAACTGCACCTCTGTTTTACAGCGAGATTTTTGCGTGGGGCTAAAAATAGGTAACACAAAACGCTTAGGAGTATGACAGACAGTTACTGGATGGTGAAAATTAGTGCAGTCGACCCAAATTCCCAAAGACAACGAAGACTAGGTACGAGTTGAAGAGGTAGTGGATCCAGAATACCGGCAGAAGCACCAGCCCCAAGTAACAGGAGACTTTTCCAAGCCAGTAACTACCGACCACGTGTCTCTGCATTGCAGCGTGGTTTTTGCGTGGGACTAAAAATAGCTCATAACACAGCAGCTGGGACTATTACTGCTATAGAAAACGACGTGCAACTCGACCCACGTGCGCAGACCGTTTACGCCAATTGTTCTTGTACTCTGTTTCTCGTTATCCGGTCTCAGTTTCGCACTGCTGCTGTGCCAGAAGACAACACTCAGACGTCCACCCACGCCGTTAACATCTAGAGATAGGGAAAGAACAAATCAAGACTAGATAAATCATGACAGACTCATTCTGGATCCTGTAGGCAGATTGCATGGCCGATTATGTCAACGAGCCGTGGGTGTTGGAACGCTGTGCAACCTGCACTGTTAAGCACTTATTTCACCCACACTCACAACACGCCGCATTGCAGACCCCTTACCACATTCGAGACGCGCCGCATACCGATACGCGGCTTCATGCCTCGTAGCCGGATGCGGGAGGTCTCGAATGAGTTAAAGAACTGGCATAGATCCTCATGAGTCCATTCTTGTGGTTCGATCACCTACACAGACGCCGCGTTACATGTCCCTATCGTAAAGCAAGCCAACTGCAAGAGGCATAGATCCTCATGAACCCCCGCAGTTGCATGAGGATCTGTGCCTCTTGCCGATACCTTTTGTTGGCTATGTTACTTGCACAGCTTTGCCTGGGCTCTCGAGGATCTATGCCTCTTGCTGGTTCTAGTTGGAGTTTCCCCAGTGCAGATCATTGTTTCCGTTACTTTCAGACAGAAGCCAGGATTTCGCTGTATGTTTCTCAAGTAAGGAGACTTGTGGGATTTCAGTGTGTGATTGTTACCATTTTTTTTGCTTTTTATGCGCGCGTGGTTTTTACCTACACAGGTATGTCTGCTGAATGCACCTCAGTTTTAACCAAAAAAAAAAAAAAAAAAATGGGTAAGGAAGTGGGTGGATGAGCGGTGGGCGGATGTGTGTGTGTGTGTGTGTGTGTGTGTGTGTGTGTGTGTGTGTGTGTGCGTGCGTGCGTGCGTGTGTGTGTGTGTGTGTGCGTGTGTGTGTGTGTGTTTTGTACTTTCAGGAATGGCTGCAGGGGGAAGGACTGTAATGGAAGTTTATTTGTGATACAGGTAAACGTAAAGGGTTTGAAATCCACCGACCGCGCAAGATGTGTCAGGCTGTTCAACACGCTTAGAGTTAAATGACGACAAACGAGTGTTGCCAGGCGTTGGGATGTATCCAGACTTTCTTATATATGTATGTGAACCACATACACGTTTGCGTTCCAACAAAAAAAAACTGGGGGAAGGGGAGAGGGAACAGGAACAGGTATTCTGTCGAATCGCCGAGGGAGTTTTAGCATGGCAGGGGTGCAGTTACCTCGTGGTTGGGTGTCTGGTCCGGCGTATTCAGTGCACAGATTCTTCCTGCAAGCAGATGTTTTAACCAGAATGTCTGGGATTCCATAAACGGATTCAGTAGTTGCTTGGGATTTCAACAGTCGGTGTGGTGCTTGCTTACAAGAGTGAGTTTTACAGAGCGTGGTATAATGCATCATGAATTACTGTGTACTGTGCAAGGCTTTTTTTTTTTTTAAGAGACAGAAGTATTTCGAATTATTTATAGGTTTACATGCCAGTGGTTAACTCATTCGAGACGTGACGCATACGGACACGCGGCGGTTCGCCGCGTGTCCGTATGCGTCACGTCTCGAACGAGTTAAACGTCACCTCGTCGCAGTTAGGACACAACTTTAACCCCGTCACGATCAGCGTCAAGAAATTGTGTCTCGGTGTGAAATCATGAAAGATACAACACTGCAGGACAACTGATGCACACTATGAAAACGAGGCTAGCAAGAGGCATAGATCCTTATGAGCACCCGCAACTGCAGGGGCTTTTGCGGGAGCTCATGAGTATCTGTGCCTTTTACCTTTGAGTGTCGCTCGTTGTTTGTTGGCAGTGTAGACGTTAACATTCTGGAGGAGAAAAACAATGTGCTAGAATTGCGCATAACATTCTAACAATGTGCTAGAATTGCGCATAACATTCTAACAACGTGCTAGAATTGCGCATAACATTCTAACAATGTGCTAGAATTGCGCATAACATTCTAACAATGTGCTAGAATTGCGCATAACATTCTCAGTTTGTTCGCTACTCGCAATGATAAACGTTTTAGTATGTGGACCAAATTGTTAGGTTAAGAAAGTTTTTTTGTTTGTTTGTTTGTTTGTTTGTTTTTATCTTAAGTCAGAAGAAAAGTAAAGTAACAAGAAAATCGAAGTAAGGCCCACACAAAAAATAAAAGTTTAGAAAACAAAGTTTTAAAAAAACCCTGAAGAGAACCAAAGTAACAAAAACAATTGAAGTACGGCCCATAAAAAAGTAAATAAATAATTTTTTTTTAAACTGCGCCACTCGCAGATAGAAGGTAAGAAACAACATATAAGAGAAGGTTTAAAGAAAAGCCTAGTGAGAAATAAAAACAGCTACTTGGCATGGACCACATACCTGCAGACTCTCTCTGTCTGATACAGTGCGTGTGTGCATCCGTCTTGCTGTGAGTTGCACCATCCCTGTCTGTTGTTTTTATGTCAGTCTTCTGGTTTAGTTATCACAGAGACGCCGTACCACTTCACACACCAGTCTGTGCCGGTCTTATTCTTAACCGATACGCCTGTACTTTTCCTCATGTACTAATGCCTCACTCTTTGACGTTGGTCTTTTCTAGTGTCTTTTTATGGCGGAAGTGGTAATGTGTTACAGTAGACTAATTTTAAACTCTTAACCCTGTGGCTGTCGGTAGCGGTTGTTGTCGCGATGATTCCGGCAGGAACCATCGTGACAAAAACAGCTACCGACAGCCAAAATAGTGACTAGATGGATGACGGGAGGTTTGGAATTGTTACTGGCTTCGTTTCTGCCCCCATTGTTGATTGTGTATCAGCTTTCTAGTTTGTGTAGAGGCCGCTTCGATAATTGAACCAAAACATTCCTAAGTGTTAGACGCTTAGTCTGGCAAGAGTCATTGTTTCGTGAGAATTTAGTCGCGGTGTGTTCACATAGCGAGAAATCACCACGCTCGGGTACCACACGTAGTGTCTTTCTGCGAGTTTCGTACTGCATAGATTATTTCTCTTCTGGTGAAGATGGTACTTGCCTGTGCTTGGAGGCGAAGATGATGTACTTCTAGTGTGTTTGAACGATGAATTTAACCCTGTAAGCTGTCGGTAGCGGTTTTTGTCGCGATGATTTCCTGCAGGAAGGGTTAGAGTAGGGTCCGACAGGAAGGGTTAGAGTAGGGTCCGACAGGAATCATCGCGACAAAAACAGCTACCGACAGTCAAAGTTCAACCCGTTCAGTGCCGAGAAACTTTGACCACCCAACTGCCAGAGGTGTAGGGCTCGGGAAGCTGACGTCATCACGCTAGTCATGGCGGCCATCTTGAGAGGATTCGCGATAAGGCCCTCATAGGGAAATCGCTGTCAGGACAATGTCACGACTAAAAGTCCTGACGTGCTGTAGGCAATAACAGCAAGTCTTGCCATCACCGTAGGAAACCGCTGACCAGAATATGTTTTTGTTTGTTTCCAAAGAGGAAGAAACATGAAGAAAAACGTGTTGAAACACTACTTCGCTACTATCTGAAGACTATTCTATCCTCCTCAGATGGCGCTTGACGCGCCGACGCTGCTAGGCAACGCGGGGAACTTCTCGAGCCCTATAGATCTTCATGAGCCCCTGCATTTTCTGGGGCTGATGAGGATCTATACCTCTTGCGGACACCACTTTGAATCCATGTCCCTGTGCCATCTCGGGTTTTGTTTTGTTGGATCCAGGAAGATTGTACAAACACAATCTGCGTCAGCTGGCGCTGAATGGGTTAGCTCATTCTACCCCAACACCAAAATCCTTAAATTTTGCCCCTGTCCTCTCAAGACTGCATTGCAGTGCAGGACACAGATCGACCATGATAGTTCAAAGGTGATGCCATAGGCGCCAAGCTATTCTGGCATCACCCTTGAACTATCATGGTCGATCCTTATCTTCCTGTGGTGTGTCTGGGGTAGAATGAGTTAAGGTGCAGCATCTGTGTTTGAAAAGACGAACAGACGAGATCGAGATGGGCTAATAGACGAGACGAAAGAAGCGTTAAACTGCCACAAGAAGAAGAGAAAGTCTTTTAGAGACGGCGGCTATGTATTCCCAGATAGATGGTTCATTGCCTTCAGCATCTACATCGTGCTTCAGCAGTTTCACCACGATCCGTCCATTTGGATCTGTGCTTCCAGTGGTGTGAGACACGCGCATAGGTGTACATCAGGAGGAGGTGTTGAGTGATCACTATGGATCTTGAGTTAACCCATTCCTTGTTACACCAGATCTACAGCGTGCTGTGGTTCATGGGGCCGGGATTCACGGTAAGCCAACCACTACTTACTGTAGCTCCCCCAAAACATCTGTCTTTACCTACTGTGCTTGCTCGTGCATGACGCCAGAACGACCTGCAAACTCCACAGTTACAGGTGTAGTATTTACGTTAAAGCGATCTGCTCCACGGCGGCCTTTCATGGGCACGGCTTGCCAGTACCACGGGTTCTTAGAGATGTCTCGCCTCGTTTAACCCTTGGGCTGTCGGTGGCGGTTTTTGCCGCGATGATTCCTGCAAGGTATCATCGCGACAAAAATCGCTACCGCCAGCCAGAGGGGTGAGACTTTCCTATCTTTATTTTTGCAATCCACGCGAGTCGGCAGACGTCACGGAGATTCTCTACAGCATCTGCAGGGAGTCGAGGAAAACTCCTGCGTACCAAGGAGAAAAAGCGGAACAGCAGAAATGTCTTTCTTTTTACGGTATTCAGATTTCAGCAGTTAACCCATTACATCCTGAGGCTGATTAAAAAAAAAAGCTTATTGTCCTATGAAGGTTACAGTATAGATTAGGAGATAGATCAACTGTTTTAGTTCAATGGTGGTGTCAGAATAGCTTGGCGCCTGAGGCGCCAAGCTATTCTGGCACCACCATTGAACTTGTCCAATTTTATTTCAAGCAATGGGTGTATCAGGATGAAAAGAGTTAAGTTAGCCCTGTGGTCCAGCATTATTGTAAGACATACTACAAACATTTATCAACGGGACTTTGCTAGCTGTTAACCCGATCCTGCCTGGAGCAGATCCCTTTAAGCTTTGCACCTAAAGGTGTGCTGGTCTGCGATTTTGGACATTTGGGCATAAAGCCCTAAAGGTCCAAAATCACAGACCTGCACACACATCTGGTAATTTTTTTTCGAGGAGTTTTGTGTTAGACTGATTTTACATTGTGTCTGCTTGTACTTCAACTTGTGTGTCATGCCGGGTTTCTTGTGAAATGATGTCAGCCTTGTCGTACTGTCGTCTTGTTTCGTTATTCCTCGATGGCAGATTTTACCTTGTGTGTGTGTGTGTGTGTGTGTGTGTGTGTGTGTGTGTATGCCTATCTTACATGTGAGCATGCACAAGGGGTTAAAACGATTCAGTCATTAACCCTTTGGGTGTCGGTAGCGATTTTGGTCGAGGAATCGCCTTGACCAAATCACTACCGACACCCAAAGGGTTCGTCTACATTCCGAGCGGTTTACGGTATAAATTACCACTAACATCCGATCTGTTAACTCATTGTACCCCAACACCGAAGTCCCCAAATTTTGCCGTTGTCCTCTGATGACTGCATTGCAGTGCAGGACACAGATCGACCATGATAGTTCAAGGGTGATGTCAGAATAGCTTGGCGCCCCTAGGCGCCAAGCTATTCTGACATCACCCTTGAACTATCATGGTTGATCCATATCTTTGTGTGGTAGTGTCTGGGGTAGAATGAGTTTTAAAAAAATGTAACAACTGCAAATTTGAGAAGCAAATTCTTGTAGTGAAAACAACTTGGAAACACAAACACGTACTCGTGTATTACGTTCACGCTTCTCAGTAACGTGTGTTACGTGCGCACCAAACTGCTTTCCTCTTCTGAATATAAAGAAAGAAAACTGTTCAGTTTCTGCCTACGTAACATGTGGTACATAATATTTCATTCATGCGTAGACGCAGATGAAGACAGGTGCGTGAGTTACGGAACCTCTTGATCTTGGCAGAGAAGTGAAGCGAAAATGTTGTTTTACCGCCTGCGGAGAACCTCATTCTCTTCCCTGCTTCCCTACATGCCATTCCACCCGACCCACTCATGTTTGTGCGATTGCATCTGCTGTAAACTTCATCAGATATAATGAAACCTCAGCGGTCATAATAAACATTTTTTTTTTTTTTTGTTGTTATAGTGAAAGTTTGTTAACTCATTCTACCCCAGACACACCGCAACAAGATAAGGATCGACCATGATAGTTCAAGGGTGATGCCAGAATAGCTTGGCGCCTATGGGCGCCAAGCTATTCTGGCATCACCCTTGAACTATCATGGTCGATCTGTGTCCTGCACTGCAACGCAGTCTTCAGAGGACAACGCCAAAATTTAGGGATTTCGGTGATGGGGTAGAATGAGTTAAAAGCGAAGTAATTTACAGTAAACGTAGGATATCGCAATTCGCCAGAGGACGCAAACGATCTGGTTGATGTAACCGAAGTTTGTTAGAAATAGTGCTGTTATATGCCACTTTTGTTATAGCAGACCTTGTTATAAGCGAAGTAGACTGTACATATGAGGAGCAACAGAAATGCGACATTTTTGAAATCCCCAAATTTTGCCGCTGTCCTCTAAAGACTGCATTGCAGTGCAGGACACAGATCGACCATGATAGTTCAAGGGTGATGCCAGATTCTAAAAATGTCGCATTTCTTTTGCTCCTCATGGTAGAAAGAGTGTAGTTAGGACCTCTGAAAAAGTGTAGTTAAATCTGACTTTTGTTACGTCTGACCTTGCTACAAACGAAGGAGCGTAGCTAGGACCTGTGAAAATGATGCTATATGACGAATTTCGCTATATCCGACTTTCCAATGTGAGATGGCCGTAGTCGCCTGCTCGGCGTTAAACCCAAATAACTAACTTCCTTAAATCCGAGTTAGCTACGCTTGGAGATTTCCATAACCATGTTTTTGAATTTGAGCGCTCTAAATTATTTCGTTTTTAGCAGTGGAATTATGTTCAGTGCAAGGAGTCGTTTCAGTGGGGGGTTTTTTTTCCTGTGGGGAACAAGTTTAATATATTGTTTCCTACCAGAACCCCTTCCCTGCCAAGGAACGAAGATTCAGTTTCTGAAATCTTTGTAAATTCAACGTCAAAGCCGGAGCGAGAACCCGCAAAGGAATGTAGAAACAAAGTGGTGTCAGCAAGAGGCATAGATCCTCATGAGCCCCCGCAACTGCGGGGGCTCATGAAGATCTATGCCTCTCGCAGTTGTGTAGTGTTCAATTTTTTTCTCGACAGTCAAGCGGTTAAAGCTAACTGGTGTTGTAACTGCTTTGTTACGCTTTATATGCGTTCTAAAAATGTGCTCACCGGTGCCAGAAAGTCTGGTGGGAATAGCGCCTCACACGCAAGGGGGAAAAACCGCTGAAATGTTATTGCGAGATAAGCCGAGTTCTGTACCTTTGTCCGACAGTCTCGTGGTTATTGATTTCACCAGATTTTATTTTGCACTAGATGCCGTTAAGAGTTCTAAGAAATAATAATAATAATAAAGGGGTTCAAGTCCATTATCTCATTACGGGTTAACCCTTTGGGAATCACCTCGAACAGAATCGCTACCAACACCCAAAAGGTGAATCAAATGAGACCAAAAATAAATCTAAATTTTTTTTTTCTTTTGCGAATCGTTAGTTTATTTTTATCTGTAACGACCGAATTCTGGTCGTGTTTTGAGCCCTCCCAAAGGCATCATAATGTCTTTCTTGTAGAGCACGATGTGGTTTAGAAGAAACGCAAGTTTTATCAGTTGTATGTGCAATGCAATAATAATGAAAATTCATAACAGTTTTGTGTGGACAGCTTCATAGTTATGTGAAATATCAATTTATGAGGGAGTGTTTTATGACGATCGATTTGTAATGTGTCCGAAATGAAACGTTAAGGTGTTTTTCGATTTTCGATGCCTGCAATATAAAACATTGTTCTTTTTGTGTTTTAGCGTGTGCTCATGCTGCGACCATCAAAACTGCACGGTCCATTACATCTATACGATCGTTATAGGCCAAGGAGCGGGGACCATTAAACAAATGCTTTAAAAGTGATCACACACACACACACACACACACACACACACACACACACACACACACACACACACACACACACGCACGCACACACACACACACACGCACACACACATACACACACACATACACACACACACATACACACACACATACACACACACACGCACGCACTCACATTCACCCACCCACGCACGCACGTACACACACGCACGCACGTACGCGCACACACGCATGCACGCATCTACATAAACAAAACACACAGACTCACACACGCGCACACATTGGGTGTGATGTCCTTTGGAGCGTTTGTTCATCATTTTCTGCAATTACGAATATGGCGCGCGCGCGCGTTCGTAAGTGCTTGCTTGGGTGCGTCTCTGTGTGTGTGTGTGTGTTTGTGTGTGTGTGTGTGTGTGTGTGTGTGTGTGTTTGTGTGTGTGTGTGTGCGTGCGTGCGTGCGTGCGTGTGTGTGTGTGTGTGAGAGAGAGAAGAGAGAGAGAGAGAGAGAGAGAGAGAGAGAGAGCGAGCGAGCGAGAGAGAGAGTGTGTGTGTTTACGCATTATCAAAGTAAGCCGCCTGAAACATTTGGCTGATGCACATTTCTTGTTGTCTTCCGGGCCCCATTCACAGTTTTCAACACGAGGCACAGATACTCATCAGCCTCAGGAGCCCACGGGATCTCGGGAGGGGTATACACTTCTTACCGGCCCAATTTCTATCAGTGTGTTTACGGTGGAGGGGTCGGTTAGATGCTACGGTATTTATCAATGCGCTACAGTGAACGAGTTGCAGGTAGGAGAGAGTGAGAGCGAGAACTCTTTTTCATTTAAATGAAAACCCGTTAGATTACCCTTTTGTTTGCTACTGACGATACCCGATACCTCGTTGCGGAAAAGGCGCGTAGTTATCGTCTGTAGCAGAAAAGGGATTAACACTTTGAGTCCTATGGCTGAAATTCCCGCGTTTGAGAGCTCTTCGTTAATGACTACGTTACAGTTCAGGAGACAGATCGACCATGAGAGTTCAAGGGTGGTGCCAGTATAGCTTAGCGCCTGTAGGCGCTAAGCTATACTGGCACCACCCTTGAACTCTCATGGTCGATCCATGTTATGTTGGAGTATATCACGGGAACATGGTTCAAATAAAACATATGTGCCCAGTTCGTAAAAGCACACCATCGATCGATCGTTTTGGACATGCGCTTATTGGTATTGTATCTCTTTCATCACCACGAAACTGATCGATGAAAGTCGGGCGGCGGGGTCGTCCGAGTTGGGGTAGCGGCGCGAATCAGCACAAAGTTTGGCTTCTCCCTGCACTGGTACTGTCCTAGTCACAATACACTGACTTTAAAACTCGATGTTTTGAGAGAGAGGGAGAGAGGGAGGGAGGGAGGGAGGGAGGGTGGGTGGGTGGGTGAGTTTGTGTGTGTGTGTGTGTTTGCGCCATCTCTGTAACCCGTATGTTGTGTGTCTTGTGAGACAACCAATCAGCATTTCTTTTCAGCCGGTCGCGCTCCCTGATTGGCTGTCTGGTTCGATTGATCTCCGACGGGATCGAGTCATGGTATCCCAAGAGTACTATGACGGAAGAGTTTGTGTCTCGACTTTTTATCAGTGAGGCGCTTTTGGCTGCTTGCTGGTTGTAAGGAGACTAATCCTTTGACTGTCGGTAGCGGTTTTGCCGCCATGATTCCTGCAGGAATCATCGCGACAAAAAACGGTGCCGACATCCAAAGAGTTCATGGTAGAACGTGAACTGTACATCTGATTGATTGATTGATTGATTGATTGATTGATTGATCGATCTACTTGCTTGCTTAATTGATTGATTGATTGACTGATTTATATTTACTCTGTGGAATTAATGAAGACACGGTCTTGGCGATGAACCAAAAAGTTTGAACGCCTGAGAGTTATTGTCACAGTATTCACAAGACATTTTTCTTTGCATCCATTGCTTGCAAACATGCTTTCTTAATCGACTTTCAAAGAAAAGACGCACATAAACTTGTATAATTAATATTCACCCAAAGTGTAACCCAGTCAGTCGTGGTTTTTTTTTTTTAACAAATTACGCTTCCTAAGTTGGTTTTCGTGCCACTGAATCTGTTGTGTTCGTGACCACAGAAGATGCTCCCACTGAACTTTCACTCCTGAGTATGAGCGCCGGTGACTTTTCTCAGCGTTATAACACTCCTATTGCACCCTACCACGCAGAGAAAGACGTCTGGATGGTGGATGGTAGGTTTGGATGAGATAAGGGTTTTCTTTGGCCACGCGGCAGGGAAAAAGAGATTGGTCGGCCCAAGTCCGCCCAGTAATCGAACCGACCCATTACATACACCGTCAGAACACAGCACCCTTTCTTAACCCCAACGGACCCCTCAGTCTGAGGTTGCAGATGCGTACATTGACATGAAAGCTGCCACAAGAGGCATAGATTCCCGTGAGCCCCTGCAGCTAGCTGCAAGGGCTCATGAGAATCTACGCCTCTTTTAGATGGGACAGACTTCGGCGGACTGAGCAGGCAAACGTCTGGGTTTGTCTGGTCAGAGGTATTGTACATAGACTGAAAGTAGAATGAATCCATGGAAGCTAGTATCAGCATGCCCAAGTACGCACTTTTGGGCGTATTCTAGTCGCAGTCAAACTTGTGCGAATAACATTGTCCGTCCGTCCCTCCCTAGGGTCCGAGTGACTCTTAAGTCTCCCACACTGGTTGTCTCCCTCGATTCGCTACCGCTTGGACAGCCAGTGTGACATGTCCAGACTTTCTGACTGTCGGTGTACGTATACTTCTCCTTCTATTTGGTCAGTCTAGTAGGAGTTTGCCGAGTGTTTCGCGATCTTGTAAGAGGAGAAAAAGTAGGATTTCAGTTGTGACAGCTTCTATTTTGCCACCGTTAAGGCGATTTTGTGAGAGAGATGCGGAAGTGGGACTGTATTTATTGATGCATTTTAAGGTCTGAAACGTTTTTAGCTTTGGTACGCAAGCCCGGCGCGCGGCCATTCCAGCCTCCATACTCTTAGAGAGACAGTGACGGGCTTGTTCTGTACAGTGCCCGTTGAAAGTTTCTGATAAATCGAAGCGACACAGTTGCACTGTGCCTAAAGTGACCAATGTTAAGATCGAACTCCAGAGGCAATAGCTGTCTCTGTCAGGCTCCCATACCCCGCCCGCTAGGGTCATTCACTATCACGCTGGTGCCGTGGACGTTAAACTCTGATCTATAACCAACTAGACAATGGAATAGAAAATAACTGACTAAAACTGTGGCGTTGGTTGACGTCGGAGAGTTCAACGAGGTTTAAAAAAGGACAGCTGGAACTTTTTGGTCTGATCTGTTTTACCGCTGGAGTCTTTCTGACTCAGATATCCAGAGCAAGGTTTTGTAGCTGGTGTAATCACGAACAATCTTTCTGGATTTCTTTCTCCCTATCAGTATGGACGATCATTCCCCGTTCCGCCGTAGCCATCGCACATCTACAAGCAAAATTATTTCAACGGTATGCTAAGCGCAACAAACAAACCGTGGGAGGTGTAAGGACGACGATTTCTCAAGGGTAGTGCTCGATTGGCTTGGCGCCTCTAGGCGCCAAGCCAATCGAGCGCTACCCTTGAGGCTTTACTATTATGCTATCAAAGTCCCAAAGTTGGGTCTGGGACTGAAAGCTAAGCGTTTGATTCGCGAGTAGACGGCTTTGAGCGTGTTTGTTCGATCTCGTTTGCCTCCACTGGCTTTCCAGCTTGTGGAGTTTGCGCCCAAATGATTTTTTTTTTTTTTTTTTTTTTTTTTTTTGTGGGTGGGGGTGGGGTGGGGGAGGGGCGGGGGGTGGAGGGAGGGAGAGAGATAGCGGTTAGGATTCACTTTTTGCTGTGCGTGAGTGTTTGAACAGATTTCAGCGTTAGGGGTGAGGAACAGTTTTTGGTGGTCGTGGTGCGGTTGGCAGTAATTGGATGGACGCATTGATACGTATGATTATGATGGATGCACCTCTGTCTTTGAGTGTCTTCTGGTCTGCGATTTTGGACCTTACGGTTGAAAGCCGTAAGGTCCAAAATCACAGACTAGCACACAAGTTAATAATAATTTTTAAAAAAAAGGTTAGCGTCCTTTGCCACGAATGACGACAAGGATGATACGATTTTGTAAATGTACGATAATAATGGAATGAAAACTACAGTAAACTTCGCTTTAATAATAATAATAATAATACTTATAATAATAATAATGATTATAATAATGAAATGAAAACTACATTAAACTTCGCTTTAATAATAATAATTCCAACTACAGAGGAATCACCTTGCTGTCAGTACCAGGAAAGGTCTTCAACAGGATCATCCTAGAGAGAATGAAGAGCTCCGTTGACCCCCAGCTGAGAGACCAGCAAGCAGGATTCAGGAAGAACCGATCATGTACAGACCAGATCGCCACTCTCCGCATCATCGTGGAACAGTCTCTGGAGTGGAGCTCCCCGCTGTACGTCAACTTTGTGGATTATGAGAAAGCATTTGACAGCGTGGACCGAGAGACTCTGTGGAAACTCCTACGACACTACGGTGTACCCACAAAGCTCGTCCGCCTGATCAAGAGCAGCTATGATGGCATGACATGTCGCGTGATCCACGAAGGGCAGTTCACCAGGGAGCTCCAGGTCAGAACTGGTGTCAGGCAGGGGTGTCTGCTGTCTCCGTTCCTCTTCCTACTGGCCATAGACTGGGTCATGAAGATGACCACATAGCACAGACGAAGTGGAATACAGTGGACACTGTGGACACAGCTTGACGACCTCGATTTTGCAGACGACTTGGCATTACTGTCACACACTCATCAACAAATGCAGGACAAGACCACGAGGCTTGCTGACATCTCGTCCCAAGTGGGCCTCACCATCCACAAACAGAAAACAAAGACAATGAGGCTGAACGCAACCAGGGAAGATCCAGTCTTGCTTGCTGGCACCCCGTTGGAGGAGGTGGAGTCCTTCACCTATCTCGGGAGCATCATAGACAAAAAAGGCGGCACTGATGCAGATGTCAGAGCACGAATTGGTAAAGCCAGAGCAGCCTTTCTCCAGTTGAAAAAAGTGTGGAGTTCCAGAGAGCTGTCACAACACACCAAAGTCCGGATTTTCAACTCCAATGTAAAAGCAGTTCTCCTATATGGAGCAGAGACATGGAGATTGACAAAAACCACAGTCAACAGAGTACAGACCTTCATGAACAGTTGCCTTAGAAGAATTTTGAAAATCCACTGGCCAGAGAAGATCAGCAACGTCAGACTCTGGGAGAGAACAGAGCAGATAACAGCAGAGAATGAAATTGGGCGAAGAAGATGGGGATGGATCGGTCACAGTCTGAGAAAGCCAGCTTCCAGTATCACTAGGCAGGCATTGTCATGGAACCCCCAGGGAAAGAGGAAAAGAGGTAGGCCGAGAAACTCCTGGCGTCGAGACCTCCAAGCAGACATCAAGAGACTGGGAACCACCTGGAGTAGAATCGAAGGAGAAGCACAGGACAGGAGTTGCTGGAGGTCTCTCGTCGACGGCCTATACCCGGGTAGGGGTGACAGGCATAAGTAAGTAAGTAAGTTAATAATAATAATGAAATGAAAACTACAGTAAACTTCGCTTTAATAATAATAATAATAATACTTATAATAATAATAATGATTATAATAATGAAATGAAAACTACATTAAACTTCGCTTTAATAATAATAATGAAATGAAAACTACAGTAAACTTCGCTTTAATAATAATAATAATAACAATAATAAAGGTTATAAAAATGATAATAATAATAATGAAATCAAAACTACTGTAAACTTCGGGTGTAACAAATCGCCAGGGGGGCCCACTTTTTCTTGTCGTTATATCCGATGTTTGTTATAAGTGAAGTAATATACACAGAGATTACGTGCCCGTCGGGACCGCCGCTGGAAAAGTGGTGTTGTGTCCGTCCGACTTGCATCCGATCCGATCTTGTTACAAAGGAAGTACACTGTACAGCGATATCAGACAAGCGAGTCGGCATCGAGCGGTCGTGCCTTCAGTTTTCGTTGATTTAGAATTGCGAGGCCGCAGAACTTGGAAACCTTAGACACCGTCCCTGTCTTCTGCCCAATCCACTCCCAACTCCGCCGCACCCCACCCGAGCTCAATCACCCCCCGCCCGTTTAGTGTCTTGCGACCGAAATAAGATGTGTGCTGGTCTGTGAATTTGGACCTTACGGCCTGAGGGCCGTATGGTCCAAATTCACAGACCAACACACACATGCTGTTCAGACGACAGTGAAGGAGGACTGTAATATCCGCTTGGTGCGGCCACTCATCATTTTTGACACATTGTGCACAAAACCAGGATCGTGTCTCACGCTCAACGCCGCCAGGCTGCTACGGGCATAGATTGTCATGGGCTTCGACAGATGTAGGGGCTCATGAAAAGCGTATTTGTCTTAATAGTGAATGTCTGAGGTCATTTAGTTCCATTGTTCTCGAGATAGAGAAAAGCAGTGCGATTAAAAAAAAATCTGAAAAATATGGATACACAAATACATTGTGTGTGACGCCATTAGAAAGAGGCGCAAATCCTCATGAGCCCCCCCCCCCCCCCCCCCCCCCCCCCCGCAGCTGCACGAGGAATCGTGAGGATCTGTGCCTCTCGCACCTTGGTTGCGCAAAAAGCCGTCCGAATTGCGTTCGCACACTGCCGCCCTTCGGACTTCGTGGCCTGCCCAAGGTTCGAAATTACGTCCCCTCTTCCGATCCAAACTTATGTGCCTTTTCGATCCAGAATTATGGCAGCTGATCGATTTACTTTCTCTCGAAGTCCGGGTGGACATATTCACGAGCCAAACGGTGGATGCCTGTATTTGGGTCATAAATCATCAGCCCGTGCGGTTTAACTTGATGTCTTTGCCCGCCGTCATAGTGTAATAGCTCCGTCACTTGCAGCGACCTCATGCCGCAAGTGGCGGAGTTTGGATGGATGGTAGTGCCTGGTTAACACATTCTGCTCCAGGACCGAAATCCGCAAATTTTGAAGTTGCCCCTGAAGACTGTATTATTACACGTCTGGAAACAGATCGGGCGTGATGGTTCAAGGGTTGTGCCAGAATAGCTTGGCGCCTATGGGCGCCAAGCTATTCTGGCACAACCCTTGAACTATCACGCTCGATCCATGTCTTGCCGTGGCGTGTCGGAGTTTGAATGAGTTAAGTAATAAAGTGTCTTGCAGGCACACTGGTTGTCTCCCTCGATTCGCTACCGCTAAGGCGGTATCGAGCGTGACAACCAGTGTGCACTTCATGACGAAGTAGTGCGTGCAAGCACAGTTATACAGTGAACTCGAAAAGTAAATCGCCAGGAAACACAACTTGTCATGTTGTCATTTTCCAATCGAGACCAAAAAGGCGACTGCCAAAGAACATCTTCAGTCTGTCAAGTACCAGTACAACAGACCGGTCGGACGACATTTCAATCAGGCCAACCACTCCGTCTCGGACATTCAGGTTAAAGGCGACGTTTCAACCAGGCAGTTGTTTTATAATGCACACATAAAATCCCATCTAAATTACGCATCGACAGTATGGGATGGATGCAGCGATATTTCTTTAAAAAGAATAAATTCACTCCATAGACGTGCGGCAAAGCTTATCCTAAAAGATTCCCACACCCCTTTGACTACCGACGATAAACTAACAAAATTAAATATGTTGCCCCTTCGTAAGCACTTTTTATTCAATAAATGTGTCTTTATGCGTAAGATCACACTTTCAAAATCACCTGGATATCTCGCTGCTCTCTTTAAGGCTCCTCACACTCCGTACCCGACACTGAGGAACGACCTGGTAGTGCCTAGGCCCCGCCTTGACATTTTTAAATCGGCCTTGTCATATTCAGCAGCCAAAGAATGGAATTTACTTGCAAAAGAAATAAAATCTATCACGACCATAAATGCTTTCAAGACACGGCTTCATCAGCATTTGCTACAAATGCAATCGTAAACTGCTTTTGTTTTAGAATGACGTGGTATTTTGAATTTGTCTATCTGATTGTTTTTTTTTTTTTGTTTTTTTTTTTTTAATCTTATGGTACACTTGTTAGATGGTGGCGCATGTATATCTCATTATGTGTATTAAATGTGTTTATGATGTTTTTGTATATGATCGCCATATGTACACACTGGCTGTATCCCTGCTGTCACCTTCGAGCGGCAGCTGATCGAGGGGGGCAGCCAGTATGACTCGCCTTGTTGGGCGCTTATGGTATGTCAGTGCGTGCGGCCCCGTGAGTGGGTGTGTAAGTAGTTTAGCAAGGACAAGATGGAAGAAAGGTCTTCAGACCTAAATCTTTTTATCCTTGGAAAATAAAGATTCATTGTCATTGTCATTGTCATTGTCTCTCCCCCCCTCCCTTTATTTTTTGAGTTACCCTTGAAGACGGTTTCACAACTACCTACTCTCTACTTAACCCGTATCATACTAAGGCTAAAAGCTTCAATTTTGTACACTGCTATATGCAAGGTACATTAGCACTTACAGATAAGGATATAGTCCAATGGCTTTAGTTCAGGGGTGGTGCCAGAATAGCTTGGCGCCTGAACTACCCTTGGAATATTTTAGTCAAACTTATTTCACACACTGGTGTATTCCGAATGATAGGGTTCTACCAATATTCTCTTACTGAATTTGATTATTTGCTTTGTTTCGATGACTTATTACTTGTTGTGTACCGTGCTAAATGCTGGGTTTTTTTTTCCCGGGGTCCTCCCGTTTTTCCCCGAGGTAGTCCTCAACTTGAAGGTGATATAAAGTTTGCCTTCGGGTTGGTGTTTAGCAGGCTTTGTGTATTAGAAACTCAGCCTACTTCGTGCCCAAGGGTACTCCCCTTTCGTTCTCTCAATCTTTCTCTCTCTCCGTCTCGCTGTCTCTCTCTCTCTCTCTCTCTCTCTCTCTCTCTCTCTCTCTCTCTCTCTCTCTCTCTCTCTCTCTCTCTCTCTCTCTCTCTCTCTCTCTCTTTCTCTGGCCTCACCTACACGCATTTACTTTTGCTCGCTCCTGCACGTGCTTGCACACAACTCTTGTCTCTCGTGTTCAGGTTCTCTCCGAGTCTCTCTCTTATGTTTTTTTTGTTGACGTCATTTTTACTTTTTCCGCACTTTTGTTCTTCCTTTTCTTTTATTTTATTCCACCTCCTTCAGTTGCCACATTCCTTCTGCCAATGAAGATAAGTAGCGGCTGATCTCTCTGTTTGTTTGTCTATTTTGACAAAGGGTATTTATTTACCCGAAATATTAATAAGTTGTGTTGTATCCGTCTTTTCTAAGCGTGTTTCTTTCTCCGTTGGGTACTTCTTGTCATTTTCCAAGTTTGTTGTAAGCGTTGTAATTTACATAGAAAGGGTGTTGTCGGGACCACTGAAAAAGAGTTCTTTTATCCGACTTTGTTATAAGTGAAGTAGATTGTGCTACTCAGTGGTGTATTACAGTGAACTTTTGACCCTTCTGCTTCTTATTTTCCGTCATTTTGAAACAGCTACATCACATTCAGTTTTGTGATTAAAAAAAAAAAACACAAAAAAACTCTTGTCATGAGAGCAGTCTTCTGAGATCAGATAACCAGCGGCATTCGTTTGGTTCTTTTTTTGTTGTTTTTGGAGGCACGCACTTTCCTGGAGAGGTACACCAGGATCATGTCACTTTCATCAAGGTCAAGGTCACAACGGCTACATTTACTATGTATGCCATTGTCCAGGCAATTTTGCTGTAAACGGTAAAGCGGTAGCGAATTGAGCGTGACAACCAGTGTGCACTTCATTTCGAAGTATTGCGTGTAAGCACAGTTATACATTACAGTGAACTCGAAACGTACATCGCCAGGAAACACAACTTGTCATGTTGCTATTTTCCAAGTTTGTTGTAAGCGATGTAATTTACATAGAAAGGGTGTTTTCGGGACCACTGAAAAAGAGTTCTTTTATCCGACTTTGTTATAAGCGAAGTAGATTGTGCTACTCAGTGGTGTATTACAGTGAACTTCGGATATAGCAAAATGACGTGACCCAGTTTCATTGCTGAAGTTGGTTATTTTCGAAGCTACTGACAGGGGGAAAAACTGCGCTAGGGACCTTTGAAAAAGTGTAGATGTATCCGACTTGTCTGTTGTACGACTTTGTCATGAGTGAAGTCGGTTGTATTTATGAAGTTGGTTATGAGCGAAATAATGCACATATGAAAAGCAGTGTTAGGGACCTCATAAAATGTGGTGTTGTATCCGACTGTCTATATACGACCGTATTTTAAGCGAAGCTGAATGTATTTATGAAGTTGGTTATGAGAGAGGTAATTTACGTAGGGGGGGAAATGTGCAAGGCGCCTTTGAAAAAGTGCTGATATCCCACTTTTGTTATAATTATATGACGTTTTTTTTTTTTTTTTTTTTTTTTTTAAAGCGAAGCAGCAAGCTTGATTGAATTATTTGTTGGTGGTGGTGGTGGTGTTTTTAAATTTCCTCAGAAGAGTCTCTAAATAAAACCATTCTGCTGACGTAAACATAACAGTTTCCAGTCTGACGTAAGTCACTGCAGTGTATTGGGCCAAACGTACAGAAATACCAGAAACTGCGCACGCAGGTTAGTACCGAGCATAATTCTTTCGTCAATCACTCAGTGACCCTCCTTCCACACTCAGCCCGACTACTGTCCTCTTGTGCGTGAAACCTAAGCAGATTTTGCCTACATCAAGAACAATAACTCCGTGCCACGAACGATAATCCTGGTTTGATACCAAGCTTTGGCGCTGGGTGTGGCACGGAAGAGGCTTTCTGAGTCGCATGCATGTAACCTTGGATGACTTTCTGAGTCTGAGGATGTAAACTACGCTGATTCTGCCAACGAGGCATATATTCTCAAGAGCCCCTGCGGCTGCAGGAGCTCATGAGAATCTGTGCCTGTTGTAGTTGAAAATACCTGGCACAGCAACTTTCTAGAGAGGTTTCACCGAGTACGACTTTTGATGATGCGTATGATTATGAAGGGAGTGTTTACGGGCAAATTGTTTAGTGATATTGCTTCTCTGGCAATTTGTCCCGTGGCGGACTTGCTTTTCAATAAGCGTGCACTTTTAGGAGGACCAGATATACAGCGTGCTAGTGCTTTTCCGTGTCACTATTACGTCAGCTGTTACCATGCGTGTGTTGGTTTTTTAAGGACCTTACGTTCAAAAGCCATTGGGTGCAGTATCACATACCTTCACTTATGTGATCAAACCCCGCTCGTTGGCGGTCCGTGGCGCAGCGGTAAAAGCGCCTGCCACCAATGCAAGAGGTGCGAGGTTCGATACCCGGTTCCGGCGTCGGACTTTTCTCCTCCAGTAAGTGTCACCATTAATTCGGCCGGGCCGTCGGGGGTTCTTTCTCCGGCTCTTTCCTCCCCCACGAATTTGGTATTAATTTCAGTCCACCTAATCAAATTTCAAAAATATTATAAAAAAAAGATTTAAATTTCCAAAATTTTAGTAGCTCGCTTGAGCTTGCCCTTAGCACCACGTGAATGTTCTGTGTTTCTGTCCAGTATGTGAGGGAATGCGCGTGATTCACGTGAGCGTGCTTGTTGGGTTCAGTTCGCGGCTATGTCCTGCGCATTGAGTTATATTACAAATATGAAAAATGCGCCATATAAATTCTACGTATTTATTATTATTACATGAACACTCAGAGAGTGCACTATAGTCAATGTCTCTTTAACCCCTTACCTGCCGGGGCAAGGCGAACGCTACGCAGCTGCAGGAGGTTCTTTATGCCCATCTTTGGTCCCCCACCCGGGTCTGCCCTGGGGGACTTGGGTGGGGTTGACTACTTTTTAGTTCCCAGGGTCACCCTGGTCAGCCCCACAGGGTGGGTTTTCTTCTCTATTCTGGGGCATGTGTTTCTGTCTACCCTTGGTCCATTCACCTGTATTTTCCTTTTTTAAACTCTCCCTACTGTCTGCGCTGCTAGTAGCTCTTGATATTGGATGTGTGTTGCTAAATGGTGTTAGGTTTATTTAGCGTATTAGACCGGCTGGCGACATACATTCAATATTCTGTTTTGTTGGGTTTTTTTCACAAGCAGTGCAGGCACGTCCTGAGAAAGTCTTGTTGCTGTCGGGACGTTAAGCAATGTGCAACTAACTAACTAACCATTTTTGGTCCCATTTCATGTGCGTTCTTCACTTCTCAAGCAGATGAAATGTACAGCGTTCAGTCAGTAAAACGCTGATGCTTGCGCCAGAGTTTACGGGAATTGGATAATTGGTGCCAGCGTCAGTAAACATTTTGGCATTGGCAGAAATCGAACTCCGTGCGCGGGGTCGATTTATGACAAAGTCAAAATGTGTACTGACTCCCATTTATCCAGCTTCGGCACCAGCGTCTTAGTGGCGAAAGATATTAACATCGGTATCTGGAGCATCCACTCACAAGAAAACGGGGAAAAGAAGACGAAGAAAATGCCGCTACAACGGAGGGGCAACGGGAACGTGGGCAAAGCAAGCAGCCTCACGTTCAAAGAGCCATTGGTCAAAAACGATCTTTTGTCCAGCCGGATCAGGCCCTGTGCCAAAAGGGAAGGAAAAGCTAACCAGTTATGGATAGAGTCGTGCGCTGGTCTGTGAATTTGGACCTTACGGCTTTCAGCCGTAAGGTCCAAATTCAAAGACCAGCACAAAATACATTGGTTGAAATCTAGACGGGGCTATGAGCGCGTGCGGAAAAAAGAAAAAGAAGCAATTAGATGGATGGGGTCCAGGAAATGTGATCAGTGCATTCAGTGGCGGGGATGCATGTATGTACGGAGACGAGTTTAGGCCGTGCAGTTAGACCTCGTGACTGCTGCGGACCATACCGCTCGGTGGCAAAGTCGCGTAACTACGCATCTTTTCGGCCGAGCGGTATCGTCAGTAGGAGTCATGGGGTTAATACAGAAACGTGACTGCAACAATTGCTGAGGAGTATGCTCCATGCCAGTGTAATAAACTCTTAGATCGTGTTTGGAAGTTTAATGTTCTAGGATGGAAATTTGGTTAAACGTTAAACGTTCAGGGCTTAACGTCTTTTGTCCACCACGAAGGTGATCTCAAAGACGGGGCACCGAAGTAGGGTCTGAACAAATTTTGACCCCAGCTGGATTCGAACCCGGGACCTTTCGGTCGAGAGTCAAGCGCTCTGCCTCCGGGCCACCCAGCTCCCCTGGAAATTGTGTGGACTCGCTGCTTACCGTTGACTTTTTATTCGTTACCATACACGTAGCAGTGCAAACTTTTACAGTGTTTGAAAGTGGCCAACAACGAACGTAAACCATGAGCAGATTTGCAAAAAGGGGACATTAACTCAGATTTATTTAAATCGTATTATCGAAATGAATTTGTTTTTGAAATAAGACTTAAACTAATAATTAGATAGCTTAGTCACTGTGGACTATATCCTAACCTTGGGATTACAGCGTTAGTAGTCTATGGTGATGATAATCCAACCTCAGGATCCCCCACCCAGCCGGGCATCAACTCCATTGCCATCCACCTTCATCTTCCTCTCCTCTGCCTTTTGCGCCCCCCCCCCCCTTTTCACCTTCCTTTCTGTGCTCCCGTATTTCTTCAGGTCAGCGATCCGCCGGTGTCCTGTGGTGCAAATCAACAAGAGTTGCAATAGGGATCTCGTCACGTTCACGGCGGCGGAGAGAAAGCGGCCAGACAGTCGTAGTTGTAACGGCCTGAGATCTACTGCTTATGAGGATCACAGAAGTAAATTACGTGAGGCACAGAGCCTCAAGAGCTCCTGAAAGGGCGCATGAGGATCTATACCTCTTGCAGGTTGGGGGGGGGGGGGAAGGAGGCCAGGGTACCCAGAGCTCAAGTCGTATGAAACCCTAAAACTGCTTACCTCAGAAGATCATGTTAACCCTTTGGCAGTCCTTAGCGGATTTTGTCACATAGCGGAATCGTCGCCACAAAAACCGCTAACGCCAGTCAAAGGGTTAACAACGGTGTTTGATCTGTGATTTTTGACGTTACGGCTCGAAGCCCAGCGCGCGTGAAGACGGGTCTCGTCAAAAAGAGTTCGATTTCGAAGAGCAGAAAGTCCACTATACAGGCCGGTGACCAAAAGGCCCTCGGGCCAACTTCAGTCGCATCTACGGCTGACATCGGTCCGAGGAATTCTTACGAGCGCCTTCGGGCGTCTCCTGTACATATGCGTGGGGAAAAGGCAGCAGAGGCAGGGCAGACTTGAACGGACGTGAGAGATCCATACCAAACCAGACCAATATTGGCACGATATGGAAAGGGAGACATCTGATGGGCTTATGGACCTTTCAAAAATCTGGACTGAACTGAACTCAACTGTACCGAGCCGAACTTGCAGGTAGGGCGCATGAGGTTCTGTGCCGCCTGCATCAGTTGTTGGAGAAACGTGCTGTTATGCTATTGCTGTTAGTTACAAATTGGAAAATACTGACCCAGACAACGGGGTCTCAAATGTCTTGTTTTCTACCGACACGCAGGCCCCTGGACCTCAAGCCACACTGGTTGTCTCCTTGTATTCAACTGTTCAGCGGTAGCGAGTTTAGGAAGCCAACCAGTGTGACCTCAAATTTCGCCGACTTTGGGTTGGTGCCGAGATGGGGGACACCGTTGGTTGGTGAATGACTGTGTTGCGTGTGGGTAGACATTTTCGGTGGGATTTTGGTAAAGGTTTGGTGATCGAGACTGCTTATATACAGCGATGAAAGAAATCAGTCTCTCTTGGGCCGTAACGTCCAAAATCACAGACCAGATTACTGAGTGTCTAGATGCTGTTTCGGTTTCCAGAAAGAAAAAAAATGAACACCACCCAGTTGCAAGAGGTACAGATCCTCATGAGCCCCCGCAGTCGCGGGGGCTCATGAGGGTCTGTACCTCTTGCTGAGACCAGTTTGTAATCGTGTCCCATGGACTTCTGTGGCATTTGGTCATTGAAGGAATAGAGATTGTGGAAACGAAATATGCGTCCAGTGGCAGGGAAGGAGGTAAAAATGTCTGAGGGCAGATCCTGGCAAGTTGATATTAAGAGCTCAAAAGATACGTTGATCAGTCATTTGCGGAATCACAACAGTTAAAGTAGGTCGGTGGCTCATGACAAATTGATTGCTCGTTGGGGGGGGGGGGGGGGGGGGTGTGAGAGAGAGAATATGACAATGAATCTTTATTTTCCATATTTTCCAAGGATAAAAAGATTTAGGTCTGAAGACTTTTCTTACACATCTTGTCCTTGCTAAACTACGTTCTCTCTCTCTCTCTCTCTCTCTCTCTCTCTCTCTCTCTCTCTCTCTCTCTCTCTCTCTCTCTCTCTCTCTCTCTCTCTCTCTCTCTCTCTCTCACCCCCACCCGGGTTTGCCCTGGGGGACTTGGGTGGGGTTAGGTATTTTTTAGTTCCCAGGGTCACCCTGGTCAGCCCCACAGGGTGGGTTTTTCTCTCTATTCTGGGGCATGTGTTTCTGTCTACCCTTTGTCCATTCACCTGTATTTGCCTTTTTAAAACTCTCCCTACTGTCTGCACTGCCTGTAGCTCTTGATATTGGATGTGTGTTGCTAAATGGTCTTAGCTTTATTTAGGCCCCATGTGTTAGGTTTATTTAACGTATTTGACCGGCTGGTGACATACATTCAATGTTCTGTTTATTTATTTTTTTTTCACAAGCAGTGCAGGCACGTCCTGAGAAAGCCTTGTTGCTGTCGGGACGTTAAGCAATGTACATCTCTCTCTCTCTCTCTCTCTCTCTCTCTCTCTCTCTCTCTCTCTCTCTCTCTCTCTCTCTCTCTCTCTCTCTCTCTCTCACACACACACACACACGCAAACACACACACACACACACACACACACACACACACACACACACACACACACACACACACACACACACACAAAAACACACACACATAAACACTCAGCGGCTGCTCGCACTGACACACCATAAGCGTGCTGATTATCCAATGGTCTCCGCAATCCCGGCGCCCATACGGGCCGCACGCCTAAACGCATCCAATAGTAGTTAGTAACGTACTGAACCTCCGCATATGTGCGCCGCTAGCGCGCGTATGTGCCCACACGCAGATTCGCATTTCAACACGCACTCGTCAGGCGAGTCACACTGGTTGCCTCCCTCGATCCGCTGCCGCTCGAAAGCGGCAGCAAATCGAGGGATACAACCGGTGTGTAAGCGACTATAATTATACAGCCAAAAATCATAAGCACACTTGGTATAGGTATGAATATGCATGCGCCACCATCAAACAAATGTACCATACAATTACAAAGAAGCAATCAGACAGACAAAATCAAGATACCACGTCAGTTATCAATGAAAGAAAATAATAAAGCAAAGGTCTGCGTTTCAGCGTTTTAGAAGTGCTAAAAGAAAGGCTGTTTACAGAGAGAGAGAGAGAGAGATCTGAGCAGGCAAAATATAGCAAGTTATGCGTCAGTTAACACACTAAATCGTCAGGTCGAAATTTAACAGATTTAACCCATTGGCTGTCGGTAGAGGTTGCTGTCGCGATCAGTAATTCCTGCAGGACTCATCGCGACAAATGCCGCTACCTCTACCAACATCCGAAGGGTTAGGAGACCTATGAAGAAGAGAACAGTTTAGAAGATTTTGATCGCCCATGATTGCCTTGAAGCTCAATGCTGTTCATACACCACCTTTAAACTTGCACGATCGTTTTATAGCAGGTTCTACAGTATGCCCGTTGAAAACGCTGGTAGCTCAAAGTGGCACGTAAGTTGCACAGCAGTGCACCTGCGTTGATGCGTGTGCAGGTCGTACTCTATAGGCAATAGCTGTCCTTGTGTGCCCCAGTAACCCGCCCCACAAGACGTCCATTATCACTTCTGCTGTGGCCGGCGTGAAGGTCAGACCGCGAACCTACCATGCTGCCACCTGATCTTGGTATTATTTTGCCATGGCTGAATGAGTGAACATTGGCTGTAACCTAGCTTTTCCAGCCAGAGAAGCAGATCGTTATTTCATGACAAATTGATTGCCTAGAGCTCAAGAGAGACACTTGATTGGCCGTGTAGGCAGTCTACAGTCAATTGAGCGTCAGTGACGCCGAGTTCCCCCACCCCCACCCCTCCACCCAAAAGAAAAAGGTAGACCTGAAGTGTGTGCTGGTCTGTGATTTTGGACCTTACGGCCGGAGGTCCGGCCGTAAGGTCCAAAATCACAGACCAGCACACAGTAACTTTTTCATCGTGAAAAAGCAGCGCGGTTCGTCGTAACAAATTGATGCTTGGAACTGAAACAGGGATTGTGATTAAGCGAGTAAAGGAATCTGTTTTGTTATCTGTGTGTTGTGAAGCCAGCGCACTTATCTTTCCATTTTCAGATCGGTTCGTGTGTTTGCTTAGAACTTAAGTCCACTGATAGAGATGGGGTCATTAGTGTTCAAATTGCTGATGCCAGCGGGGAAAATGCGTGGAGACAGAGAGAAAAATAGCTTCGCCAAGCAGGTTTTTTTAAAAGTGCAAATGCTTACATCATTGCCAACTTAATGCCGAATATTGCTGCGTAAAAAAATACAATTGCAACTTAAATTAGGCCAGCAAGAGGAATAGATATGAGCCCCCGCGTGCGCGGGGGCTCATGAGGATCTCTGCCTCTTGCATATGGATGAAGTTCTAAAGCATGAATTATCAATTCACACGTTGACAGTAAGGTCTGAGAGCCTGCAGTCTATTTGATTCATGCCATCTGTACGTAATGACCCGCTTTTGGGTTTCGTTAGTGGAGTCGAAATCGACCTGACAAGTTCGCCCCTCGTTCAAACAAACAGCTTTTTTAAAATTTTATTTTTTATAAATTCGTTCACCTTTTTCCCTTTCCTCGTTCACAAATTTCAACGTTGAGGTAGTTTGTCAAAATTAGCTTGAAAAATGTTGCGCCATCATTCCAGCAAACAACACACTGTTTCTCGCCCACCTGCTTCAAGAATTGATCAGTGTATCGAAATACACTTGACAGTCCGGGCCAACATTTCAAGAAAGATCGTCCTTGTATTTTTCGTCCATCTGCATCAGATTCGATGAGCGTGTCGAAATCGACCTGCCAGGTTCGGCCATTAGTTTAAGCAACAGCATATCCCTTCTTATTTGCATTTCGCTTCTTCCACCTACTTCAGATGCAGATTTGAAATCGACCTGATGAGTTCGACCATCACATTAGCTGTCGGCGCTTTTTTTGTTTTGGGGGGGGGGGGGGGGGGGTTTTTTTTTTTTTTTTTTTTTTTTTTATAGTGTGGCAAACTCGACCTGACAAGTTCGGCCATCGGCCTGACGAACAGCAAATCTAGTTACTCTTTGGTTTTTCTCTGTCTATTTCTGCACTACTTATTTATTATTGTTAGTGTAGGCTTCAGCCACTACACTAACAAACAATATCGTTTGATATATCTTTTTTTCCCCCTGTAAAGCAGCAGCTTTCAAACTCATTACAAAGATTTTAGCTTAAGAGCCGTACACAATGTAAACCTTCTTGCCTTCCCTCAGGAATAATTACTCAAAATCTTATAATCTCCGCCAGCAAGAGGCATAGATTATCACGAGCCCCTGCAAATGCAGGAGCTCGTGAGAATCTATGCCTCGTATCCTTGTATTATGTTCTGTGTCTGAAGGACAAATATATTGATCAGTTTAGTGAAATTTAACAGGAGCTCATGACAACCTACGCCTTTTACAGATGTACATTTTCTTCTTTCTGACCTACCGGTGAGGCATAATACAAACTGGACCACATAAGCATCTGTGCCGTTTAGTGATGCATTGTGAGGTGCTTGTTTGGCGTAATTACAACATAAACTGTTAGGAGCTGACGTAAAAGAATTTAAAAAAAAAAAAAAAAAGATTAATTCAGTTGACAGCAAGAGACATGAAAGTCTATGCTTATTGCAGATGGAATGCAGGCTCATGAGAATCTGTGCGCGTCTTGCAGAGATGCAATGCTGCCGGCTTAAAGACCACTGGAGCATAATTACGAGACGAGCTGTTGGAAACGTAAAGATAGACTCGATCGTGTTTGAAATGTAAAGATGTCGATTTTGACATTTGCAAGCTTGTGGGAATACCCCGCCCAGACTCTTAATGAATCTGCTGAGTGAGTCGTCGTGCGGTGTTCCGGTGTGTGTGTGTGTGTGTGTGTGTGTGTGTGTGTGTGTGTGTGTGTGTGTGGTGTGTGCTTGCGCGCGCGCGCGCATGTGCGTGTGTGTCCCGTGATAAGCGGTTAAAATAGCTATTTCAGCGTGCAGATTTTCTTAGCTAATCACCTTTGAGCTACCATTGTCCATGCTTGACCGGTAGTATACGCTTATAGTCAAAGATGTAGCGCTGTAGTTGTTCCTGTGATTAGTTGGATTGTGATAGCTCAAGAAGTTTTACGGAAAGCTGTGACAGTCGAACGCGCTCTCAGGCTATAAGTTTAATCCTCTTCATCCTGATAACACTATTGCTTGAAATTAATTTGACCGACAGTTCAAAGGTGGTGCCAGCATAACTTGGCGCCTGAGGCGCCAAGCTATGCTGGCACCACCCTTGAACTAAAAACAGTTGATCTATCTCCTAATCAGTAATGCAGCATTCGCAGGACTATAAGCAAATTTTGCCTCGGGATGAAATGGGTGAAGTTAACGTTGTGAATCCATCACCTTCGACTTGCGCGGTGTACAGTTCTGACTTGCGCGGTGTACAGTTCTGACTTGCACGGTGTACAGTTCAGAATTGCCGTGGACGTGAAGATTGCTACCCCGTGAAGGCAAAAGACAGCAAGTCCATTTTGTTGTTGTGGTGAAAAGCAAGATTTTCGTTTGAATTACAATGAAAATCTCGCGTTTCACAAAAAAAAAAAGAGGACTTGTCTTCTTTTGCCTTCTCAGGGCACACGTGATGTTTACTGCCCGGGCCAGCCCGCGTCCGCACATACACACTGATTACTTCGGCCTACACGAAATAATAATAATAATAATAATAATACCGTTATTATATAGGCGCTTTTTCTCAATTTTTGGGGGAAATCGACTCAAAGCGCCGCGCCTGAAACCCAACACACACACTCACGAAACAGACACGGATTTACGCCATTTAAGACAAACACAGTACAAGACAAACGAAGGGCCAGTCAGCTACTGAAGTTACAGAGATTTTTGATCGCTTGTATTTGAAATTTGTAAAGTGGCCTGAGACCGGTACCAAAGTGTGGGGGGTGGAAGAACCGGAGTACCCGGAGAAAGAACCCCCGACGGTCCGCCCGAATCAACGGTGACACTTACCAGAGGAGAAAAGTCCAACGCCGGAACCCGGTATCGAACCGCTCACCTTTGGAATTGGTGGCAGGCGCCTTAACCACTGCGCCACGGACCGCCCCAAAGTATGTAAGTCCACCCCAAGACCGACATTCTCTACAGTTTCTGACGTTTATATAACATTTTCACGACATTTTCTCGCAAACTTTACAACTCCCCGTCTTGGATTACGGGGGGAAATAGCTGTAAAGTGTTCCGGAGAAAAGGTCACACTTCAAGTAAGATGGCGGGCGACATTGCGTAAGACACAAAAACTGCGTAAAAGTTTTTATTTGGTCTTCGAATGAAGGGACGATTAATTCAACGATTAAAGTAGGACGAAAGGGACACACTCTTCCGTAATATTATGGCCAAAGCCACTATGTCAACTTTTGAGAAAAGCGAGCGTTTCGTTGCTACACAATGAAAATTTCGTTTTTCTCCAAAAATAGACATACTGGCTTTGACCATGTAACGGCAGCACTGTGTTTAACTCATTCGAGACTTGCCGCCTCCGGATACGGCACGTCTCGGAATGAGCTAATGGTGTGCTATCGCCTCTCCGTCCCTTCCCTACCCTGGTTGTGTGGGCGTGTGTGTGTTTGCGTGCGTGCTTGCGTGCGTCCGTTTATCCGTCCGTTGACCCACACCTACGCGCGAATCGTGTTTGCTTTGTTTTATGCTAGTGATTGCCAAGTTGTTATTGCGCATGAAAAGAACTGCGTCTCAGCTGCGTTGTCGACTTTATGGGCTATGGGTTCCCCTTAATCTTCCACAATCAGCCGAATACTGGCATTATAACTTCGATTATATGCCACACATTTAGAGAAAATGGTCGCTCTTAAAACCGTCTTGACAGTTTGTCAAACTCTGTGAGCCTGCGTGAGGATGGTTCGCCACGCTCGTCATTAATTCAATGCCGCTTCTTCACACAAGAAAAGAACCAATCAGCAAGAGACATAGATCCTCATGAGCCCCCGCAATTGCGGGGGCTCATGACTATCTATGTCTCTTGCCGACATCATTCACAGTCTTGTTCATATTCGAGGAGAAAGGCAGTTTCGTCGAAACTAGGCCTTTGACGATTCACGCTGTTTTAGAGATGATTTCCAAACCCAACCACGTGTATAATTTGTTCGATAGCGTTTCGTCACAGGCAATGAGATTTTGCACCCGAGTGCCAAGTAAAACTAAGTGCAAGCAGTTTTTGTTTCTTTGCAAGAAACCATGATCCCGGCTGGTGGTGCCTATTTCAGAGAAGTAAGCAAAATCAACATCATTCTTGCCGCAACTTGGGTGTTTTTTGTTTGTTTGTTTTTTTACCTTCTACATAATCAGAATTATCGTCGGAGGATTCTATTTTTCTCAAATGAACAAAATACTAGCTACGGCAGAACCTGTTTTGCTTAACGAAAGTGGTTTGAACGATAGGATTCTCTCTCAGGAGAGGTCCTAACTCATTCAGCCCTGGCGCACTACAGCAGGAGATGGGTCGACCATGATAATTCAAGGGCAGTGCGTATTTTTGCGCATTTTTCTGTGGGCTGGCGATTGGGTGCCTGATAGGCGGGGCAGGAGATCTAACTGTTTGTCTGTTCAGCGCTGAGTAATTCCCCTTGGTTTGTGTACAATTCTACCAGCGCTAGCCTCACCTATCTGGTTTGTGAGTGCCAGATTAGCCTGTCGGCGCGAAGCTAGTCTGGCACTGCCCTTGAATTATCATGGTCGATCCATCTCCTGCAACAGGTGCATAGTCGTTAGATGACGCCTCCAAAATTTGGGAAATACGTGCGTCGGGCTGAATGAGTTAAAGGACAAACAGTGTCACCTGTCATTGAAGACCCTTTGATGGCTACAGCGACCTAAATGTTGGGCTTTATTGACAGGTGATCTTTCATAAAGGTGGTCGCTCAAGACAGGATCTGAATCAGTTACATTGACACCAGACCGTACTAGATCTGATCATTCTTGCGCGTTCAGGATTGGCCTGACCTATCAGTGCGGAAGATTTTGTTTTAGGATTGAGCAAGGATGACTGGTTGTTTTTTTTTTTCTCATGCGCATTTGTGATTGGCGAAGCCTTGGTGCACCAATTTTTTGGCTCACGTGCGAAGCACAAGTAAGTCTATGTTTTGGGCCAGTGGTCGTCCGTCCGTCGTCCGTCCGCCGTCGTCTGTGATAAACTTTAGCGTTGGCATTTTCTCGGAGACTATTCAAGCCACATTCTTCAAACTTGGCCCAAGAATACTTTGTGGTAAGACCTTTCTAAACATAGCAATTTCAGTGACCTCTCACAAAGGTCAAGGTCACAGGGGATCAGGAAATAGGTCAAAATAGCTATATTTTGACATGATTTATTTTTTCTCAAATACTATTCACAACTTCAAACCCAAACTTGGTACAAAGATATCTGATGGTAAGACCTATCTATACATACTAATTTGGTTGATTCCTCAGGAAGGTCAAGGGTCACAAGAGCTCAGGAAATAGGTGAAAAATTGCCATATTTTGACAAAAGATTTTTTTTTCTCAAATACTATTCACAACTTCAAACCCAAACTTGGTATAGAGATACCTGATGGTAAGACCTTTCTATGCATACTAATTTGGATGACCCATCAGAAAGGTCAAGGGTCACAAGGGCTCAGGAAATAGATGTGAAATAGCCATATTTTGACAAAAGATGGTTGTTGTTTTTTTCAGAAATACTATTCACAGCTTTAAACCCAAACTTGCTACAGAGATACTTGATGGGAAGACCTTTCTATGCACACTAATTTGGTTGATCGCTCGAAAAGGTCAAGGGTCACGAGAGCTCAGGAAATAGGTCTAAAATAACCATCTTTTGACAAAAGATGTTTTTTCTCAAATACTATTCACAACTTAAAACCCAAATTTGGTACAGAGATACCGGATGGTAAGAACTAGCTATGCATACTAATTTGGATGACCCCTTTGAAAGGTCAAGGGTCACTAGAGGCTGGCAAATGTGTGTAAAATGCTGATTTAAAAAAACAATTCTAGGTATTCCCAATTTGTTTGCAAATTTTTCAACCAAATTTGGTACAAAGATAGCTGATGATAAGACCTTCCTATGCATACTAGTTTAGTCGACTCATCACAAAGGTCAAGGGTCAAGGGGGGTTCGACAGATGTGTGAAAATGCTTACATTTTCTGAAAACATGGATTTTGCTGCTGTAGAAGCCAGCCCTTGTCACAAAGGTCACACATATGTAAATCGGTCACACACGTGGGCCATAATGGCTTTGCCTTTCTTGTGTTTTTTTGGCTCACGTGCGATGCAAAAGTGAGTCTATGTTCTGGGCCAGTGGTCGTCTGTTCGTCGTCAGTCCGCCGTCTGGCGTCGTCCGTGGAAAACTTTAACGTTGGCATTTTCTCGGAGAATATTCAAGCTACAATCTTCAACCTTCGCCCAAGGATACTTTGTGGCAACACCTTTCTAAACATTTTCAGTGACCTCTCACAAAGGTCAAGGTCACAGTACTTACTTACTTACGCCTGTCACCCCTACCCGGGTATAGGCCGTCGACGAGAGACCTCCAGCAACTCCTGTCCTGTGCTTCTCCTTCGATTCTACTCCAGGTGGTTCCCAGTCTCTTGATGTCTGCTTGGAGGTCTCGACGCCAGGAGTTTCTCGGCCTACCTCTTTTCCTCTTTCCCTGGGGGTTCCATGACAATACTGGAAGCTGGCTTTCTCAGACTGTGACCGATCCATCCCCATCTTCTTCGCCCAATTTCATTCTCTGCTGTTATCTGCTCTGTTCTCTCCCAGAGTCTGACGTTGCTGATCTTCTCTGGCCAGTGGATTTTCAAAATTCTTCTAAGGCAACTGTTTATGAAGGTCTGTACTCTGTTGACTGTGGTTTTTGTCAATCTCCAAGTCTCTGCTCCATATAGGAGAACTGCTTTTACATTGGAGTTGAAAATCCGGACTTTGGTGTGTTGTGCCAGCTCTCTGGAACTCCACACTTTTTTCAACTGGAGAAAGGCTGCTCTGGCTTTACCGATTCGTGCTCTGACATCTGCATCAGTGCCGCCTTTTTTTGTCTATGATGCTCCCGAGATAGGTGAAGGACTCCACCTCCTCCAACGGGGTGCCAGCAAGCAAGACTGGTTCTTCCCTGGTTGCGTTCAGCCTCATTGTCTTTGTTTTCTGTTTGTGAATGGTGAGGCCCACTTGGGACGAGATGTCAGCAAGCCTCGTGGTCTTGTCCTGCATTTGTTGATGAGTGTGGGACAGTAATGCCAAGTCGTCTGCAAAATCGAGGTCGTCAAGCTGTGTCCACAGTGTCCACTGTATTCCACTTCGTCAGTGCTCTGTGGTCATCTTCATGACCCAGTCTATGGCCAGTAGGAAGAGGTCAAGGTCACAGTGGCTCAGGAAATATATGAAAAATAGCTATTATGGGAATTAATTTCTTTTTTCTCAAATACTATTCACAACTTCAAACCTCAACTTGGTACAAAGATACCTAATGGTAAGACCTTTATGTGCACACTAATTTGGTTCATCCCTCGGAAAGGTCAAGGGTCACAAGAGCTCAAGAAATAGGTCCAAAATGACCATATTTTTACACACAAAAAAAAATGTTTTTCGCAAATACTATTCACAACTTCAAACCCAAACTTGCTACATAGATACCTGATGGTAAGACCTATCTATGCATACTAATTTGGATGACCCCTCGGAAAGGTCAAGGGTCACAAAAGCTCAGGAAATAGGTAAAACAAAATAGCCATATTTCGACAAGAAACGTTATGTCAGACATGTGTGGATCGGTCGATACACGTGAGCCATATGGGCTTTGCCCTTCTTATTAAAAGATATGTGCTGTTCTGTGATTGTGGACCTTATAGCTGAAAGCCGTAATGTCCAAAATCACGGACCATCATATGATATGAATGAATGGCTATCAATTTATGTTACACGCGTGAAAGGCGCAGGTCTGCGCAGTCGGCTTTTTAAATTTTGTAGGGTGCTGTTTATTTGATTAGTTACTTTCTCAACCACAAGTGTCTGATTCTTTGTCATTTATCAAAGTGTTGGATTTCGTTCAGTTGACTTGTTATTTTCTATGAACGTGCCTGATTGGCAACTGCATGACCGATCAGCGTGCTGGATTCAGTTCGATCAAGTGATGTGAAGTTGTTATTTTCTATAAACGTGTTTGATTGGCCAAGGTACGACCTATCATCGTGCGAGATTCAGTTTGATTAAGTTTGAACATGTTTGATTGACTAAGGCATGACCCATGAGAATATTGCCACTTTTTCATGACGTGATTGGCTATATTTTTATACATGCGGTCGTATGTCGACTTCGTGACGTGATTGGTTATTTTCTGACCTATTAGAATGCTGGGATTATATTGCGCATGACGTGATTGGCTGTTCCATGGATGCTGTCGTATGACGACTTTATGATTGCGTGATTGGTTATTTCCTGGATGCTGTCGCGTTCACGACGACTTGATTGGCTATTTTGGTTGTTTGGTTTGACCGGCCGTACACAGAATGATGTGATTGTAGGTCGGGGTTCCGGCAGCCGCATCAACTTTAGTTGGCATCTTTGTGAACGTTTATCACGATAGACTGTCCGCATCCAGACCGCTCCATCTGCAGGTGACACATATTCTCTTGAGTCCCTGCAGTGGCAGGGGCCCATGAAAATCTATGCCTCTTGTCGACCGAGATTTACGCCAGCTGTTCATCATTTCAAGATGATGTTTAATGGGTTTAGCCTGCGACTTCCATCTGCAAGAAAAATAGATTCACTTCAAGAGTCATAAATTCTTATGAGCCCCTGCGACTGCAGGGGCTCATGAGAATCTATGGCTCTTGAAGATGGAGCGGTCTGGAGGTGGGACAGTCTATCCAGATAAACAATCCAGACCAAAAAGGTGACTGCCAAGCGTGTAAAATGCAAAGATGTACCCAACGGAGAAAGAAACACGCTTAGAAAAGACGGGTACAACACAAATTGTGTTGTACCCGTCTTTTCTAAGCGTGTTTCTTTCTCCGTTGGGTACTTCTTTTCTATCCAGATAAACGTTATGCCTCTTGTTGATCAAAGCATGCTGTGTGTGTTCCTCAGTTATTTTTTGTTTCTGTTTTTATATTGTATTTATTTAATTTTATTTATTGTATTTTAATAATTCTATTTTGAGTTATTTTGATTTATTTTCATTATACTTTATTTTATTTTATTTTATTTTATATTTCTTTGTGCTATTCAGTAGCATACGAGTGTAGTGGGAAAAACCCAGATCCTGTGGGTGTGTCTGGAAGAGTCTGGATAGACCCTTGCTTAATGCTTTCCGCATACAAAAAGGAGAAATATTGAACTGGTCTACTGGTCTATCGGCGTCGTGAGCCTCTTTCGAGCCGCTGCATTCAGTTTTCCTCTCAAGCTGGAATCCATCTTTCTCTCTGCAAAATTAAGAATCGATTCCTTGTCGGGGAAATAATTTTTGTCCACACTTTTATCCATTTTCAGAAAATAAGTGTGCTGGCCCGCGATCTTGGACCTCTCGACCATCTGTCGTAAGGTCCAGAATCGCAGACCAGTTCACACTTTTTAACCAGTCTGTCTTCAGAGATGTAACATGAACAGATGTCGTTGTCGTTCTTAGAAAGCCTTGAAAGTTTGGTGCTTTTTATTTATTTTTTATTTTTTTAAAGAGCCGATCTGGTCAAGATGGGCACAAGTTTGAAGTTTATTTATGAGCAGCTTGAATTTATTAGTAGTGAAGTTTCGTTTGCAACGAAGGACTGCTGACAACGTACGACAGCGAAATAGCAGTTGACAGCCAGCATAGACAACGCTCCAAACATCTCCATGAGGCATAGATCCTCATGAGCCCGGAGGGCTCATGAGGATCTATGCCTCTTGGAGATGTTTGGAGGGTTGTCTGTTCTCCAGTTATCGGCATTGACTTCGCTGCCGTTCGTTGTCAGGTAGTCGTTCATTGCAAACGAAACTTCACTCGTTACGACCACATTGGCCCAGTCACTAACCGTGCTAGATAACGCGTTTCAGAAGCACATCCCCAGCCGTATTTTTATTATTGGTGCGTGCATCGACTAATGTTATGTCCGCTTCGTAGCTTGCGTAAAACTCTTGAAGAAGCGGATACATGGGCCCTGTGGTCACACTGTTGTTTTCTCTGTAATTACAATGAAATAACTGGCCTATCTGTGCCTAGTGTGAGTGAAATTTGAAGTGGATATGTGCGACCAATACGATATTTATCCCGTCCATTGCCGAGAAGACTTGAACACTTTAAACACCGACCTGCTGCAAGAGGCATAGATCCTCATGAGCCCCCGCAGTTGCGGGGGCTCTTGAGGATCTATGCCTCTTGCTTACATCACTTTGTATCCATGCCTCTCGCTGTCACCAATTTGTACCCCTGTTCCTGGGACAGCTAGGGGTTTGGGGGTGCTGAATTTAACAAAGATTGCAGTAAGTGCAGTCTGCGGTGGCTGGCACTAGCGGTATACGATGTATCAGGATGCTCTACGACGTGTCGAAAATTCTGCAGTACAATTGTTCTGTCTGATGTGTTCTGTAAATGCGGAGTGTGTGGTACTGCTCGGTTATGTACCGTACTAACACAACAGCAAGTTTAGGGAGATGGCAAGTTAATTAGTAATAGAAAAAGTCATTACTCTTACTTAGGCCGGGGCACATCCCCTGGAATCAATTCCGAGTGAAAGGCAGCCATTCGCTGATGCCCTTTTCGCCTTGATCTCCGTCTCTGGAATGGTTGGCAAGAGGCATAGATTCTCATGAGCCCCTGCGACTGCAGGGGCTCATGAGAATCTGTGCCTGTTGCTCGTAGGAGAAAGATATAATTGTCAGCGAGATGCACAGATCCTCATCAGCCCCTGCAGTCGCAGGCAATAAAGATAATCTGTACTAGGCTGTTGCACGTAAGAGTTCTTACTGAAAGAATTGACTGCCATGTGTACAGACATGTAGGTAGAGTTATCAATATATGCCATGCTACTTCGTTCCCATGGCAACATTCGAAGTCACTTAGCCGCCGGTATCCATATTTTAGCGAATCTTGAGTGGGACTAATCACCCAATCTATGATTGAGTGGGAATATCATTGCTCGTGACATTATCTGGTGTAGTGTGTACGGCCATTGAGCTGTGTGCTGTAATGCCTAACACAGGAAGCCCGTTATGACCCATGTATTATGTGTGCCCGTTTGTGAGTTTGGCCCTACTTCTCCGTAGCCACAAGGTAAAATATCACAGACCAGCACATATGTACTGAAGACTGACATGCTGCGCATGTACTTGATCTTTGACTCTGTCGGGTAGTTCCGCTTGCTCTCTCGCCGTCTTTATGTGAACTTTCGGGAACACAATGGACGCTACAGCACGAAAGTGGCCTGGTGATTTTGTATGCTGGTCTTTGCCTTTGGACAGCGCGTGCTGGTCTGTGACTTTGGACCTTACGGCTGAAAGCTGTATGCTTACCACCCGCTCGCACGTAATAACGGCGTGTTCATTTTTTCCGCGGGCCAAATTCTGGGGCAGCTCCCTCCGGGGCACTCGCATATGGACTCCAAGCGCAGTGCCTCACGTCTGTTGGAGCGATAACGATCATGAGAGGAGAAACAGAAACTAACAGAACAAATTACCTACTTGCACTCCTCCCACCTTTGTACTCATTGATTCCTTTGAAGCGTGTGGATGGGATTTTGGTGTGTGTGTGTGTCAGTGTGTGTGTGTGTGTGTGTGTGTGTGTGTGTGTGTGTGTGTGTGTGTTTGTGTGTGTGTTTTATTGAAGGGGGTGGGGGTGGATTTCTTTGAAACGGATGGATGGAAGTGTGTGCGTTGTGTGTAGATATTTTTTTGAAAGGGGTGGGGTGGATTTCTTTGAAGCGGGTGGATGGAAGTGTTTGAGTTGTATGTGTAGATTCTTTTGAAAGGGGTCGGTGTGGATTTTGTAATTAGCCCAGATTATGCACTCTCCGAAAGGTGTGCATAGGGTCTGCGGTGTAGATCAGTTTCGTAGATATGAAACAGAAGGCAGTCTTTCTCTCTGTTTGAAGATAACAAATAGGATACCAAGGCAGATTCTTTTTCTTTTCCTTCTGTCAAACAACGCGATCCTACACCCTACCCTACCCTACCCCCACTCCGGATTCATATTAACATTCGCAGAAGTTGGAACTTACATTACATTTTTAGTCTCCCATGTTTTGGTAAAGTTCTGCTAACTTTCTTAGTCAAGTCTCGTCTTTCACGTTTCGCTGAAAAGCTGGAACTTGACACCGAGACCAGTTTCGCCGGTTTTCCATTGCACAATACGCTTGGCTCCGGGGCGCCTGTCAGGTAAGAAGTGATCAGTCCGCCTCACCATCCCACTTAGCTCACGTCTCTCGTGGCTGTATTGGTTTCGCTCACGGAGGGAATTGCCGTCCTATTGAATGTTTCCCAGGCCTCCTGTTGTGAATTAGACCGCTCCGTCTGCAAGAGGCATAGATTCTCATGCGCCCCTGCATTTGCAGGGGCTCATGAGAATCTATGCCTCTTGCTGTCATGAAATTTGCGTCTCTGTTCCGCGGATGGAAGAAGTACACCAAGCTAGATCTCTAATCGTGAATGTATCCCGGCCGAGCTTGGAACTGAAACCGATTTGTTTTTCAAGCCAATTACGTCGTCTCTCTATTCTGTCGCAGACTAATCAAACTCACCTACTTCTTATAATGACAGAAATGTGGCCGATTTCTCTCACCAAGAGACGTATATTATCATAACCCCCTGCGGAACTGAGAGTCTGTGCATCTTGCGAGTGGAAGGGTTTGGCTGAGAGTGGGACTGCCCTGTACTGTTTTTGTGCGGCTGGGGCGATCACTTGTGGATCAATTGGTCTGAGGATTTGGGTTAGGGGTGGCGTTGAGAGGGTGGGTTGGTGTTGTGAATATTTATTCTAGGTCCAAATTTCTTTATTTTCCTTTAACCCTTTGTGGTTTACTGGAGTTTGACGACGAATGTAAGGTCACAGGACAGAGGGTGTTAAAGGTCTATTAATCCAGAGTAAGAAACAAAATCCAGACCAGAAAGGTGACTGCCAAAGGCGTAAAATGCAGAGAAGAACCCAGCGGAGAAAGAAACACGCTTAGAAAAGCCCGGACAGATACAACAATTTATTAAAATGGACAAACAAGTATAGAGATCAGTCGCTGCTTATCACGTCAGCGAAGAAGGAAAGTGGCAATTGAAGGATGTGACGTAAAACAAAAGTGCGTATAAAAAAAAGTAACAAAAAATTTAATGATGTCAAATAAATGAGCAAGAAACCTCCGGCGCTGTAATGAGACGACCAACTTGGGACATTGAGACATTCTCATAACTGGTTTAGCCTCGACGCTTTGCAGCAGGGGATAGATCAATCATGATAATTCAAGGTTAGTGCCAGATTAGCTTGGCGCCAATGGCGCCAAGCTAATCTGACACTACCCTTGAATTTTCATGGTCAGTTCATCCCCTGCAACTGATACCTTGTTGATATTTGATACCTCTAAAATTTGGGAACTAAGGTCTTTAGCTAAATGGGTTAAACAGACAGACAGACAAACAAACAAACATCTTCATGATAATATGATCTAATGTAGTGCGTCTGGGCTAAATGAAAACTTCTGGTTTGTGGCAGATCATACGTCCTACATTAGTAATTTTGTATTTGTTGAGTTTCCTAATATGATTTAAGGTTAGTATGAAATGGTACCTCTTTTCCGTGTCATCCTATTGCGCATGAGTGGCGCAGGTCATTCTAAGCTGTTCATTATCAACGACTTACTGCATCCCCTTCCCGCTATCTCTTTCGCTCTTTCCACCCCCCACCCCCCACCCCCCCACCCCCACCCCCCTTACTTCCCTTTCTTTCCATCCTTTTGTTTTTCTTCACGGACGTTTTGGCTCATTGGAACTGGAAACAGCTTGCGTGTTCATTACGCGCAATAGCAGGTGGCGCATTCTTATGACGGCGTGTTTCTAGACAATAAGCAACCAAACAAGTGTGCATGTATGTTTCAGTCCGGGTCATTACAGTTGGAAACTGGGCGGGTTGCTGAGAAAATACTGTCCACTCACTTATTCTTGCTTTGATCGCTCGCTTTCAAAAGTCTAAGGCTTAAATCTTAGTGACCTACTCCGTCAGAGGAGCTGAAAGGTGTGCATCTGAAGTAAATTTCAAACAGCAAGAGGTATAGATTCTCATGAGCCCCTGCGACCGCAGGGGATCATGAGCATCTATGCCTCTTGCAGATGGAACTCTGGTTGCTGGAAGACTTCTTCTTCTTTGGCTGCAAATCTCCTGAGAATCTGTGTGTCTTTTGCGTGGAAGCGTGTAGGCTTGGAGACTGGCGCTTCGTGGGTTCAGTTCTCCGTGATCGGACCTTCCAACAACTCATGTTTTTCATCGCTGAGAACTGTCTTTAGCCAATCATCGAACCTGCGCAGTTTCACGGATGACCAGAGTTGTGAGGTTGAAAGAGACCAGGCCACCGCAACCCCTTCCCATTCAACTCCTCCATCCGCGTAGCAGGCCTGGAAAAGCGGTTGAAAACAAGAAGCGGGCGCACGCTGGTTACCTCCCTCTACGTGCTGCGTGTGACGTATAGGGTCAGGCGTAGCCGATGGAGGGAGGGAAAGGGGGGGGGGGGGTAACCAGAGTGAAGCTGGCAGCCACTGTCCACTCCACATCCTTAGTAGGCATGTCTATTGACTGTGGAACATGTGTGTCTGGACTGCCAAAAGCTGGCAGCCACTGTCCACTCCACATCCTTAGTAGGCATGTCTATTGACTGTGGAACATGTGTGTCTGGACTGCCAAAAGCTGGCAGCCACTGTCCACTCCACATCCTTAGTAGGCATGTCTATTGACTGTGGAACATGTGTGTCTGGACTGCCAAAAGCTGGCAGCCACTGTCCACTCCACATCCTTAGTAGGCATGTCTATTGACTGTGGAACATGTGTGCCTGGACTGCCAAAAGCTGGCAGCCACTGTCCACTCCACATCCTTAGTAGGCATGTCTATTGACTGTGGAACATGTGTGTCTGGACTGCCAAAAGCTGGCGGCCACTGTCCACTCCACATCCTTAGTAGGCATGTCTATTGACTGTGGAACATGTGTGTCTGGACTGCCAATGGCGCAGGTCTCTCTTGCTTAACCACTTTAACCCCATGTCCGCATTTCCCAAATTTCGGAAATGTCACCTGATGACTGTACCAGTTAGAGGAGATGGCTCGACCGTGATAATTCAAGGGTAGTGCCAGATTAGCTTGGCGCCTGACGGCGCCAAGCTAATCTGGCACTACCCTTGAATTATCATGGTCGATCCGTCTCCGGCTTCAGTGCTCCGGGGCTAAATGGGTTAATTTAGCGCTACCCCTTCAGTGCGCCGGGGCTAAATGGGTTAATTTAGCGCTACCCCTTTCCAGCCAGCCCAACACTTGACTGTCAGTTACGGTCAGTGACGGATCGGATGTGGGAATCCAGACCTTCTGAGAAACTCTCCCTCTTGTCCAGGTTCTCGGGTCCTTTACGTCCATCACACGCCTAGCACAAAGTCGGTCGTATCCTTTATTCCCGTCGAGAGCGTCTTCAGACGCATGCTCTGTTCCTTAGGAATTAAACCCTCCAGAACCAGCACCACCACCATACTCCCACGCATCACCCCGCCCCCCCCCCTCTCTCTCTCCCCCCCTCTCTCTCCCCCCTCTCTCTCTCCCCCTCACCCCCCCCCCCCGAATCCGCTCCTGCATCCTTCACCCACCAGCGGGCCGGTACGTACACCTTGCACCGTGCGCTGTTGATCGATCTGACCCCCTCGGTTCCATTCTCTGAGTCTCTCTCTCTCTCTCTCTCTCTCTCTCTCTCTCTCTCTCTCTGTTTCACGCTGAAACCCCCTTCACGTTCTCTGTGTGCGGTCCAGAGATTGAAGTAGGTAAGGCTGAGCAAGAGGCAAATATTTTCATGACCCCTCGGTTTCATTCTCTCGTCTTCTTCTCCCTCTAGCTTAAACCTCGTCGATTTTCCACCGTCGGAGCAGGGCTGGAAGTAGATGTGGCCGAACATTGCCTGCAAGATGCAGAAATTCTCACGACCCCCTTGGTTCCATTTTCTCGTGTTACGCTCTAAGCCTTATCTCTCGGCTTATGCACTAGAAAAGCTCGACGGTTGGATCAGAGATGTTGGTATGTTTGGCGAGACAGTGGAAACGGACCAATTCACAGCACAGTCATGGACAGTGGCCGGGAATTTCTTTGGTATAGTGACTGCCAGCGACAACCATGGACAGCGGATTACATGCGCGGCCGGAACCGGCATCTTTTGGTATGGCTCGGGCATAGACACCGCATTTCGATCAGCAAGAGGCATAGTAACTCATGAGCCCCTGCGGCAATCCCATGAGTTTCTATGCCTCTTGCAGACGACAGCCTCGTCAGTGTCTTTCTCTGTGGCTGTTATCAACAAGGGTTTATGAGTGTCTGTGCCACTTGCAGGGTGACCGGCGTGGCTGATGGGCTGTCCTCTCCGTCTCTCTTTTTTTCTGTGGCGATCAGGCAGGCTACACCGCCCATCCCTGATCGCAGATTGGGACTGAAGGGACAGGCCTAGGATCCGAGAAGAGAACTGATGCAGAAATGAGAGAGTGAGGGATATGGACACAAAACGCGAGAATGAGAGAGTTCAACACGGAGAGATCAGGTATAAAGGAACAACACAGAGATATGACAAAATAGAAAAGCAGACAAAATGAAGAAAAAATAAATGATCTCAGACGATACGAAATGAGTGCGGGAAGAGGATCCGGATATGATAGAAGAGAGAGGATTTCATAGTGAAAGGCTGAAGGGAATGTTTTTCTTACGGTATTAGAGGTGTAGAGTTGCAGTGTGAGAAAACTAACTGCATGTGAGAACAGAGAGCTTGAGATCAGCTGAACCAGAAAGAAAGAGAAATAATTACGCAGACCCGGATCAGGAGAGATAAGAGAGATTGGATGCTAAATTCAAAGACCCGGACACAAAAGCACGAAGATATCCGGATCAACAGGTACCGGTCAAACGCTGAGGCTGACTCGTCACTTGACACCGCTTTGCTGAATATCTGTTGATATCCTCCGTTGGGGGACCATCCATCGGCAGACCTAAAAATCACAGGCCGACACATAACAATTCAAACGCGTTGTCTGGGAAAAGAAAAAAACAAAAACAAAAAAACGAACAAACAAAAATAATGGCACTCGTAGCGTCGTTAGTGAATAATGAGGTGAGAGAAACAATGCACAGTAAGCGAGGCAAAAGGCAATTGGGCCGAGATCGGCTGCAGTTGGCCCGCGCACGATGTGCGCGGGCCAGCTGCCGCCGACGTTGGCCTGAAGACCTTTTGCGTACTGTATAATAGTTTACGACGTCAGCCAAGATGTAGGAGAGAAGGAAGAGAGTGCGTATAGGGCATGACACAGCAGTTAGCAGACGTTGTACGTTCTATCGTTACCTGTCGGCACCGCAGGTATGACCTGGAACTCAGGAATTACGCTGGAACGTTGTTTTTTTTCTCTCTCTCTCTCTCTCTCTCTCTCTCTCTCTCTCTCTCTCTCTCTCTCTCTCTCTCTCTACCAATCTGTGAGCCGCAGGTATTTTGCTGTAAAACAGGTGAAGCTGTTCATGCGCGGAGAGAGAGTGTGTGTGTGAGACGCTTGTGTACATGTTGTGAGGGATGATTTCTCTTTCTTTGTGTGTGTGTTGTGTTTGCCACTCCTTTCGAACTAAGCTGAAGACCGGAACTAAGTTAAAACCCGAAATGTGTAAGGTGTGTCACAGTTGTGAGTCTTGGATTTGATACGTCTAGAGCCTTGGATCTGAAAATAGTTTCACTCACAGTTCTAGGTCAAATGTCTTCGTCGAAACTGAAAGCACGCAAGTGTTGTGTTAGTCAAGTTCTGCAAAACGCGCATGCTTCCAACGCGGTAATTGTGTCTTAACTTGAAAGAGGGGTGGGGGGTGGGGGGGGGGGGGGGGGGGAAGCTGCGGCGAACAGAAACACATTCAACAAAGGGCATACCGCGGAAGCTTACACACAGGGAAAAGTTCCGTTCTCTCAAGCGACTCTCTATCTGCGTTCTCACAGATTTACGTCTGCCGTTTTGATCTGACGGCTGTTCTTGGCACATCGCTACTGACAGCTCACGAGGAAGCAAATGTTGAGATGAAACAACCTGTGGTGGCGAGTCAGACGGCCTTGTCACATGAAACCGCAGCAAAGATTGGATAAGCCAACTCAGAAAGAAAAAAAAGTGTTATAGTCTCAGTGTGTGATTTTGGAGGCAGAGGGAAGAGAACGGCGTGCTGGTCTGAGATTTTGGACCTTAGGGATCAGCACACGCGCGCTTTGCATCCATCACTCTTTCTGTCCCAACTATAGGAAGCGTTGAATGGTGGACACTGACGCCGTAGCACACAGGGAGTACATTACCGCAGGAATCGAAGCCTCGCATCAGTTCTACATCAGCACTGGTATTTACGCTACCTCTGGTGTCTGTGACGTAAACTTGACCCGACGACTAGTCTTGTCATTTGTGTGCTGGTCTGTGATTTTAGACTTTACGGCCCTCAGGTCCAAAATCATAGACCAGCACAAACGTGTTCACTTTCCCGGTTCGTTAACTATGATGGTGCTTTGCATCGTTCGTTTCAAACCAGAACTCTCCAAGCCGTTGTAATCCCTAGGGCTTGATTCGCGGCGAAGTGTTTAGTCTTGTGTCGATTCGATCTCAAAACGGAGTAGTTTTTATTCAGCGTCGGTATCTGAACGGAGCAGTTTTTATTCCGTGTCGGTCTCGGAACGGAGCGGTTTTTGTACGGAGTCTGCCTTTCCTCGGATTTTGGCCTTCGATAAATCGAACGTGCTCACTGGATGGGAGACAGGGGGGTGTTTTGTGTTTGCACGGGCGTGTGTCTTTGAGGCTGAAAGCTTCATTCACAGGGCTTATGTTGAGGGGGGAAAATACTGTCGCGGAGGCGGCGGGTGGGGTGGTAGGGGTGGTGTGGGAATGGGTGGGGGTGTATGGTTGATTCAGGGGTGATTGAAAAGAAGGGGAGGAACACAGCGGTGCAATTAAGTCGTGCCGGGGTAGTTGTGTGTGTGTGTGTGTGTGTGTGTGTGTGTGTGTGTGTGTGTGTGTGTGTGTGTGTGTGATATTCTCAGATATTCTCGGCACTGAATGGGTTAAGCCCACGTTTTACATGCTCTGATTATTGTACGTATACTGTTTGCGAATAGATGGGAACCACGGTAGATAGACCTGCATGTCAGACTGACTTGGCAAGGCTTCTGCTATGTGTTGAGTTGTCAACTAGCGAAACAGGTGGCTAGATGCGGAGTGATTTGTGAAGGCTTTTTGCTGCTGTTGTGTGTCAGCGTGTTTATGGTGATGGTAAGATCTATCTCTCTCTCTCTCTCCCCCCCACCCGGGTCTGCCCTGGGGGACTTGGGTGGGGTTAGGTATTTTTTAGTTCCCAGGGTCACCCTGGTCAGCCCCACAGGGTGGGTTTTTCTCTCTATTCTGGGGCATGTGTTTCTGTCTACCCTTTGTCCATTCACCTGTATTTGCCTTTTTAAAACTCTCCCTACTGTCTGCACTGCCTGTAGCTCTTGATATTGGATGTGTGTTGCTAAATGGTCTTAGCTTTATTTAGGCCCCGTGTGTTAGGTTTATTTAATGTATTTGACCGGCTGGCGACATACATTCAATGTTCTGTTTATTATTTTTTTTTTTTTCACAAGCAGTGCAGGCACGTCCTGAGAAAGCCTTGTTGCTGTCGGGACGCTAAGCAATGTACAATCAATCAATCTCTCTCTCTCTCTCTCTCTCTCTCTCTCTCTCTCTCTCTCTCTCTCTCTCTCTCTCTCTCTCTCTCTCTCTCTCTCTCATGTGTGTGTGTGTGTGAGAGAGAGAGAGAGAGAGAGAGAGAGAGAGAGAGAGAGAGAGAGTATGTATGTGTGTAGAGAGAGAGAGTGTATGTGTGTGTGTGTGTGTGTGTGTGAGAGAGAGAGAGAGAGAGAGAGAGAGAGAGAGAGAGAGAGAGAGAGAGAGAGAGAGAGAGAGAGAGAGAGAGAGAGAGAGAACAGATTATTTGTAAATCAATCCTTCATTTTCTAGCTGTTTACTTAAATACTCGCTGAGCTATGGGTTAATCAGAGTTGACCCCTTGACTGCTACTGACGATACCGCTCAGCGGAAAAGATGCGTAACTAGCCGGGATGTCTTTTTCGCCGAGTTTTATCGTCTGTAGCGGTCACGGGATTGAACGATCTTTAAAACTTTGTCCTATATTAAGATTGACAAAAGAAAGCAAAAAACTAAACAAAAGCAACAACAACAACAAAAAGTCGCGTTGTTAACTCATTGTGCCCGAGGTACGAAATACCCACATTTTGGAGTTATCCTCCGAGGACTGCATTACATTTCAGGAGACAGGTCGACCATGATAGTTCAAGGGTGGTGGCAGAATAGCTTGGCGCCTATAGGCGCCAAGCTATTCTGCCACCACCCTTGAACTATCATGGTCGAGCTATATCTTGCTGTGGTGTGTCGCGGGCAGAATGAGTTAACACATACAAAACAATTTTTCTCAGGCGTCTCTGACTGTGCAGTGTGTAACTGCCCTCTTGGTCGACTCTCGTGCATTTTCTCTTGCATTTTGTTCGCTTGTTCGTTGTTGTCAGAATGTGACATATGTACTAGGACGCAGTGGTTTATAGTGCTTAAAGTTTTAAATGTCACCTCTCATCTGAATGGAATACATTGATGTTTCTGCTTGTTCAAACGAGTATTCTTTAAATTAATAGCAGTCATTTACCGCAGCCTGCTTCGATTTTTTTTTTCTTTTTCTAAACCATTTCAAATGATTCCCATCATTTTCCCCTTTCTCTTTCTTGTTTGGAGAATTAATAGGCACGGAATGTGCAGCTTGTCTCTTGCGATTTAACATCTAGTGCAGCCAGGAACAGCAACCTTTCTTTTTGTCATTACATTCTTTGGCTTCGCTGATTTGCGCGGATTTTACACGTAAAACGTGGCTGCTGCTGCTTTTTAAGTCCCTTCTTTTTATAGAAGGAACTTCTTAGGTCGGGTCGCGGTGGGGCAAATTTAATAGCATGTCCATGATGTCAAAGGCGGGCAGGCTAAACCTCTAACAATTGAAGTAACAAGAAAAAAAAAATTACGTCATGTCTAGTTACGCTAACCTCGCTGCTGAACGTACATTTGGCGCGAAGCGCCGTATGTGCGTATGTATGTGTGTGCGTATGTATGTAAACAAAAGAATCTCTGATATTTCTGTACACACAAGCTTGAAACTTGGCGAAATACGAGCCTCCGAGCATATTGTAATTGAATGTCTCATTGAAGACATAAACAACCGTTCATAGGACGTCGGTTGACCCAGATTACAGTCCGTAATTTTTGTCATATTTACTTGAACTTTTGCATATAGCTATTTTGGAGAAGACACTGGATGAGTTCGTTAGCCAGCTTTGTATCCTTTCAACTTTTTTAGTAAAAATTAATTGTTTTCAGAAAAGAATTAAAACACTAAAAAAAAAAAAAAACTTTACTTATAGTGAAAGTCAAACAGTGGCGGTGACGTAAAAGAGGCAACTCCGTCACCACGCAGGTACTGAAATAATACTCTAAATATGACGTCATTCTCTCTCGCGCGCGCGGCTCTCTCTCTCTCTCTCTCTCTCTCTCTCTCTGACTGAACGTGTGTGTGTGTGTGTGTGTGTGTGTGTGTGTGTGTGTGCGCGCGCGCGCGATTTCTGTTTATTATTATTATTATTATTATTATTATTATTATCTCTTCTTTTTATTTTATTTATTTGTCATGTTACCTTTTCTGCTGTTATAATTATTTAAAATGTTATTAAGGACAGACAAGTAAAAAGGCCTGCGTGCCTATGTCTTCATCCTTAGAAAATAAAGTTTCAATTCAATTCAGATCTCTCTCTCTCTCTCTCTCTCTCTCTCTCTCTCTCTCTCTCTCTCTCTCTCTCTCTCTCTCTCTCTCTCTCTCTCTCTCTCTCTCTCTCTCTCTCTCTCTCTCACACATACCCCACCCGGGTCTGCCCTGGGGGACGTGGGTGGGGTTAGGTATTTTTTAGTTCCCAGGGTCACCCTGGTCAGCCCCACAGGGTGGGTTTTTCTCTCTATTCTGGGGCATGTGTTTCTGTCTACCCTTTGTCCATTCACCTGTATTTGCCTTTTTAAAACTCTCCCTACTGTCTGCACTGCCTGTAGCTCTTGATATTGGATGTGTGTTGCTAAATGGTCTTAGCTTTATTTAGGCCCCATGTTGTAGGTTTATTTAATGTATTTGACCGGCTGGCGACATACATTCAATTTTCTGTTTAGTTTTTTTTTCACAAGCAGTGCAGGCACGTCCTGAGAAAGCCTTGTTGCTGTCGGGACGTTAAGCAATGTACAATCAATCAATCTCTCTCTCTCACACACACACACACACACACACACACACACACACACACACACACACACACACACACACAAACATGCGTGAATCTCCAGGAGGAATAGATCCTCATGCGCCCTCGCTCATGAGGATCTATGCCTCATGGAGGTGTTTGGAGCGCGCACGCATGCACGGACTAACACGCACACACACATCGTCGTGCTTTGAGAAGCGCATGCAGGTGACCCGTGTACTCAGTATATCATGTTGCTAGGTAAAGTCAACCCTGATTTCACACAAATTATAGCAAGATTGAAATTGTACCGTGAGGTTCTAGTTCTGACACCATTTTCTCAAGCCTGTGTAGCGAACGGGAAACTCATATCACGTAAAATATAAAATTACGTAAAAACTAAAACTTACGTCATGATAAATGACATTTGACAAATCAATGACGCGTATGTCCCGCGCCCCTTATAGAACTCCCTGACGCATTGTCAGATCTGCGAGACTTTTTCAATTGGAGATAATTCAACATCAGAATCAGGTCAAAGACAAAAGGTAGAGACCGTTGACAGCGAGAAGGGACTATGTGGGTTATGGTTCATCCCATCTTGTTGTTAAATTGTTTTTCTTTCATTTGCTTTGGAAAGTATGCTGTGAAAGGAAACTTTCCAAAGATGACACGGAGCAAATTGCTGATCACTGGAAACAATGAAGCAGGTAACAATTTAACTCATTCAGCCCGACGGACGTATTTCCCAAATTTTGGCGGCGTCATCTAACGACTATAACGCCGACAGGCGCCAAGCCAATCTGGCCCTACCCTTGAATTATCATGGTCGACCCACCGCCTGCTGTAGTGTGTCAGGGCTGAATGGGTTAAAGCGATCTGCTCTATGGCTGGCTATGATTGCTAACATTCACCGACACTCGGTGCTGTCTTGCTTCAGCGAAGACTTTTCAGCCCTTTTTTTCCCACAAACAGTGTAATGCAGGTTTTCCACTGCCTTTTGAGCACAACGGAAGAAGCTTTGCTGAGTACAAAGCCGGAGTTTAAGACCCAAACAAACAAACACAAATAATTACGACATTCAGACGCCATCATTTAAGTTGTCTCCTTTGCCCAGCATTATTGTAAGACAAGCTTTACTAAGAACATGGAGGAATTATTGCAAGCTGTTAAACATTTACAGTCTACAGTAAATCGTTTTATTTATTTGTTTTCCGCACTTTAGCCCCATTTTTGCCGATGACAGAGGTCAACAAGCAGCTGTTGCGAGGACTCGTGGGTATCTCTGCCTCTTGCTATAATCGTTTGCTGCATTCAGGTGACGGCAGTAATAAAGTCTGCGACGAGACAATGTGGGCGTTTAATACCGTTTGGTCTGCAGGCGGCATAGATACTCACGAGTCCTCGCAACTGTGGGGGCTCATGAGGATCTATGCCGCACGCAGACCAAAACGAAGAACCACTCTGATGGTGCAGATGTAATTGATATACATTGAGATGTAAGTGATATACACGAAAGGCAAGTGACTCTAATGCACTTTGCCGGCTAGGAAATGTACCTTTTGTTTTGTTGTGAAGTCTTTGGGTTTAGGTTGCGCTTCTTGTCGAGATGATTCCTTCCTACCTACCGACACCGAAATGTTTATCTGTGTACTTTCACCAAGCTGTCTTCTTTATTACACATTGATAAAGTGCTGTGATGGAGGAACTATCACCGGTACAAATGGCGTGTGTGTGTGTGTGTGTGTGTGTGTGTGTGTGTGTGTGTGTGTGTGTGTGTGTGTGTGTGTGTGTGTGTGTGTGTGTGTGAGAGAGAGAGAGAGAGAGAGAGAGAGACAGACAGAGAGAGCGCTCTGGCGTACATTCTTCTATGCACATTTTGTACTGAAGGCTTGCTGCCAATACAGACTTTACCTGTTACGGCAAACAAAATCATAGGGAGTGAGGTTGGAGGCGGGGGGGGGGGGGGGGGGGGGGGGGGTAGAGAGGAAAAACGTTCTGACCACCCATTCTTGCTATCGCCCACTCTCATACTGATGGCTCGCTATCTTTGCACGAAGTGTGGCAATTACTGGTCCCTATCGCACGAGCACTAATGAAAACCAAACAATAAACACAGCATCCTGACATTACATTACAGCCAGTGTCGGAATTGATCTGAGTCTGTCTCCACCGTGTAGTGTAGCCAGTAGAGCTAGTAATTTATTTAAAGTCATGGTTGCCCCTCTCGTCCATGTAGCTCTGTGATATTTGTTGCCCCATCATTCGTTTCCACTGAGATGTCATAGAATAAAGTCGCTTCAGGGCATTGCTGCACGGTTTTCCAGTAATATCTCTGTGATTATTTCCATCTTGAAATTCGTTCTGAATAAGTGAGTCGTTCAGGATTGCAGATTTTTTTTCCTGCCGCTATCAAGATTGGCATTTAGCCGCGTTCCGGCCGTAAGGTCCAAAATCACAGACCAGCACACGGCCGCCTTGATGGACGCTGTCAGAAACAAATTATTGGAAACCCGTTAGCTTTTAATCCTATATCAAAACGTTTGTGGGTTTTTTCTTTGTTGTTGTCGTTCTTAACCCCTTCAGCCCCGGATCCCCTGCAGCAGGAGATGGAATCACCCTGATAATTCAAGGGTAGTGCCAGATTAGCTTGGCGCCTTTAGGCGCCAAGCTAATCTGGCACTACCCTTGAATTATCACGGTCAGTCCACCTCCTGCAACTGGTACTTGGGCAACACCTCAAAAATGTGAGAAATGGGACCTTGGGGCTAAGAGGGTTAATTTGCCTTATTTGCCTGTAGTTCTTCCTTACATACAGTAAACTTCGGATGTAACAAAGTGTCATTGGATCCAAACTTTATTGTTTTAGCCGAAACTTTGTTGTAAGCGAAGTGAATTAGGTTAAAATGTAGTCGGAATCTCTTAAAAGTGTTTAATATCCGTCTTTTATTATTACCTACCTTGTTATAAGCGGAGTCGAAAGTATATACATATATATATTATAATAATAATAAAGGTAATTTGTATAGCGCCTAATGATTAGTAATGATCAAGGTGCACTAGGCGCTTTACAATCACAGTAATGAAACACAAAGCAAAATACAAAAACAAACACATGCAACAACAACAAAACAACAAACATACATTGATTTACAAGGAGCAGAAAACTCTCTCACACACACACACACACACACATACACACACGCACACATGATGAGCCGGCAGACAAAATGGCCTTTAAGTATATGCAACAGTAAAAAAAGGTGTGTTTTAAGCTTGGGATTTAAAATATATATATATATTTTTTTTAAGAAAAAAGAAATACAGTTCGGCTCTCTCAAAATATATTATGTGTATTTTCCTGTTTTATCGGCTAGGATTACACCAAGCCTTTATTGCCACGTGATCACGTAATGAACAACACCGGGGTTTCCACTGTTCCGTAATACGTAAGAGAACCGTCACGATTGTCCCTACGTCCTTTAAAAATAGTGTATGTGCTTGTTTTGTGATTTGGGCCTTTCGGCTCATTGTCTTAAGGGTCAAAGTGACAGGTCACCGCCGACGTAGGAGTCGGCTTATTTGTGCAACAACACTTTGTGAACATGCAGCAGCGTTCGATAGATTGTCCTCGCGTTCTCGGCATTGCTGCTGTTCCATAAACATTTTCCCGGCGGCCAGGGCGCGGGGGGCTTTGATTGTGCGGATCAAAGACGGAAGACATTTCCACCACAAAAAGAGTTCCCTCGGCGTTTGTCTGCACTTTTGGTTGGGTGGGAGGGAGGAAAGGGGGGTGGGGGGAGAGGGGGGGGGGTCAAAAACACAAGACCAGTTAATTTGGAGGCTAAATGTCTTGGTCGAGGGGCGCGGCGGGGAGTCGAGCAAGTGTGTACAGGTTACTCCATATCATACTGAGGCTAAAAAGCTTCAATTTTGTACACTGCCATATGCAAGCTACATTGTAGTACTTACAGAAAAGGATATACACCAATGGCTTTAGTTCAAGGGTAGTGCCAGAATAGCTTGGCGCCTAGAGGCGCCAAGCTATTCTGGCACTACCCTTGAACTATTTTAGTCAAACTTATTTCACACACTGGTGTATTCCGAATGATAAGGATTAAAGTGCGTACACGAAAAGAAATACTGAAACAGTAAACTTCGGATAATAGGAATCGCCCGGGCAGCCAGTTTTTTTGTTATAAGCGAAGTAATTTACATAGGAAAACTACCGTCGGGACCTCAGAAAAAGTGTTAGATCCGAATTTTGCTATAACCGACCATGTTACAAGCGAAGTAGACTGTAAAAGAAATGTGTATGAACGCGTGTGCTGGTCTGCGATTTTGGACCTTACGGCTGAAAACCCTAAGATCCAAAATACCAGACCAGCATATTTATAAACCACAGGTACCATAATTTTACAGTTACATTTTTTAGTTTAAAAAACACGTCACGGCAGTATTGGTTTTGACGTCAAACGTGTCGATGACGTTAGGACAGAAACACATCCAATACAAAGATTAAGTATGATGCAAAAAAACAACAACAACAACAACATTGAGCACTATATTGGGAGTATGTCGGCTTTACTAGCCTTCTTCAGCCGATGTTACCACGTGAATGCGTAGATTCAAGGTAAAGTATGTATGCAGTAGGTAGGAATAAGGTTTGCTGTCCTCGAGCACGATTGGCAGATCCAATTAGACTGGCGTAGAAATACAGAGATAGAAAAGATCAGTTTGCTGGTTTTGTTTCAAGGCGTCCTAAGGCCGCGAGAAAAGGTGGGGAAAGTTAAATGTTGCTGTAAATGTCGTGGGTGTGGGAGAAAGTAGGCAAGTGCAGCACAACACCAACACCAGTAGGTCTAGAAAAGATCAGTTTGCTGGTTTTGTTTCAAGGCGTCCTAAGGCCGCGAGAAAAGGTGGGGAAAGTTAAATGTTGCTGTACATGTCGTGGGTGTGGGAGAAAGTAGGCAAGTGCAGCACAACACCAACACCAGTAGGGCTAGAAGCAATTCTTCTCTTTCAGGTTCAGCTTTCGGAAGCAATTCAAAATGATGGAAATAAGATTAAAATATAAAAATTAATTAAAAATAAAAAGGTGGTGATGTGGGGGGTGGGGGGTCTGGAGTGGGCTCTCGTGGTGTGTTCGGTGACCGGTGAGAAGGATGGGGTGTGGGGGTTTAGAAGGATTACATTTGAATGTAGGTTCTTCTTTCAAAAGTCACGTGAAACGAAGAAAGGGTTAATTTCAACGCTTATCTTGAGCTGCAAACGTGCTGTCCATGGCACCGGATAGCGATCTCTCTTATCTCTTGTGCAAACGATTACACACTTTCACCTCCCTCTCATCCGGAGCCAAGTGCGGGAGACGGATGGACCATGACATGGATGTATTAACCATGACCGCTTAAGAGTAGTGCCTGGTTAGCTTGGCGCCACAGGCGCCAAGCTAACCAGGCGCTACAAGTCTTAAGCGGTCATGGTCGATCTATCTCCTGCGTCATGTGGGGCATGGTGTAGATAATTATGAAAGGTGAAATAATTGGATCTGGAAATGGTAGGGGTGCATCGATCAGGCGAGTTAGAACAGGGAGGAGAAAAGAAACGTCTAGTGTAACAGGTAGTTTGGATGTGTCATGTTGTGTTCTGGTTGTGGAGGCATTTTGTGGGCGCGTGCGTGTGCGCGCGCATGCGTGTAGTTGCCTGCTCCGCGTGAGTGCGTGCTACGTAAGATCACACTGACGATAGATCAGTTATTGTAGGTTAAACCTATTAGTATTTTGCGTACTTTCCGTGTCTTGTCACAAAGTTACATAACCACGAGAGAGAGAGAGAGAGAGAGAGAGAGAGAGAGAGAGAGAGAGATTGAGAGAGAGAGAGAGAGAGAGAGAGAGAGAGAGAGAGAGAGAGAGAGAGAGAGAGAGAGAGAGAGAGAGAGAGAGAGAGAGAGAGAGAGAATCAATGAATCTTTATTTTACAACGGTAAAGATATTAACAATACCAGAGGCAATGCCATTTTTCAAATCTGCCGTTGCTAAGAGAGAGAGAGAGAGAGAGAGAGAGAGAGAGAGAGAGAGAGAGAGGAAAAAACAACAACTTATACTTGTCAGAGTCCTCGATAGATACTCGTGGCCTCTCGCGTTTCTGATAGAAAGAAACAAGGCAGCACTGATGAGCCGTTTCAGTTCCAATTTATGGGCTGTTTGGTTTTTGATGCGATGCAGTTATCTCGTCATTATATCTATGAAGGCCATTGAGTTTTTAGGGAAAGGGATTTTCCACTTAGAGCCCTTATTGTCAAAAGACGTGCGCGGAGATCACAAGAGTTGTGATGCCGTATTCGGTGGATACGATCTTTGTTCACTGATCTATGTTCACTGCTCCGTTCGGTTTAAGACATGGGAAGGTTTTTCAAGTCCAGCCCATTCACTGCCAGGAAAATGTGCAAGAGACATAGATCCTCATGGGCCCCCGCTTCGCGGGGGCTCATGAGGATCTATGCCTCTTGCTAACACCATTTTGTTTGCCTGTGCCTTTGGACGCCTAGTGTTATTTTCAGAATCACAATCGGCGACCCCTGGCAGTGAAGGGGTTAAATGAGGGATGAAAAGTAACATTAATGTTTTAATTAATGAAAGCGCAGGAAGTAGAACATTTCGATGTTAACCCCTCTTGTGTCAGAACTTTTTGTAAAGAGCTCCAGCCGCGCAAGGAACATGGATGTAATTTAGATGCCAGCAAGCGGCGTACATCCTCTTGATGATCTATGTCTCATGCAGTTGGATCGTGTTCACTTTTTCTCGGCAGTGAAGGGGTTCAGTGTGGTTATTTTTGCACACAGAGGCTATTGGCGTAGGCTAGTCGACCAACTCACAATGTGCGGGTATTTCGCCGACCCAGTGAACTCGACCTTTTCCGGTCATCCTTGATAAACTGCAACAGAGAGCAATGTTGATTTCGCTCTCGTCGGGGTGCCGTCTATATTCTGACTTGTACCAGACATGCCGACAGCTGAGTTTCGCTTCCGTTTGGTGTGGAAAGTTAATGGTGAATCCTTCCAGTGGACCAGTCGGATGATAGAAGACAAAGGGTAAACCGCATCAACACGCAATCAAATGAGCGAAGACAAAAGCATGTTGACCAATCGGACGATTGAAGACAGCGGAGTAGATTTGTTGTCCAATCGATAGAGGGGACAATGGCTCGTGACTATAGGATTGGACCAATCGGATGTACGTTAAGTCAAAGGCTAAAACTGGCTCGAACAGGCGGCGTTTTCATCTACATCGCACACTGAATCAATAGTAGTAGGTACATACAGAGTTCAGCTGCCTCTGGCTTCTATCGATTATCTCAGCACGCGGTCTGAGACAATTTAGTAATTTACAAACAACATTTGCGGCCGTGCCAGCACCATTATTAGAGTGTCTGCATGCAGTGAGCACCAGCCCCCCATTGATCCGAGAAGTACAACTGCATCGGAATTCAACTTTGGAAAAGTAAAGTCACTGGCGAGAAGAGGCATTGAGCGAAAGTTGCAGTGTTTGCTGTAATCGAAATAAATACTGGCACCGTGATTGACACGTAAATTTAGCACATTGATTGAAACCGCGGTTCCGTTACACAAGGACTTGACGTGCCCATTCATATCATTTGTCAAAGAGACGACAGGATGCAAAAGGCAAATTATGAGAGACGTTGGAGAAAGACCAGTGGTAAAAGAAAACTTCTCGTGGAGGACAAGTAAAGACAGGAAGGAAGCCTTGTTTCAGGCGAGGGTAAGATCCCGAAACGTGTGCCAAATTACAAGAACTCCGTGATGATTTAAAAAAATATATATATATTATTCGTTAACCCTTTGGCTGTCGGCAGCGCTTTCTGTCGAGGTGATTCCCTGTGGGAATCACCTCGACAGAAAGCGCTGCTGACAGCCAACGGGTTAAACTATCTCTTTTTCTTTGAACCAGACGAGGGGTGGACAAAGAGGAAGGGCATACACATCGGAAAGAAAGTATTCAGCCGTCTTGATAAAAGAGAGCAGTATTTCGCCTGCTTTTCAGTTAGACGCGAGACGCTTTTTCTGCGGTTGTACGCGGTGTGGACTGAAAAATTCTTGTGCACGAGAAACGAATGGTGGTGATAAGGCCAAGGACACTGCGAATCGCCAGAGATGCTGCGGGACAAGGGAGGCTACCGGGTGTTCGCCGCCGACGGCTCCCCGCTCCGCTCGGCTTCCCACAGCCCTCACAAGCACCCCGACCCTCGCTCTCTCCCTCAAAGCCCTCACAAACGCTCGGACCATCCTTCGGGGTCCAACAGTCTTCAGCGTCAATTCGACCGTAGATCCGTGTCGCAAAGTCCCAAGAAACTCTCAGATCATCGCTTTTCATCCAGAAGTCCACAGAAACTCGACCACCGATCCCGCGGGGTCGATGGCCGCAATTTTGTGGACTCCAGGAAGAGTCCCCAGAGACACCTGGACCCCCGCCAAAATCACCAGAAACACGCGGACCACCGCTTGTACGCCACGCCCGAAAAGGCGCGATTCCTGCACGTGCACCAACAGCCGCATCGACCGCTGCATTATCATCATCATCACCACCACGGACGTCACCACGATGATCGCTTTCGAGAAGGCAGCCAGGATTTTATGCAATACGGGTGGATCTACCCCAGTAACGAGAGGAGAGCCTTCAGCTACGACTTGTACGACAATCGATGCTGGGTAAGAAGGATTTGTTGTCGGCTCATTGTGTTTGTAGGACTAACTTGTGTGCTGGCCTGTGATTTTGGACCTTACGGCTGGAAGCCGTAAGGTTCAAAATCACATGCCGCCATACATTTAAGTGTATTATATTTTGTTTTCGTTGGCTCAGACAGGCGTGCAATATGTTTGTCTGAGCAGACTTTTATTTCTGCCGTAAAGGGCCGTTCTCAGCGTTGGGAAAGAACAGAAAATGAGCAGTTGTTTCCCTTGCACTGCACGAATTGCGGTAGCTCACGCGCGCGGGCAAACGTACCCGCGCACTCACGCACGCACGCAAACACACGCACACACACACACACACACACACACACACACACACACACACACACACACACACACACACACACACACACACACACACACAGACTGTATGCTACCGACGCGGCAAATAAAACGCACATTACTTTAATAACAGTTTTACTCAGGACGACAACCAGGCCTAAATGCTTGTATGCAGATCTGTGAGTTTCGACCGTATGTCCCCGGGCCGTAAGGTCAAGACTCACAGACCAGCTCACCATGTTTATTTCGGCTCCACCTGTCGCCCATTTGGGATGTTGCCAGAGAACAAAAAACGCACATGCGCAATTAGGAGATTTCCATCAAACGAACTAAAGGCAATCAGCGCAGCAATCGGTGCACTAACGACTAATGAATGACTCGACAAAACTTGTGCAAGAGGCATAGATCCTCATGAGCCCCCGCGCTAGCGCGGGGGGCTCATGAGGATCTATGCCTCTTGCAGATCTAGTTTGTATCTGTGTTTTTTTCTCTGCAAGGCGACCGAGGCTTGACTTTTCTATCTGTAATAACATACATACGTCAACGTGCCCCAACAGACCAGTAAATTCAACGTGAGTGAATTGTCTGGAACAATTTACTGATCTTCTTCTACGCTTGTTATGCCAGTTTTTGGCTGAAGCATTGCTGTAGTCTCTAGTGCGTTTCTCTCTCTCTCTCTCTCTCTCTCTCTCTCTCTCTCTCTCTCTCTCTCTCTCTCTCTCTCTCTCTCTCTCTCTCTCTCTCTCCCTCCCTCCCCACACACACACACACACACACACACACACACACACACACACACACACACACACACACACACACACACACACACACACACACACACACAGACACACTTTGTTCATTTGAGCCGTTTGCTGGTTGTTTGTTTTTGGTTTTGTTTGTTGGTCTTAATAGATGGGAACATTGATGCTGAATAACGTTTACCGTGAGATGACCTTAGACGTCTTCTGCTCTGCCCTAGTAACTAACATCATAAGGCTATTACTATAATAGTGATAGACTTATGCTAACATACATGCATGGTACGGCATTTGTTTACTGCAGGCTTACGCAGGATTAACCATCAGTGATTTGTTTTGCGGATGGATTTGCGCAGAAGTAAAAATATAGAAACGGTCATCCTTTTTTGGGGCGTTTTTTTCCCCCTGGGTCTTGTTGATGGTTTGCTTCGGAGTGTGTTGCTTATATGTCAATATAGTTATCATATTGTATGTTTATGTAATATACTCCCCCTCTCAGGTACACATACGCTTTACGCGCTCAAGTCGAGGAAAGTTCAGGACCTGCCCATATACACGGGTTTTTGTTTTTAGCGGGTGCACAGGTCGCTGGGGACTCTAAGGGGAATAAAGAGTCTTTTTAAGTTTGACAAGAAATTATAACCCACGGAAATTAGTACGCCTGTTTGTCGAACCGTTCGTTTCACATTATTCGCCATGTCGTCTTGGCTTTTCTGCCTGAACGTACAGGTAGTTGTGTGTATGAACACAGGTAGGGGAGCCAACATACACACACCTGGCCCGCTGCTAGTCCTGAGTGTATTAATGTAAGCAAACAGTCTACAGCGGACACCTCCATTTCTGTGACATAGATCCTCATGAGAAATCCATCTGCAAGAGGCATCGATTCCGATGAGCCCCCGCAACTGCGGAGGCCCATGCGGATCTATGTCTTGCTGGCATTCAAGATCTGTATCCTAGGTCGTGGTCATCTGAGGTTGTTATGCAACTGCTACAGGCATAAATCAGTATAACCCCTCGCAAGGCGCAGGAGCTCATGTTAGCCTATGCCTCTTACTGGACGCATGCTGGTCCCATTAACATCGGCATCCAATGGTGGAAGAAGTCATTTTGTCCAGTTCCCAACTGCAAGAAACATAGATCCTCATGAGCCCCCGCATTTGCGGGGGCTCATGAGGATCTTTGTCTCTTTCAGTGTTGATGATTTATAAATACCGGTGTTTGTCAGGCGGGTTGGGGGCCTTGATCATCTAGCGTTCAGTTTAGCTGGCAAATGGATTTCGGATCTTGGAATCTTGGAGCGTAGTGTGGATCACAGAGAGACAGGCCAACAGGTTCATCACCCGAGGGGGCAGTTAATAGAATACCTCATGTGCTTCAATTAATGCCGCTATAGTGTGGATTATTTGCGGACGATGTCTCATGGATGGTTATTCGCTGGAGATAATGTTTCTTCAGGCCAGAATTTATATTCAGTCAGTTTGGGTCAGCCTGCTCATGGATGTATGAAAGGATGCAAGATCTCTTTGTCGGTTTCGTATGGGTGATATTTGACGGTACCTGCTGTAGCTTTGTGATGGGGAAATGTGTGAGGTTGTTGTGAGGTTGAAATAAGCATTTTTCGATCCGACACTGCTGGAATCTTCATCTGCTCGACGCCATATAACTTATCGAAATCAACGTTTAATCAGTTGTGTAATCAGAACATTTTTCTTCTTTCTTCTTTTTTTTTTTTTCGTTCAGGTTTCCCTTAACTCATTCTACCCCAGACCCACCACAGCAAGATAAGGATCGACCATGATAGTTCAAGGGTGATGCCAGAATAGCTTGGCGCCTAGGGGCGCCAAGCTATTCTGGCATCACCCTTGAACTATCATGGTCGATCTGTGTCCTGCACCGCAATGCACTCTTCAGAGGACAACGGCTACATTTTGGGGTTTCGGTGTTGGGGTAGAATGAGTTAAGTCAACTAACTCTATCTTGGCGAACATGTTGAGATGATGTGAAGGGAATTTGTTGACGCGCTATTGATTGGAACGGCAGATGGGGTTTCAATCTTACAGTGTCATTCTAACTATCCGACGTGAATGGACTTCGCACTTATCCATTTTCAAGGATCCTCAACACCATCTGTCGCTGACGCTACATCACTCAATATTTAAAAAAGAAGAGGAAAAAAAAAAAGAAATCGGCATGAGAAACAAGCATTGCTTTTAGAGTTCAGTTATTTGGGTTTTTTGTGGTTTTTTTTTGTTTTTTTTGTTTTTTTTTGAGAGCAAAAGTGAATCTTAAACCCTTATTCGGTTGGGGTTTGTAACCGGTTTTCACTATGTTTTAGATGGGATACAGTAAAAACTTGTGTCCTAGAAAGCAAAAATCTTCGGGCCGATATCGGCCGCAGTGGGCCCGCGCACGACAGTGCGCGGACCCACTGCGGCCGATGTCGGCCCGAGGACCTTTCGCTCAAGTGTATGAGATATTCAGTTTAACGTGTGTCCGACCTGCACTGGAGATCTGCCGTGTGTGAAACCGCTTCATTGACGTCAATTAAATATCAGCATCGTGTACGCGTTTTTTTTTCCCTGAAAGTCCTTGGCATTGGAAGGTGGGATTATCATAGCGTCATTTTCGTCTCAAAACGTGACGAAGCGCTGCTAACCCACATAGTCGACTGCATGGAAGGTATGCTGGCTTTGGTTCTGTTCGATGTTTATGCGCATTTATCGTTTTATAGGCGTTTAATTTTAATTGAGCGAGACTTACGATTTTTAGCGCTGCACGTTTAGAATGACTGTGGCAATGGTGAGCTTTTGTTTCCCTCAGGAACACGTAGAACGTTTTTTTCAATTTGAACGAAATTGAATTTTGTTGTTGTTTTAACTGCTTGCATATTTCTTGACAGATTTGCAGTATTGTTAATTGACATTCGGAAATCATAAGTTTGTCAAAACTGCACGGGTTTCAACGAAAACTGTGGATTAGAAACCCGGACAAACATGCGACATCGCGTGTTTGTACGGACATTTGATCCATTATTTATGTCACAAAACGCGCAGGGTTTTGTTTATTTTTTTTTAAATTTGTGTTTAATTTTTAGTTTTGCGGAACACTTCCATTATAAAGTATTTTTCTTACTTTTTTTTTTTTTTTTTTTTTTTTTTTTTTAAGCGGTATTCTGCAGGTGTGTTTTTTATGAATGACTTGTATCCCAATACCCAAATAGCTTGTCCACCCTGTTTACCCCGTACCTTTTCCATGCCACCCCACTCCCTGCGCCCCCGTGTCAGCAGCAGGCACAGCAACGTTTCCATAGAATGGCCCGTCTCTTGTGGCCGCACGTTGATACCGTAAACGTTCTTTTTTTTCTTTAAAAACAAATAATAAAAATTAAAAGAAAAGAAAATCAAATAAACGAGAACAGTAGAAAAAGGAAGAGGACCAGCATGTAATTAAACAAAGGAAAAACAAAGAGCAATTTTGGAACGAAGTAAACTTACATTCCTGACGAAAATACGTAATGGAGAAATTGCTTCTTCTTCTTCGGTTTTTTTTTATTTTTTTTTATTTTTTTTTTTAAGTATTCATTCCGATAACAGGTCTTTTTTTTCCCCCCAAGGATAAAAGGTCTTTTGGTACTGATAACCAGTAAATTTACTCATTCAAGGCGACCCGCATCAGTAGCTGCAAAAGTGTTGTATAGCCTTGCCTGCGGCAACGCCTTGAATGAGCAAATTTACATTTTTGCAGCTATTGATGCGGGGCGCCTTGAATGAGTTAACGTTTAGGACTTTGCGTCTAGCGAAACTGTTCAGGATGAAAAGAATATAATTATGTGCTGGCTAGTGATTTGGGACTTGAAATCCGTAAGGTCCAAAATCACAGACCATCACATTGTCTCCTCTTGCGTGTCTTCCCAATGCTGGTCTCTTTTACTTTGCCACAGCGTCGTTATATTTGTCAGAAAAGCTTTGCAGATTAGCAGGGGTAATTCCTTCTGACAGCCTGATTGCCTTTCTCTAGACATCAAGCCATTTAGAGATATTTTAGAAGTTTTGCTCCATTACGTATTGATTTTAAATGACTTTTATAAGGAGGCTTTGTCGGTTTTATGATTGTGGTCTTAACTGTGATGTTTGACCTTACAGCTCAAAGCCGCAAGGTCCAAAATCACACAACAGCACACGTTGATGTTGAATTTATGGTGCAGTGTGTTTTCCTCCCGATAAGCTAAAAGGTTTGACAGCTGCAATTTCGTTTTGTTAATTCCCTGAGTGATGCTAGTCGGGTGTGTGTGTGTGTGTGTGTGTGTGTGTGTGTGTGTGTGTGTGTGTGTGTGTGTGTGTGTGTGTGTGTGTGTGTGTGTGTGTGTGTGTGTGTGTGTGTGTGTGTGTGTGTGTGTGTGTGTGTGTGTGTGTGTGTGTGTGTGTGTGTGTGTGTGTGTGTGTGTGTGTGTGTGTGTGTGTGTGTGTGTGTGTGTGTGTGTGTGTGTGCGTGCGTGCGTGCGTGCGTGCGTGCGTGCGTGCGTGCGTGCGTGCGTGCGTGCGTGCGTGCGTGCGTGCGTGCGTGCGTGCGTGCGTGCGTGCGTGCGTGCGTGCGTGCGTGCGTGCGTGCGTGCGTGCGTGCGTGCGTGCGTGCGTGTGTGTGTGTGTGTGCACGCGCGCGCGCGTGCGAGAGAGAGAGAGTCTCTTGGCATGCAAGATCGATAACTGTGCCCGATCAATGCGGCCTGGGTTGTCCCAATTAATGTTCCTTCACACTGACATCACGGCGTAAATGGAGAAGATCAGAAGGGCTCTGGGGTTTTCTGTTTTAGAAACCGGGAGTGGACGGGGGAAGGGTTGGGTGGGGGGGGGGGTGTCGAGCGAGAGGTTAGTGGGGGGGGGGGGGGGGTGGGAGGGAGGGATAAAAAGAGGGCCATTAGTCTGGAAAGTTAGAGATCACTTAAGTGTCGTGCCCTTTTTATGTTCCACAAAGCTCCCAGTTTTACTACGGTTTGGTGTTGCACACCAAGATGGCTTTCATGCCTGATCGATTTGGTGTCACTTTGGCGTACGCCAAAGTGACACCAAATCGATATGGCGTGATAATCATTTTGACGCGTACGCCAACGGGGCAATTGGTCGAACATGCATGAGAGAAATTTTTACGGGTACGCCAAAGTGACACCGTGTTGATCGAGCGTGAAAGTCCTGCTGACGTGCACGCCAGTGACACCATGTCTGACTGGCGTGAGAGTCATTTTGACCCGAACGCCAAAGAGACCTTGAGAAGGTCTTGAGTGTGCTTTATTTTTCAAGTGTTATTCTCACGCCGAATTGTCACGCCAAAGTGTTCCCCGACCGATCTGGCGCAGGGCTGTTTCTGACGTGATACGCTGACTTCCAATCACAACGTTATAGCGCCATGGTTTACGAGTTGAAAGGGGATAGGGGTGTATGCAGTATGGAGTGTTTTTGTTTTAGGTGATATTGGCGAAGAAGTAACCGTCCCCGCGCCCCCCTCCACCCGCCCCCTCATCACCACCACCACCACCACCATGCAGTATGGAGCGTTCTTGTTGCTGTTGATACTAGCGAAGAAGTAACCTCCCACCCCCGCCCAACCCCCCCCCCCCTACCACCATGGGGGTGGGAGGTTACTTCTTCGCTAGTATCAGCAGCAACAAGGAAACTACATAATGCATGCACACACGAAATATGTTGGCGGCTGTACCAAAGAACGTGCACTTTTCTAACGTGCAAACAAGAAAGGGGGAAAAAAATCGTTTACGTTCAGTCGCCTTGTATGTGCGTGATAGGTTTCAACATTGGCGTCTTTTTTTCTGCATTCGCAGTGGCGCATCTCCTTTGATGTCCTGGCCTTGGCGTCTCATCAAGGGCATCGATATTCATGCTTGGGCTTATTTACTGGCTGGACTCGGCAGCCCGGCTGTTACATGTCGCGAATTTTGCATGCCGGCGGAAAACGAAACAGGGGGAGTAGGAAATCACTGGTGACATGCAGAGAAATTCTCGAGAGCCTGTTTTTACCGAGTTGCTTCCCTTAGTCTTTCCTGCATTGCGATTTTTTAAAAAATTATTATTATTTTTATGAGACTGTATTGTTTGAACTGCTCACTGATTGTGACGTGACTACAGACAGAATTCTGTGATGGTCTTACGTCTGTACACACTGTGCAGCAAGATGCATAGATTCTCATGAGCCCCTGCAGCTGCAGGGGCTCGTGAGAATTTATGCCTCTTGCCGGCAAATGTCCATTAAAAAAAAAATATACAAAATTAAAAAAACAAATTAAAAATGGCCGGCAGAAGGCAAAAAGCGGCTAGTCCGTTTTTGCGAAAAGCGAGATTTTCATTGTAAAGCAATGAGAATCTCGCTTTTCATAAAAAATGGACTTGATGTCTGTTGCATTTAGAGGGCAGGTTTAGAATAGCAGCCCTTTACACAATACACCTCTTATTGCCGTGGTCATTGGGCGTTCAAACTGCGGTGGACGTTGCCTTAGCGTAACCCTTTGTCTGTCGGTAGCGGTTTTTATCGCGATGATTTCTGCAGGGATCATCGCGACAAAAATCGCTATCGACAGCCAAAGGGTTAATAGGTAGTAAAATACATTGCAATCTCCCTCCAAGCGCTGGACGCACATAGACACAGTGCAAATCCTAATTCTTTTCTGCGTCAGAGTAGCACAGATGTAGGCAGCAGCAGAATATCCCTTCTAGCAAGAGGCATAGATTCTCATGAGACCCTGCGTAAGCAGGGTCTCATGAGGATCTGTGCCTCTTGCAGACATAAATAATGAAGTTAGTGATTAGGGTTTAACGCCGAGCATCCGACTGAGGCCGTCTTTAAGCCGGGCCAGACTTGGAAGTCTTACTGAGAGACTGCCAACACACAGAACGATTCCAGTACTGTTTGTGTCGGAGGCTGGCCCTTTCACGACACACTGTGGCTGAACGAGAGTCCACGCCACCAGCAGTTGTAGGGATCTGGGCGGGACACTGTACACAGAGTGATTCCGGCACAATGTTTGTCCAGGAGGGTGACCTCTCCAGGACTCTGAGCATCAATTACTTCCCTCGAAGAGCTCTCTGCGGTCCTGCGGAGTAAGGAAACAAACTGGAGTGGGTTGACAATTTAGTGGCCGCCACTGGGCGCAAACCGTCTGCATCCCAGGGTCCAGTAAATTTGTGCTGGTCTGTGATTTTGGACCTTACGGCCGAAGGCCGTAAGTCCAATATCACAGACCAGCACACTTCTGAGGTCTCGACGTTTTGACCCTTTGACTACCAGAACTAAATGACTTCCATAAAATGAAAGTCGTTTAGTCTTTTAGTTCTGAAAGTCAGGGGGTAAAGAAATGCGGACAGGATGGTTGCAGTATACAGTTTTCAGTGAGTTCTTGTATATCTTACTTACTTACTTTTACTTACGCCTGTCACCCCTACCCGGGTATAGGCCGTCGACGAGAGACCTCCAGCAACTCCTGTCCTGTGCTTCTCCTTCGATTCTACTCCAGGTGATTCCCAGTCTCTTGATGTCTGCTTGGAGGTCTCGACGCCAGGAGTTTCTTGGCCTACCTCTTTTCCTCTTTCCCTGGGGGTTCCATGACAATGCCTGCCTAGTGATACTGGAAGCTGGCTTTCTCAGACTGTGACCGATCCATCCCCATCTTCTTCGCCCAATTTCATTCTCTGCTGTTATCTGCTCTGTTCTCTCCCAGAGTCTGACGTTGCTGATCTTCTCTGGCCAGTGGATTTTCAAAATTCTTCTTTGTCCATTCACCTGTATTTGCCTTTTTAAAACTCTCCCTACTGTCTGCACTGCCTGTAGCTCTTGATATTGGATGTGTGTTGCTAGATGGTCTTAGCTTTATTTAGGCCCCATGTGTTAGGTTTATTTAACGTATTTGACCGGTTGGCGACATACATTCAATGTTCTGTTTAGTTGTTGTTGTTTTTTACAAGCAGTGCAGGCACGTCCTGAGAAAGCCTTGTTGCTGTCGGGACGTTAAGCAATGTACAATCAATTATACAATCAATCAAAATTCTTCTAATTCATGAAGGTCTGTACTCTGTTGACTGTAGTTTTTGTCAATCTCCAAGTCTCTGCTCCATATAAGAGAACTGCTTTTACATTGGAGTTGAAAATCCGGACTTTGGTGTGTTGTGACAGCTCTCTGGAGCTCCACACTTTTTTCAACTGGAGAAAGGCTGCTCTGGCTTTACCGATTCGTGCTCTGACATCTGCATCAGTGCCGCCTTTTTTGTCTATGATGCTCCCGAGATAGGTGAAGGACTCCACCTCCTCCAACGGGGTGCCAGCAAGCAAGACTGGTCCTTCCCTGGTTGCGTTCAGCCTCATTGTCTTTGTTTTCTGTTTGTGAATGGTGAGGCCCACTTGGGACGAGATGTCAGCAAGCCTCGTGGTCTTGTCCTGCATTTGTTGATGAGTGTGGGACAGTAATGCCAAGTCGTCTGCAAAATCGAGGTCGTCAAGCTGTGTCCACAGTGTCCACTGTATTCCACTTCGTCTGTGCTCTGTGGTCATCTTCATGACCCAGTCTATGGCCAGTAGGAAGAGGAACGGAGACAGCAGACACCCCTGCCTGACACCGGTTCTGACCTGGAGCTCCCTGGTGAACTGCCCTTCGTGGATCACGCGACATGTCATGCCATCGTAGCTGCTCTTGATCAGGCGGACGAGCTTTGTGGGTACACCGTAGTGTCGTAGGAGTTTCCACAGAGTCTCTCGGTCCACACTGTCAAACGCTTTCTCATAATCCACAAAGTTGACGTACAGCGGGGAGCTCCACTCCAGAGACTGTTCCACGATGATGCGGAGAGTGGCGATCTGGTCTGTACATGATCGGTTCTTCCTGAATCCTGCTTGCTGGTCTCTCAGCTGGGGGTCAACGGAGCTCTTCATTCTCTCCAGGATGATCCTGTTGAAGACCTTTCCTGGTACTGACAGCAAGGTGATTCCTCTGTAGTTGGAACACTTGCTGAGGTCGCCTTTCTTTGGAAGCTTGATTAGGTACCCCTCCTTCCAGTCAGCCGGCATCACCTCCTCTTCCCAGATCTTTCCAAACAGTGGGTACAGCATCTCCACTGTTGTCTCTAGGTCTGCTTTCAGAGACTCCGCTGGGATGCCATCTGGGCCTGCTGCTTTGCCGTTCTTCAAGAATGCCACTGCTCTTCTGATCTCTCCCCGGCTGGGTCTGTCACAGCTGATGGGTAGGTCGGTCTCTGCCGGCTGGATGTCTGGGGGGTCGGGTGGGCTAGGTCTGTTCAGTAACTCTTCAAAATACTCGGCCCATCTGTCGAGTTGGTCTGCTCTGTCTGCTATAGGCTTGTCTTCTTTGTCTTTTACTGGTCTTTCTGTATGGCCATACTTGCCTGACAATCTTCTGGTAATGTCGTAGAGCTCTTTCATGTTGCCGCTGCCTGCTGCCTTTTCTGCCTCTGCTGCCAGGCTGTCTGTGTAGGCCCTCTTGTCTGCCCTGATACTACTCTTCACCTCGCGGTTGGCTTCCGAGTATTCCCCCTGTGCCCTTACTTTGGCTGCTCTCGTGCGACTGTTGTTGACAGCTGCTTTCTTCTGCTTCCTCACTTCTATCTTCTTCAAGGTCTGTGCCAACAGCCAGTCCTTGTGATGGTGTTTCCTGAACCCTACAGTGTCTTTGCAGGTTGAGTTCAGCGCCTCTCTAACTGCCTTCCACTGCTGCTCTGTGGTGACCGCCTCCTCTTCATTTACTAGCTCCTGTAGCGCTTGAAACCGGTTAGACAGCACCAGTTTGAACTCTTCTCTAACTCCAGTTTCTCTCAGGAGGCCTAAATTATAGCGCTGTCTTCTTGTTGTCTCTGTGCGGCTTTTCTTTAGCTTGAGCTTCATTCTTAAGGTAAGCAGATGGTGGTCGGAGGCGACATCTGCTCCCCTCCTCACTCGAACATCTTGAAGGGATCTTCTAAATTTCTTGCTAATGCAGATATGGTCTATTTGGTTCTCCGTTGTATGGTCAGGTGAGACCCAAGTTGCTTTGTGTATTCTTCTGTGTGGGAAGATGCTGCCTCCAATGACAAGTCGGTTTAGAGCACAAAAGTCTACAAACCTCTCCCCGTTCTCACTCGTCTCCAAGCCTAGTCCCTGTCTCCCCATCACCTCTTCGTATCCGGTGTTGTCCATCTCCTATTTTGGCATTAAAATCGCCCATCACGATGGTGATGTCTCGCTCCGCACATTTGTCCAAGGCACTCTGGAGTCGGTCGTAGAACTCTTTGTTTCTCTTCCTCGTCACTGTCATTGGTGGGCGCATAACACTGGATGACGTTCAGCTTGAGCTTTTTCTTGGTTCTAAAGGCTGCTGTGATAATTCTTGGCCCAAGAGGTTCCCAGCCCATCAGCGCTCTCTGTGCCACTGGTGACAGCATGAATCTTGTATATCTTGATTCCTTGTATTATATCAGTTTGTAGAAGTGTTGGCAGTTGGGCCATACATCAGTAGCTCAACGTGTGCGAATAGGGAATGGCATAATAGATGGAACGCAGACATTTGAACTGTATGCTAAAAAACGTGCTTATGGTAATAAAATTGTCAAAGTTCCTGTGAATGTGTTTGTGTCAGTTTGAGTGCACGCAACAGTCTGCGGTCTGCCCCAAGTTCTACATCTGTTGACGTGATTCCTAGAGCAATAATGTATGTACATTTTGGTCGGATACCAAGCAGTTTTGAGAATGCTTACTATTTTTCAGTTCTGGCCTTTTGTCTTTCCTTGACGTTTGCTATTTGGAGACTAAGCAACAAGTTCTTCCGCCCAGTGGAAAATATCTTTCAATGCTATTCCAACATAATAATACTCTCCATTAACCCCTCTACCCATCCCTTTTACCAAACACCCTCCCACCCACCCCTACCCCCTTCCTCTGCCCGAGCCTCGTCAGACTGACCGCCACTGATAGAGAGGTTGTAAAACTCGCACCGACAAATAACGGAGCTAATGAGGGGAAAGGATTGTCGTGTGACCCACATTCTACCGCCTTCACGTCGATTTCGGACGAGGTGTAACAAGGGGAGGGGGGGGGGGGGGTTGGAGGAGGGGGGTGGTTTGGGGGAGGGTGGGTGGGTGGCGTGTACCTGTCATCTAACTCCTTCTGCAAATGGCATAGATCCTCACGAACCCCGGCCGCTTGCAGGGGCTCATTAGGATCTATGCGTCTTGCCTAGAAAGTCAGTCCCATAAATTGCGATTCTTGGACGAAAAGATCAAGATGCTTCATTCCTTCGATTTGGGCGTGATGTTTGGCGGTGATCGTAGACATGAAAAGTTTTCATGTGCATGAGACATAGATCCTCATTAGCCCCTGCGACAGCAGGGGCTCATGAGGATCTATATCTCGTGCTGACATGGCTTCATCATTTACATCTTTGTTCTTGACATTCCCCCTACGACTGTTCCAGACACACGCTGAAGAGAGTGACGCTTCGATCTCTCCGGTCTATGATCATGGTAGAAATTACAGTCAGAAACAGACATAGATCCACAAGTCCAAAGCAGTGTCAATATAGATCAGCAAGACGCATAGATTCACATGAGTCCCTGCTGCCCGCAGGGGCTCATGATGATCTGTGTGACTTGCTGACATACTCTGAACTCAACGACGCTTCGATCTCTGGGTGCACGATCATTCGCTGTCATCCTAATGATGTTTGCCGTGCGGCTTGAGAATGTTAACCCTGTCCTGCCATTTGGGCGGTTAGTTAGTTATTGGGATTCCACGCCGAGCAGACCACTTAGGCCATTGTTAAGGCGGGAAGGGTGAAAGTCTGGACAGCCAGACTAACGGAGGGTCGCAAAGTTTCGTAGTGCGGGTCAAAGCAGGGGGTCATCGGAAGATATACGACAACCGCAGAATCACAGTGTGTGTGGGTGCGTGTGTGTGCGTGCGTGCGTGCATGTGTGATTATTGTCGGAATTTGTATTTGTCATATCGTTTTTTTTAAAAAAAAATAGTGTAAAAGGTATAGAATAATCATCCTTTCGTTTGGTGGTGGTGGTGTGCGTGCGTGGATGCGTTTGTCCAAGGGCGGAGATTTTCTTTGATGTTGCACGTTGTTTCCTCTGCAAAAACTGCCGTCCTTTTCGGAGAACTGGGGACGCCATCTTTCAACGCAAATGACATTCATTGACCTGTAATCTCGCCCAAGATAAAAGGATCGACTGATCATCATGTTGCCTTTTTTTCTTCCCTGCGTAATCTCTCTCTGCCTAACTCCCTTACGAAACATGCATGGCAGTGATTAAGCTGTAAAAGTGTGTTGGTTTGTGATCTTGGACTTTACGGCCGAAGGCCGTAAGGACCAAAATCACAGACCAACACGTGAAGGGTCCGCTGCCCCTAATCTGTAAAACTGCTGTATAAAAGAAATTCTGCGCACAAAGACAATTATTCTGCCGTACGTCAGGCTTTACGCAACCAAAGTGCACGTCCTTCCTGTCAAGAAGCGTCTGCTTTCATTAACTGTGTGATGGTCTGTGATTTTGGACCTTACAGCTTGAAGTCGTAAGGTTCCAAGTCAGAGACCTGCACACAACGTTAATATCTTTTTCCAGAAAAGAAGTGGTGTCCCTTCTGGAGCTGAGAGTTTCTGATTCAGTTACTGTCGTATACAAGAGACATAGATTTACATAAACCCCTGCAGTCGCAGTAGTTCATGAAAACCTATATCTCTTGCTGATTAAATTCCACTCTGGCTTTGCCTCGAATTAAGAATGTTTTTTTTGGTTAATGTTTTGACTGATTACATTTTCAGGGACGCGATTTCTTTATCAATTCGGATGAAACTAAATTGTGTTGTATTTAAGCAGCGCAACAATGCAGCATTTTAGATTTTAGACCGTTCATCGAAAACATAAGGACGACAAAGAGATGGCTCTATAAAATAAAGTCAGGGTGATGCGAGAGTTACATTTTTTAAGCAGTTGAGGAAGTTGAGAGAGCGAGAGATGTGGCGGACCTCTTTTTGATTTATCGATTTTGAATTTTGTCAGGGAAGGCAACTCTCCGAGCTTGGCAGACAGCGAGAAAATGTTAACGCCGCGTCTTTTTTAAATTTATCAACTTCTTTTTTAAACAAGGGAAACAACTCTGCGCGCTCGAGCGAAAGGGAATCAACTGGCGGCTTTGACCGGACCCTTGGAAAAGGCGGAAAATTGCATCCGCAGTGTTGACTTAAGCTGCAAGGGCGTGCATGCCTGAAATTTGAAATTTGTTTTTGTGGCAAGTTTTAGTTTTTAAAGTGTGCTGGTCTGTGATTTTGGACATTACGGCCATTGGCCGTAAGGTTCAAAATCACAGACCAACACCCAAAAATGTTTTCTTTGAGGTGGAAATTTATTGATTTGAAAAAATTGTATGGTTAACGGATTGAAAAGGTTAAGAATTCTGAGAAAACATACTGCAAGCAAAATTCAAACAGTTGGAATTTGTGCATCTGAGTCTTTTTTGTATTCGTTTAAAAAATGTTTATAATAAAAAATGCTATAAAAAACGTTGTTGTTTGTTATTACAAAAGAGAGAACACAATTTATTTTTTTGTAGTCCAGATTTGTTGAAAATAGTATAGATTTGTGGGTTTTTGTTGTTGTTGTTTTTTTCTTCTTCTTTGTTTTTTTTTTTAGAAGTTTATTTTAGCCGCCAGAGTGTATTCTTTTCAGACTAATGTAAAATTCAGAAAGATTAGTTTATCAAATGTGCGTAGGTCTATGATTCTTGACCTTGCGGCTCTTTGTTGTAAGGTCTAAAATCACAAACAACACACATCTCCTTTTCAGATGCCTTGTTGTATCGACTGTTGTATGCCTTATATCGACTGTGGTTTTATCGTGAGATTTTCTTTGTCAGTTGTTTCTGGATTATTTCTCTAGGGGGTTTTCCCTGAAGTGTTCAGTCTCTGCCGATTTAAAAAAAAAATCAGTTGCAGATGCATTGATCCACATGATCTTCTGCAGCTGTCTAGGCTTATCAGGTTCTATGTCGTCATCTGGCTTCATTTTCATCTGTGCTCCTAAGGCGGGTATTGTTGTTGATGCGGCGTTGAAAGAAAGAAAAAAAGCCGTTGGAGTCGACCATCAGATCATTAGAACAATAATGAATAAAGTCGTGCAAGAGGGAAATGTATGATCATACCGAATCGAAAAAAAAGAGAAGAAAAATATCCCGCTCTTTTCATTCAGTGCCATGACCGGAAACAATTTTTATCAGGACCCCTTTGTCTCTGACTCTATATATTTATGATATCCAAGGGAATGCCATTGCCGCAACTTGTTTTGTGCGTTCCTGATGGTTTTGTGTTTATCTTTTCTGGTTTCTGCTGGCCTGTCATCGAAAGCGTAAAACGCTCCTTGCGTTCACATGTTGGGTAGAAAAAATATATGTTGATCAATTTCAGATCGCAGGACCAAAGTTTTTAAAATGTCTCTTTCATTTTCGCTTCTAGTGCCACTCATATCAACTGTGTTAGTTCAAGGGTAGTGCCTTGTTAGCTTGGCGCCACAGGCGAATGAAGCTTTATTTCTCAACGGAAGAAGCATTTAGCAAGTATGCCAGTTTTAATGCTTGCAGTTGCTACTCTACTAGAGGGAAGGGGGTGCGGGGGGGGGGGGGGGGGGGGGGCGGGATTGAGAGAGAGAGAGAGAGTTGATTATTGAAGAAGGAGGAAATCTGTACAAGGCCGCGGATTCTTTTCATCAGGATTTCGTCAGTGACGAGAATGCTAGGTAACATAGGCATCTGTCGAGGGTACAGTGTATCGTGATTGCTACAGCTTATGCTAGCACACAATACTGTTCTTGGTAGCACGATATTACGCATTCAGCAAGCGCCTGTATCAATTATTAGGAATCAATCGCCCATTTCCCTCAGGGCAGTATTGTGTGTGAACGAGTGGTTTTGGATTGTTGCTGGAGGGATTTTTCAACGAGATGATAACGCAGATCGATTTTGATTATGGCATTACTTTCATTATCACGTTCTATTATCCGATTTCCTCCCTGTCTTTACAACCCACTTGCTGAGACTGATTGCATATTTATTGACCCTTGGCTGTGGGTAGCAGATTTTGTCGCGATGATTCCTGCAGGAACCATCGCGACAAAATCCGCTACCCACAGCCAATGGGTTAATATGTGTGAAACAAACTCATATCGATAACTAAGTTTTCTGCTTCTTTTTTTTTTTTTATCGTGCTATACTTGGTTGGTCGCTTTGTGTAGGTTTCACTGTAGAGCAGAACCTGTTTGAGCGGCCATCCTTATGAAAGACCACTTTACATTAAAGAGCATCATATGGTGGTCCTTACTGACAGCTGACACTCAGTTTGACCGTCAGGACTATTCTTGACAGAGCATGCCTTTAACGCTTTCGAGACGTACCGCCTCCGGATACGCGGCTAAAGCCGCGTATCCGGAGGCGGCACATCTCGAATGAGTTAAAGACCCTTTTTTTTTATTTTATTTTTTTTCTTGCAGGAAAAGGCGGTTGCTCGAAAGAGGTTTTACCGTAGATCATTTCGGAACTTGGGGCGTAGAGACAAAGGTAGAGGCGTAGAGACACCAAAATTCTCCTGGCTTTGCATGTCTGCTTTTATGCAGACCTTATGTAATGCGGACCTCTGTGTAGGCGATTTTATTTCGGCCATTTTTCGACAAAATCCGAACCAAAACGTTAGGAGCCAAACGTGTAAAATGCAAATAAATTACCAACAAAGAAAGAATCACGTTAAACTAAGACAAGTACAGCACAGTTCAATAAAAGTGACGTACTTGTCCTTTCTAAGCGTGCATCTTTCTTTCTTTGGAATTGACGTTTCAGCAGGTTCTTACAGGTGGTCGTCTGTAGCAGGTTTGACTGTATTTAATACCTTCTGATACTGTCAAACATTCGCATCGATTCGCTCTCTTACTAACCCTCCCACCAAATCTCTTCACTAAACAGTCTTTGGGTGAAAAATCACTTTCTCCACAGTCAACTTGGACTTCACAGTCAAGCGTAATAGCAACCCATTTCACACCAGTCTCTTGATAAATTCCCGTCCATTGCAAGTGGGATAGATTCTCATGACCCCCTGCAATGCAAGGGCTCACGAGAATCTATCCAACTTGCTGAAATTGCCTTTAAATGTGCCCTCCTGACGGAGGAAATATTGCGATGTAAGCAGTAGGCTGGTAGTTCCTGCGGGTGTCTCCAGTCCTATATACAACGATTTCTTTTTACAAATGGCACAGATGCTTATCTGTCCATCTGCCGAAACAGTTTAGTCTCTCGCCATATTTCATGTCTTTGCGGACTGAGACGTGATGGTTGCACGCAGCGACCAATTTTCTCTTCTTTTTCTTTGACACAGCCACCGACTATTTTACGCGAATCTTGGATGTCCATGTGTCCAGGCTTAAGTTAAATATGTTAGGTCATTCTTGCTTGCCAAAGTTTCCTTTGTTTCTGCGGACTATAAGTCGTGATCATTGCACACACCGACCAGTTTTTCTTCTTTAGAATTTCTATTGCTGATCCCCATTTGCAAAAGCATATATGCCGATGAGACCTATGCACCTGCATCAACGCGTAAAGGTCTCAATGTTTTTCAACTCTGCTTGCCAGATACTGTATTAGTGAGAGCTCGGGTGAGTGCGTGTGTGTTCATGCGTGCGTTTGGGAATGAGTGAGTGAGTGAGTGAAATCTGACCGCATTTACATCTGTGACCGTCGGACGAAGTAGGTCACGTGGGCTCAAAGCCCAGTTTCCCTCTTGTGAATTTCTCGAGCCTCGGTCAATAGGAATGTGATTTGGAGCTCGGGGGGGACATGTCAAGAGATACGATTCTGTCAATTACTTCTTTTTTCTGATCCCACAAACCCTGGAGGTCACTTCTAAGAAGCAAGAACTTCTCAAGTGCAAGAGGCATAGATCCTCATGAGCCCCCGCAGGTCTGCGGGGGTTCATGAGGATCTATGCCTCTTGTTCGTCTGTGCTCTTCTGATGGAAATGTTAAGGCAGATGAGTCGATCTTCGACGTGAGACTTTGGTCTTCCAGGCTGGAACAAGTGGAAGCGAAAAAAGTGCGAACTTGCGTCTTGGATAAGAAAGTGGTGAGTTTTAAGGTTTTAAGTGCATACGGCGAGCGTGCGGCAGGGAGAAAAAAAAAAACTTCTCAAGTGAAGCTCATAAAAAATGCAAACAAGTTCTTAAAATTAAACCATGTTTGTGCTTACATGCATGCAAATCAGGAGTTAAAATTTCCGCACTGAGATTCGTTCTAATCCGCCTTCAAGCCCGCAGAAAATTTAATCACGGTCGCAGTAAAATGTATTTTCTGCAGTCTGGTCACATACTCCATGTCTGAGGTCCTGTCTGACTGCAGCGATTGCAATATTGGCGGTGTCTGTTAATTTTTATACGCTTGATGAATGTAGACAATCTGTGCGCTAGTATGTGATTTTGGACCTTACGGCTTTCAGCCGTAAGGTCCGAAATCACGGACCAGCACACATACAATTGATCTTCTCTGTGTGTCATGTGTTTGTGGTCAGCATCCGGCTCGTACGCTTTTCAGGTCATTTGGAAGTGTCATCGAGTCCCATGAAACGTTCGAACGATTTGACATCTGGGCTGTGCTGGCGTAAAGCCATATCGGTTACTCAGCCAGTCAACCAGTCAGTCAGTCAATTATTTGCCAGCAGGTACTGACAGTGCAAGCTATAAAGATTCTCTCTCCCTCTGTCGATTTGTCTCCCTCTTTTTCCTTTTACCATCTCTCTCTCTCTCTCTCTCTCTCTCTCTCTCTCTCTCTCTCTCTCTCTCTCTCTCTCTCTCTCTCTCTCTCTCTCTCTCTCTCTTTATCGACTATATAGTCAGACTATCGGACTAGGAAGGAGCCAGACACCAATTTCAGTCCATTCAGAAGTGACGTTTCGTGCAGCGCTCGGTCGTTCCTCCAGGGATGGCCGACAATGACATTCATTGGTGGTCAGGCACCCCCCATGTTTTTACTGTAATCAGACTCCATTCCGTTTGACTGTAAGCCCCACTCACCAGTACTCTGAAAGCTAGGTTGTGTCCTCACAAACCAGATAGGTTGTGTCCGTCTACGACCCGCGCTGGTATGGGAAATGGACCGACCTTGACAGATGAAGGGTAAATCGAACTGATTAGTACATGTAGCTGGGGAACATACATAAAGGTCATGTCGTAGGATTTTCTGCGTAAAAATGTCAGATTTTGTTCACGGTCACGAGGTTTGTCTAGTTCCAAGGTCCAAAATCACAGACCAGCACACAAAGATGGTATATTACGTCTTTTCGCCTCGTATGGCTTACAAAACGCGGCGTTACGGCCTATATGGTGTTTCGTGACATTTTCCATGGACGCAAGCACCGTTTCATGTCATCGTGCTCCAGTACGTCCGTCGCAGTGACCGTTTGTGTTCTGGTCTGTGATTGTGGGCCGTTCGTCTCGAAAGCCGTAAGGTCAGAAATCACAAATCTAAATAAAATACAACCGTAAAAAAGCTGCGTTCCCGTTGTGATCGTAACAGATCGCTTCACGACGATTACACGCGATGTTGGTTTGTTGGCCGCGGTAATAAACGTTGTGACGGTTCGCGCGGGAGGGACCATTACGGACAGTGAATGGCGTCCTTAGCCCAGCCGTTAACGGGGGGAGCAGGGAGGTGGACAGTCACACAGCAAACTCACGTTAAAAAGGCAGAGAGAGTCCTGTAAAAAAAAAAAAAAAAAAAAAAAAAAAAGAAGGCAGTCATGTCCGTAACCGTGCCATCAATTCCTTCGCTGACAGTGGATGCAATGTCTTTGAAAGCAGGGCAAATTCGATATTCAACACTGAACATCCCACCAATCCAAGGAACACGGATGCGAATAGGGCAAGCAAGAGGCAAAAAAAAACAAACTCATGAGCCCCCGCAGATGCGGGGGCTCATGAGGTTCTTTGCCTCTTGCATTTGGATGGTGTTCGTATTTTCCCCCCAGTGATGGGGTTAACAGTTCTTACATTTCTGTTTCAGCTCGGACAATGTGGGATCATTACGCTCGAAAGGGCCTGTGTACACACCCCACCCGTCAGAGGCCAACAGCGACCGGATAATGTGCATGCATGTGCATTTGTATCGTTGTTTTTGGCTGTAGTTGTGGAAGTAGAAGTAGTCTTGTAGATGGCAGCGACGGCAGATTTGAAAAAATGGTCAAGTCAGTGCATCAACCGTTGTGAAAGAAAGTTCATCGATTCATTGTGTCTTCATGTTTTGCTGAACCGTCAGAGGCCAACAGCGACCGGATAATGTGCATGCATGTGCATTTGTATCGTTGTTTTTGGCTGTAGTTGTGGAAGTAGAAGTAGTCTTGTAGATGGCAGCGACGGCAGATTTGAAAAAAATGGTCAAGTCAGTGCATCAACCGTTGTGAAAGAAAGTTCATCGATTCATTGTGTCTTCATGTTTTGCTGAACCGTTGTCTCGTCCTACGTGAAACCGACGTAACGTGAGCTTTGGTGATGTTCTAAGCAAATAATTTATGTGTGTGTGGTGTTCTGCCATTTTGAACATGAGAGAAGACCTGGAAGAGCTCCGACAACGACTGAACGTCGGTGATGGTCCGTGTGATGGCAGTTGTCGTAGCGAATCGATCTTATGAAGCGTATGGGTTTTTGGGTGGAGGGCACGCTGACGTGTTGAGTCTACAGTTTTTGGGGATGGGACCTTTTCTTTTTTTCTTTTTCTTTTTTTTTCTTTTTTTTTTTTTTTTTGGGGGGGGGCGGGGGGGGGGGGTATTATGATGCATAAAGGTCAAGGGGGGAAACCGAAAAGGAGAGGGGGGGGGGGGTAGGGGGTGGATTTGTTGTGATTCCCTCTCATTCCTTCCAAGGTCCTTGGTCATGCTAACGTTACGGTTATCAGTCAGTGGTTCAATCATTTAGCGAGCGTCAGTCACTTAACCCATTTAGCCCCGGTGCACTATAGCAGGAGATGGATCGACCGTGGTAATTCAAGGGTAGTGCTAGATTAGCTTGGCGCCTAGTGGCGCCAAGCTAATCTAGCACTACCCTTGACCTGTACTTGCTGATCCATCTCCAGCAACACTTCCAACATGCAGCCGTGGGGTTAAATGGGTTAATGGGTATCAGTAAGCCAGGGAATCCACGAGCAATCGTAACCAGTAGAGTTACTGTCTTGTCCACACGGACCGCCTTCAGATGACCTTAGTCGCCCGCTTGGCGTAAAACTCGAATAACTAACTCTTCTCCACGGCGTGGTCGTACCTTCATAATCTTGCTTTTCCGGGCGCGTGGTCAGTGTTTTCGTAACCCGCTTGTAATGACCCTTCGACAGTGAATACACCCCGCCAAGGTCGTGTGCTTAAGGCATAGAGTATTGCGAGTCCCTGCGTTCGCTTGGGCTTATGAGAATCTATGGCTCTTGCTGGCTTAGATAGATTGTTTTCTTTCTTTGAGGCCGACAGTCAGTGTGGGGTTGGCAAAAAGAAATTTGCTTCTGTAGCAATCAGCTGATGGTTCCAGGCGAGCAACATCTAGCACTTCGCCACACGGGAAATCCCCACACTCAACGCCACCAGCCTGCAAGAGGCATAGATTCTCATTAGCCTCTGCTTTGCAGGGACTCATGCGAATCTATGCCTCTTGCTACTAATAATTGGCCCATTTAGTATCAAACCCGTGTCTCCCGGACGGCGAAAAATTTGTGGAGTTAGGAAGGCCTGCGTCTGACGAGTGTTTTCTGTCTCACGGCTTTGCGAGCTGGCGAATGTTTTGTGTGGGACCACGACTCTGACTTAACCACCGCCCAGATCAGTCGCAGGCTGAAGCCCTCGCCACCTCCTCTGGCAGAAGAGTAGCGACAAAAGTCAATAAAGATGAAATTCATTTCAGCACCAGGTGTAGACTTGTTTATGAGAGTCTAGGTATAACATGGAGTTTGAGACTGCGAGAGTGCAATTTTGTTACAGGATGCAAGTAAATAAATCCATTTTTTTCCACAAGAGGCACAGATTCTCATGAGCCCCTGCGACAACAGCAGGGGCTCATGAGAATCTGTGCCTCTTGAATATGTAAGCGGTATTGAGGCCGCAAACCTAACCCGCGTCGGCCAAGAGGATCTGCGCCGCTTGAAGGCGAAAGAGGCTGAAAGAGCGCCGAGCCCAGCGCCGAGCCTGGCTCGCCAACTCTCTCCCCTTATTGATCACGCTTCCATCGAATGGCCAACAGTAGGGAGAACTTTCTAATTTTCCGCGCTTACCACTGAATGATCGCGCATCGGTTTGTAGGATTTGACAGAAGGGGAAAAAAGAGTTTGTGAGCGGCGAATCAAAGAGAGAATCTGACAGAAAAAGAGTCTGCTAGTCTGTGGTCTAAGCTGCAAATATTTGTAGAACGTTTTTGGATTTTTAGAGGAAGCTGATGAAAAAGTGATAGTTAAAAAATCCATGCAGTGACTTTAAAATATATTGGATGAAATAGGAAAAGAAAATTTTAGAAAACTATAATTTAAAGGAAAAAAAAATCTAAAGAAATAGATGTATGAGAAAGTTGTGTAAGCAGCAAAATATTATGGATTTTAGTAGCAGCGAATGCGTAGGGATATTTGAGTGAAGGCAGCAGCGTTCAACGTTCGATTCGTGCGCGTGTCTTTTCGATGAAAATCCAGTTTGCGCATCATAGAAATGACGGCCAACAATAAAACAGGAAGAATCAATGTGTGCAGTGATGAAGAACGGCTGACGGGAATATACCCTCCGTGCATGTGAATTTTGTGTTCGATATGCACGCGCGTTTAACCCAAAACGAGGCGTGACGCATTCGGATACGCGGCGTTCACGCCGCGTATCCGAATGCATCACGCCTTGAAAGGGTTACACGTTGACTGTCGCGCTCATTGTATTCATAACACATTCAGTGCACCCGAGAGAGACCAGTTACACAAGACGAAACGAAATGGGTGGTTGCAACAAACGCTGAGGAATGGTTTATTCAGTTGGATTCTTTCCGAGGACGTGAATAATTGTTTGATCTACAGTTGATTTGCTGTGTGAATTTCGGAGACTGTCGCCTTGTAGATGATGCGCTACTTTCGGACGTGTTTCAACGTTACAGAATCGTCTACCATCGCACGTGAAGAACAGAGAAGTAACTCAGTACGCGAGAGATCATTTGGCCGACATTGGCTCGATGACCATTGTTTTCTGGGAATTAATCTGCTGGATTAGTGTACTGCTGTGTGATTCAAAGTTTAAAAGATCAAAGGAAAATATTTGTACAGGTTTTTGCAAGATACTGGTTATGTCTCTCACGGCACTGGAGATTTATGGTAGAAATAGGTAGGGTACAGATGTTAACGATAGCATGGGCATGATTCGGATAATTATGTGCGTTTTCTCTGCTTCTGTACGTTCAGTGTGTGACTTGGTCAATAGTACATCTCTTGTTCTGAGGAAGATAGTTGGATGGGTGTATAAACTAAGCCAGAAAAATCGTAACCGTTTGGCTGTTGTCAGTAAGTGCTTTTTGTCGAGGTGATTCCTGCAGGAATCACCTCGACAAACCGCGCTACCGACAGCCAAAGGTTACAATCATTTGATCATAACTCGATAAATCAGGTCTTTGATTTATACCTAAATGTCCGGATGTCTTTGATTTACCAATCTATTTCTCCCCAGTGATGTGACGTGCGTAGTCTCCGTATGCTTGTTTCGCCATTTTCCTGCATCACGAGACTCAACCGCTGGGGTCACATGATTCAGTTACTCTGTCTGGAACACTGCCCCAGTATGCAGAAGGTCCTCGGCCGACATATTTGCCGCGGTTTGCCCGCGGGGCACGGCCAGCATATGCTGTCCGAAGACTCTTTGCTTTCATACTTTTTCCTTCAACTCCTTCTACCCCAAGACCGAAACCCCCAAATGTTGCCGTTGTCCTCTGAAGACTGCACTCTAGTGCAGGACACAGATCGACCATGATAGTTCAAGGGTGATGCCAGAATAGCTTGGCGCCCGTAGGCGCCAAGCTATTCTGGCATCACCCTTGAACTATCATGGTCGATCCTTATTCTGCTGTGGTGTGTCTGGGGTAGAATGAGTTAAGCGTACGATCAGATTTCTCGCATATGATGTCAGATCGGCCGTGACAGCTTAAGTGTTGTGTGTGGTCGGTTTGGCGCTTGACGTCACAAGAGGCATTGCTTGTCGGCTGCTCGTGTCTCATGATCGGCTACACTGTCTGGGACACGCTATTCCAGCAAAGAGTCCACAATCGAATCTCTCACTATATGTTTGCTATGCACCATATTTGTGTGTTTGATCGCACATGACAGGTCAGTGGTCACGTGTGATCGGTTTGGCGCCTGACGTCATAAGAGCTATTTCGTGTCGGATGCTCGGGTCACATGATTCAGTTACACCGTCTGGAGCACGCCATGCCTTCAGGTCCGGATTAGGTCTGATCACACACAATAAGTTTGCCAAGCAGAAGTTACAGTTTAAAACCAGATCCCGATACAGTGCTTGACGCCTGACATCACAAGAGCTATTGCGTGACGACGGCTTGGGTCACATGATTTAGTTACACCGTCTGGAGCACGCCATGCCTTCAAGGCCCACAATCCATTCTCACAACAATATATTTGCTGGGCATGGATGTGTGTGTCAGCCGAGATTAATCGCTTTGAACATGATATTTCAAGGGTAGTGCCTGATCAGCTTGGCGATTGTCCAGGCGCCAAGCTGATCAGGCACTACCCTTGAACTATCATGGTCTATCATTTTCTATCAGTTGGTGTTGAATGCGAAGAAGCTGTTGTCGAACTCTTGCCTTGCTGTGTCTGGATACAGTGTCTGGATACAGTATTATATTTTTTTTAGGTCTGCTTCCGAGTTGACATTCAGCTTTGCTGTAATTTTCTGAGATGTAAATTGCAGATTTGCTTCTTGTTCTCTGCCAAATTGTCACAGATGTAAATTGCATATTTGCTTTTTCTTGTCTGCACCATTTTCACATCTGACATAGCTCGACCCTGGTAACTCTTGAGTCTTCACTTGACATTTCACTGAAGACCTCGTTTAGACGCTCCCTTGATGTATTCACAAGTCTATCATCTTGCATATAGTTTGATAGGCTTATGGTGTTCTCTGATCTGTGAAATTGCAGGCCGCCACTTCATTATGTAAGGAAACATATCCGTATCGCTGACGCGGTACAGTCCTGTATGACGGTACATCGCCTGAGGGTCGTATGAGATGTCATACTGCGTCTGCCTGTTCTGTTTACTGTCTGGGCTCAGCCATTCCTTCTGTGACCGGAACTCGTCATCTGTGTCGTCTTAAGCGCGTATCGAAATGTCTAGATAATGTGTGCTGGTCTGTGATTGTGGACCTTACGGCTTTTAGCCGTAAGGTCCAAATTCACAGACCAGCACACATCCCCCCCCCCCCCCCTCTATGTGCATAAATCTGCCATTGTAGACCATCTAAAAAGTCTGTGATAAATTACCGAAATGCGGTTCATGTATGGAAATTAAGAGATACGGTCGAATTATACACAGACGTGTTGTAATTTCTGGTTTGCTGCGGCGGAGATTCTCAGTCATTTTGTGGTATAATATACCGATCTATAGTCGATTTCACCTGTAACAAGGCCGGGTATAAGAAAAATCGGATATAACCACACTTTTTCAAACGTCCCGACAGCTCTGTTTTCTATACAGATTACTTCGCTTATAACAAGCTTCATATATAGCAACGAGAACACTTCGGTCCACAGGCGATTGTTATATGCGGAGTTTACTATGTATTTGTGCTTGGTCTGTAGCTTTGGACCGAATGGTCAAAGCCAGCAGGTCCAAAATCAAAGACCTTCGCACACATTTATTCTAGGAAGATTTTTTTTTAGTGAATTGTATGTTCAGATCCATTCAAATTCAATGGACGGGTGGGGTAGAGCGCGTGTTGGCCTTTGGGGGGTGGGGGGGGGGGGGGGGGGCGCAGAGGCCCCACTGATCTTGACCGAAATGAACTGTACTTAACACTTCGAATTCAAACTCCAAAACTTCTGCATGTCTCAGACAATAAGACAAGATAAGTACAGAACGGGCAACACTTTTTTTTTCACTTGCTGAGTGCATGTTAGGGACAAAAACTCCATTTCCTGGAACACACGACGGGTAAACACGGGAGGGACGGAAGCCCACCTTCTTTACTTTCCCCCAAGAAATCACATTGTCCGCTGGTCTGTGATTTTGGACCTTACGGCTGGAAGCCGTAAGGTCCAAAATCACAGACCAGAGCACATGATTCGGTCGGACATGTGAATGGTGGGTTGTCAGATCCGTTAGGATGCGGATTCCGTGAGCTCGTTTTTGTGGCCTCAACCTGCCAGCCGTAATGACAGTTGCGCTTTTTATGCGAGAGCATGTTTTGTTTTGTGGGCAAAATTACGTGGTGATCTTTGGTTTTTGATCTTGCTGCTAGTAGTCGTAAGGTTCAGAATCGCAGACCGTCACAGTCGTGATCTTATCTGCTGGCAGCTTACAAAAACAAGTACGGTGGAGCCTGTTTTGGGCAACCGCCTTTTCTGCAAAAAGATTTTTTAAAAAAATATTTAAAAAAGCAATCGTGCAAGATAGATGCTCTCTCAAGAGAAATCTTGAATGACGAAAACTGCCACTTGTCATTAAAGGCCATCATTTAGGTGGCTACGGCCACAGCCACAGCTACCGCCACCTAAATGCTGCTCTTTAATGACAAGTTATGTCTCACAAGGGTGGTCGCTCAGGACATGTTCTGCTTTAGCGACAGAAGAAGTCACCTGAATGATGGTCTTTAATGACAGGTGATCTCTCACAAGGGTAGTCGCTAAAACAGGTTCTACTGTAGGGAGAGAAACTGTGAGGATCTCTGTGGACCATATGTTCCGGTCAGTCAGTGAATTGGGTTCTGACCTTTGTAGATTTCTCCCGGGAGTCGATCCACTTAGGTTATTGCTCTTCTTCCAACAGCCGCAGGTCCCCAACGGGCTTCCAACACGCACAGAAGTAAATGAGGCTTACCCTTCGAGCCAGCACGCTAGCAGATGCTAATACACGTTGCTATGACTGGGTCCTATGACTCTGTCAGGATTCACAGATCCACAGGAGCTTGGCATTCAGTATCCTTGGCGACACGATTCTATAGCTTATTGCGTGGACTGGGTCCAGTAACCTTCGCTGTGTGCAAAGATGCATACATCATCACTCAGAAGGACTCAATGTTCTTGTCCCTCAGCAAGATATGTAGATCCTCATGAGCGGCAGAGCCCCTGCATTATGCAGGGGCTCATGAGGATCTATACATCTTGCTGACGGACAAGAGCGTTGAACTTGGAGAATGCAGTGAGTTTTACTAGTTTACTAGGTTAGTCTCCTGCAAGGGTTCGTGATGATGTTTCCATTTTGAACTGAAAGACAAGGCCACAGATGCAAGTACGTGTTTTACTAGTAGGGCAGTCCCGTCTGACTTTGCATATGTCGTTGCTGCTGTCTGAAAAGACCAGGCTGGTTGTCGTGGAAGCGCTGGTGAATCGAGGGAGACAACCAGTGTGCAAGGGCTCGTGAGGATCTATGCATCCCGTAGACAGACACTTCTATTAGACTGACTGAGTGAACGCAATGCGCTTCACTAGCAGTTGTACAGTAGTTTAGATAGAGAGTTCCATTGGACTAAGTGAGTGCAGTGCGCTTTACTGTCTTTGCTAGAAGCAGCACTGTAGTTTGGGCAGACAATTGCATTGGACTAAGAATGCAGTACTCTACGACACCATCTTTACTGATAGTTAAGACAGAGAATCCCATTGGACAAAGTGAATGGTATGCGCTTGACTGTATTTGCTTGTAGCAGTATAGTTAGTAGTTCGGATAGTTTGCCTGACTTGGCACGCAATGTTTCTACCGACTGACTACTGAATGGTTGGCTTGGGTAAATAGCGATATTTTTTGCTTGTAGGTCCAAATCGCGTACTCCTAACAAGTGCATTTGCTCACGTGCACCTATGCCTCTTGTATCTAGACAACGCCAACCCCTTCAGTGCCTGAATTGTGTTTCGTGAAATCGTTTAGGTTCAAAGCCAAGAGCTCCAGACGTCTATAGATACAACGTGGTTTCAGCAAGAGGCATAGATCCTCATGAGCCCCCGCGACTGCGGGGGCTCATGAGGATCTATACCTCTTGCACTTGGGTGATGTTCGGTTTTTCTCGGCCGGGAAGCGCGCTTGATTGCAAAGTGTACTAGTTCCGTCCCGTCTGACTTTGCATACATTTCCGCCGACGGACTGCAGAACGGTTGGTTTTGGCAGATGGTAATGTTTTTCCTTGTAGGTCCTAATCCTGTACGAGATAATTGCTGTTTTCAGTGTAAGCCCGTCTTGTATAACCTGATTCCTGTAACAACATTGCAGTGTGTGTAGTGCTGAGGTCTTTGGCAAGGTCCAGAAGTTGGTATCTGTATGTTTGTTCAGTGTAGTCACACTGACAATGAACGAGTGAGTCAGTCACTGTTTTATATTGTCTTCGTGAAAATAAATTTAGGTCGAGCGGTACAATACCGCAGAATTTCTCTCTCTCTCTCTCTCTCTCTCTGGTTTTGTTTTGTTTGTTTGTTTGTTTGTCATTCTTTTTTTGCAAGAAAACGTGGTCTAACAGGACAGGTGCCCTCTCAAGGGAACGTTTGAAGGGCAAACAGCACGTCTGACCTGTCATTCACGACCATTATGTAGGTGGCTACAGCCACCAGAATGATGGTCTTTACTGATAGTTGATCGCTCAGCTAGGTGGTTGCGCAAACAGGTTTTACTGTACATGCAAAAAACATTAACTATAACTGAGATTCTTCAGTTGAGTGTGTCGGAAAAGAGTCTTAACTGTGGCACTTGCCAGTGCTGTGATAGGAAAGCGTCTTATCTCCGAGTACCTCTTAAGTTCACAGCAAACGTGACTCGAGATACCATCTTTTTACACCTGTTTACAAAATCCTTACCACACTGGTTGTCTCCCTCGATTCGCTACCGCTGATAAGCGGTAGCGAATGGAGGGAGGCGACCAGTGAAAACAGGATCCATACCTGCACCGGTGGGAAACCACGTGTATTGCGTTAACATTCTCCATTGAGATGCCTCATTCTCATTGCGTACCATATTTCCCATACCACGAACGCTTAGACGTTATCAAGTGCTTGCGTTCTGTGTGTTTTTGAAACCTTAGCGTCCCTCTGCGAATTATCTTCTGGCGGCTAAATAAAACTTAAAAAAAAACAAAAAAAAACAAACAGATGAACTCCATCCATGCCGTGTGTTTCTGAAATCTGTATGAAGTGTGAGTCAGAGCATGAAGCATGAAAAGTAGGGTCAGCAAGAGGCATAAGATCTTCGTAATGATCAGTTGCCGTACTTACGCGCCTCATGAGGATCTATGTCTCTTGTAGTTGGATTGGGTTCGCCTTTTCTGGGCAGTGAAGTCAAAACTCCCACCAATGGGGTGTACAGATGTACCGTAGATGAAAGGGGCCCTTACTTACAAGTAGCATACATTCGTATGAGCCGCTGTATCTGCAGAGGCTGATCAGAAGCTATGGCCCTGCTGGGAGGAGGCACAAAGAGCCAAGAGCCGCCGAGCTTTAAACTCAGTTTCGCGGTGTGTGGTTTCTTGTGTTCAGTTTTCTGGAGTTCGGAAGACGTGGAAGACGCGTAGATCCTCATGACCCAGCAAGCTGCGGGGGCTCGTGAAGCTCAGTGTATCTTACCATCCTTTTATTTAGACCTTTGCTTTCGCCTGGCTCTGTTTCCGTTTTTTTTTTGTTTTTTTTTCTGAGGCATAGGACTCGTCAAGTGTTCAATCTGCCATGGATTAACCTTTCGGCTGTCTGTAGCGGTTTTTGTCTCGATGATTTCTTGCAAGGAATCATCGCGACAAAAACCGCTACCTACAGTCAGAGGGAATTAAAAAAATAAAAAATAAAAACAAATAAAAACCAGGAAGACAGCATAAAGAAGACAATGGAGACCTTTCTTGAACACCGTAAAGGCTTTTCACGAAATCAATTAAATCGTGGAATTGACCCAATGCTAGGGAAGCTGCCCGCCTTTACCCGATCCTGCAGCAATGACGTGTTTGCTCTAGGAATGGATTTATATTCTAAAATCCACACGAACTTTTTCTGAACCCCCTTGTGCATGCAACCACCAGCACCGTAAACAGTTCCGGTGGCAGCGTGCACACATGGGTTAAAATTGTGCGACTCTGAAACCTTTCTCACATAGAATTGATATATTAATACGATTAAGACGAAGAAATTCAATTCAGATCAAAGTCGGCGTGTCCTTCATGTGTGTCGCCTCCCACGCGGGAGGAGGTGGAGGGGAAGAGGGGGGGGGGGGGGCGGGGCTGGGTGGGGTGGCTATGCTTGTTCTTTAAAGGTTACATTTGCACATCAAGTCACGTGGCAAGTTTAGGGAGAAAAAATGTGAAGCCGATGATGTCCCAGTACTGAAGTTGTTGCATTATGTCTCTATCTATGCTAGTGGACTCAGTTTCTGAAATCTTACTGAATTCAGTGCTGTAGAGCCCCAGCTGTCAAAGGAACATGGATACGAAGTGGTGTCAGCGAGAGGCATAGATCCTCATGAGCCCGCGCAACTGCGGGGGCACATGAGGCTCTGTGCCTCTTGCAGTTGGGTGGTGTTCACTTTTTCTCTGCGGTTTTTAAGTTAGACTCATCTCGCAGTCCTCTGCCTTTGACCGCCGTGAGATGGCCTTAGTTGCCTTCTCGGCGTTAAACCCAAATAACTAAAAACTAACCTCTGTCTTTGAACAGTTTTAAGACGCTGAAGACGTTTTATGTGATATAAAAAATCAATTTCTTCCATAAGGCACAGATCTTTATTAGCCACTTCAGCTCGCTCGAGGCTTATGAGGATCTGTGAACCTGGTTTTGTCGGGGTACATATGAGAAATATAACTACATTCCGCCATGTCGTTCTTCAAATTTTGAGTGTTCAATAATCAAAATGGAGAAGAGCCATCGATTACACAACCTCCGTTTGACAGAACATTTCTGGAGCCAGTGCGTCTGAATTATCCGTTCCATCTGCAAGAGGCATAGATTCTCATGAGCCCCTGCGACCGCAGGGGCTCATGGGAATCTATACCTCTTGTGAGCAGGGTTCGGCTCTGTTTACCTCCTCAGAAAGATGTTAAAGTGGTTAAAGTGTACGACTGAAGGGACTCTCTCGCGCGAAATTGCGAGACAGACCTTCAAATTCGCCTGCTGAGCTTGCGGTTTGAAGGAGGGATTTTTGATGTCTTTGGGAGGGGGTGGGAGGGATGTTTACATTATTCGGTTCACCATTTAAAAGATTGAAAGATGTGAAAGAGCGTTTTCCTGAGTAGCGCTTTTTCGATTTTGATTTGATTTTGTATACTGACGAGCAAAAGAAATGGACATCATTGGAATTTCGCATTTCTTTTTCGCTCGTCAGTATATACTGTCTCAGCTCTTTTGCACGTCAGCATAGTTTGGTTAGGGACGGGTGGTTGCTTGGCGGTGTTGATTAGACTTGTATTTTAACTTAAAGACGTCTTGACTTTTCTGTCTAGCAAACAAGCCAGCCATGATGAAGTAATCACCAGCGTGATAGGAAAGCCTTGACCTTTTCTACTGGGTCGTAAATAAGTACTGCTGAACACCAGCAGCGTCGCAAGGTGTGTTTCCAGTCCGGACCTTTGATCATGGGTCTGTAATTGGCTGGGTGTGTGTGTAATTTCGTTATGGTAGCGATTAGCTTCACTGCTGGTGTCGGAGCTAGAACTGTGCTAATTTGTCGCTTTTGATGTGTGAATTCCATTGGTCTGTTTCACACCATGTAATACTTCAAGGGTGGTACCGGAGTAGCTTGGCGCCTGTGAGGCTCCAAGCTGTCCTCGCACCACCCTTGAATTATTTCCAATTGTATGTTGTCTGTGAGTTTTTATTATTGCATTTACAAAATTATCGGCATTAATTGAATTATGGTAAATTGCTCCATTACTTGGTTTGGATATTTATGTCCGGTTTTCGAAGAAATTTGGTCAGTTCTGAATTCTTGCGGGTAATTTTCATATCCAAGCATTCATCTGGCTGCCCGTGTCTCCTTGTGATTCTGTATACCCGTCAATTTGTCATTACGTTGTCTGTCTGCCCGCGATTCCGTTCATCTGTCCGCCCTTCCGTTTTTCCATCCATTGAGCCATCCGTCCAGCCATCCAGCCATTCATTTATCCGTCCGTCCGTCCGTTCATTCATCTGTGCAGCCATGTCATGCATGCTTCCACCAGTTCTTGCAAGCTACATTTGTCTGCCTGTCTGCCTTACCAAGTGAAAGAAGTTTCACCAAAGTGCCCTACAGACGACCAAACCATTTTCCTATTCTTCGATTCCTTCAGGCGACAAACCCAATAACGGCGTAATCTAATAATGATCAGTTGCCGTACTTACGCGCCTCACTGAACTGCCTGGCCCAATAGTACATCAAATCGTAGACTGTTTTCCGAGCATTATAGGTACAGAAGCGAGGGACTTCAATGGCGAAAACGTTCCATCTGCAAGAGACAAAGTTCCTCATGCGCCTCTGCCGTGAGGATCTGTAGTCTCTCGCTGAGAAGGATTTGAGGGACTATATCTGATTTGCAATGCTCTGCATCGTAGTCAGTTTTAGTTTTCCGACTGTAGGTACCGCAGAATACAGTCTTTAATAGTGAATCATTTCCATGTGCAAGAGACATAGATCCTCATGAGCCCCTGCCAATGCAGGGGCTCATGAGGATCTATGTCTCTTGCCTGAAGAATTTGAGGACAGTGTCTCGCACTGTGCACGCTGAAGTTTTGTCGATCGGAGTGGGCAGTGATCAGCTTTCGGGCTACTAGTTAGTGGAATTGGAAAACAAGCCGATAAAGGTCTTCTTCTCTCTGTCTTCCCTCTCTTTCATCGAACGGCATTCAACTGCAAGAGGCATAGATTCTCATGAGCCCCCGCAATTGCGGGGGCTCATGAGAATCTATGCATCTTGCTGTTTCTACTTACATCTTTGTCTTCCGGCGGAAGCGATTATTGGGCATTTTATGCACGATGGTAAATAGTAGGAACATCGATGGACTAAGTGCTTTAGTCCGAACTGGTCGCTTTCGCCGAGGGAGTCCTACTCAGTGTGTAGTCCGGTCCCGATCTGGGTCATCTCGTGACCTGGGGACACTGGACAGGTGAAACACAGGCGAAACACACTTATTATACGACCGCAATCCTTGGGCGGGGGGGGGGGGGGGGGGGGGGGGGGGAGGGGGAGGGGGGGGGGGGGGGAGAATTAAGCCATGAGCCAGATAGATCTACCATTTAAAAAAAAATCCTATTTGCGTCCAAGCTTCCCCTTACCTTCTTTCGTTTTCTAGTTTTCGCATACACAAGTTTTGTGTTCTGTTATTACGTTTTGTTGTTGATTATGTTCTTTTCTTTCTTCTTTATAAAGCAGAACCTGTTTTGAGTGACCGCCCTTACTAGAGATCACCTGTCATTAGCTGTCATTAAAAAAAATCATCCGTCAGGTGGTGGCTGTCGCCACCTAAATGATATATAATGGTCTTTAATAACAGGTGACACTTTACCCTTCAAGACTGCTCTCGAGAGAAATGTCTATCTCTCCCCCCCCTCCCCCCCCCCGCCCCCCCCCCCCCCACACACACACACACACACACTTCTTTTCTTTTTTTTCTTTTTTTTTTTTGGGGGGGGTGGGGGGGGGGGGGATTGCTCAAAACGTAAAATTTTACAATAGTGGAGTGCAAGGTTTTATGGACGAAAGCGAAGATTCAAAGGAGAGGCCGTTCAACAGAAAATCCCAATGATAGAGTTCAGGCAGGAAGAATGTTATGTCCTGGCAGACACGCAGGCTTCCTGTTCTGCTTTGTAGTAATGGCAGAAAACAATGTATAGAGTGTGCTGCTGCCCAGAATGATTGGAGTTTTACAAGCTGTGGGAAACAGATGGGCCATTCAGTTGAAAGATATTGCCGTATTAGCGTATTAGCTTGTTATTGCCGCATTCGCTTGCCCACTCCTGGCAGGATACAAGAGATGAATCAAAAGTATATAAAAATTGCCCGCCTCTTGACGCAAACAGTGCATTAAAAGCCCGGACAAAAGTCAGATATAAGACTTTGTCCGTCCTTTTCACCGTTTGGCTGTCGATAGCGGTTTTTGTCGCGATGATTCCGTCAGGAATCATCGCGACAAAAACCGCAGCCGACAGCCAATGGTTTGTGCACTGTTTTCGTCCAAACAAGTGCAATTTGGAACAGCGTCCGTTGTGGCATTTCAAGGTTTGCAGTGCTAACTCGAATTTCCATATATTGCGGTACTGATTTTTTAACCATTTGGCTGTAGGTAGCGCTTTTTGTTGGCTCACGTGCGAAGCAAAAGTGAATCTATGTTTTGGGCCAGTGGTCGTCCGTCCGTCGTGTGTCGTCCGTCCGCCGTCGTCTGTGGTAAACATTTAACGTTGGCATTTTCTGGGAGACTATTCAAGCCACATTCTTCAAACTTGGCCCAATGATACTTTGTGGTAAGACCTTTCTAAACATACCAATTTGAGTGAACTCTCACAAAGGTCAAGGTCACAGGGGATCAGGAAATAAATAAAAAATAGCTATATTTTGACATAATTTATTTTTTCTCAAATACTATTCTCAACTTCAAACCCAAACTTGGTACAATGATACCTGATGGTAAGACCTTTTTTATACGAACTAATTTGGTTGATCCTTCGGAAAGGTCAAGAGTCACAAGAGGTCAGGAAATAGGTGAAAGATAGCCATCTTTTGACAAAAGATGTTTTTCTCAAATACTATTCACAACTTCAAACCCAAACTTGGTACAGAGATACCTGATGGTAAGGCCTATCGGTGCATACTAATTTGGATGACCCCACAGAAAGGTCAAGGGTCACAAGGGCTCAGGAAATAGGTCTGAAATAGCCATATTTTGACAAAAGATGTTTTTTCTCAAATACCATTTACAACTTTAAACCCAAACTTGCTACAGAGATACATGATTGTAAGACCTATCTATGCATACTAATAAGGATGACCCCATGGAAAGGTCAAGGGTCAGAAGAGGCTGGCAAATGTGTGTAAAATGTTGATTTTTGATAAAATTGTAGGTATTCCCAAATTGTTGCAAATTCTTCAACCAAATTTGGTACAAAGATAGCTGATGATAAGACCTTCCTATGCATACTAATTTAGTCGACTCGTCACAAAGGTCAAAGGTCGGGGGGGTGGGGGGGCGTTGACAGATGTGTGAAAAATGCTTACATTTTCAAAAAACATGGATTTTGCTGCTGCAGAAGCCAGCCATTGTCACAGGGGTCACACATATGTACATCGGTCATACACGTGAGCCAGAATGGCTTTGCCTTTCGTGTTCAGGAATTATCGCGGCCAAAAGCGTTACTGACAGCCGTTGGATTAATTACTGAAACATGGTAACCCTTGCTACGTATGTGCCGTCACCGGTACTGTCGCAATACATGCACAGAAGGTTAACCATTCTCCCCCTCCGACCATCTCTCAACGCATTAACCTCTTCACTGCCCAGAAACGTGAATGTGACACAACTGCAAGAGGCATAGACCCTCATGAGCCCCCGCTTTTGCGGGGGCTCATGAGGATCTATGCCTCTTGCTGACTCTAGTTTGCATCCATGTTCCTTGGACCTCTGCGGCTGTTTGGCGTTACATTGACACAGATTTGAGGAACAAAAACTGCGTCCTCGGGCGTTGAAGGGGTTACAGGAAGTTGGTACCCATACATCTCGCGTGGTTTGTGGGAGCTAAGCGACTTGGAGCGTGCCTGATTTACAGTCCAACGACATGCGATGGCCGATTTACGGGGCACTCACACAATTCTTTTCCAGACTTTTTGTCTCTGGGGTGTCTGGCTAATTTACAAGTCTTTGGTGACGTTTCAGTGGAGAAATAAGAAAATGTGTCCTCTGTCTCTTTTTCTCTGTGTCTGCCTGTCTGTGTGGCTTACCGATCCATAGTCTCTCTGTCTGTGTGTGTGGCTGTCTTTTTTTATATCTGTCTAACGCACAGCATGCACGCACTCACTCACGCACACACACACACGCACGCACTATACTATTCGTCAATTGAGCAAGTCTCAATAACGCGCGCGCGCGCACACGCGCACAAACACACACACACACACACACACACACACACACAACCATATTCTAACACTATTGGTCAATAGATCATCCTTCGTGCTTCAAAAGATAAGTTTATATAGTCCATGTATGTCTGTTTTGAGTTATAAGGTTAAAAAAATCGAAAGTGCAACACAGTTTCTTAAATGTTGGGGTTTAAACCGGAAAATGTGATAAATTGTGTTGTACTCGTGCTTTCTAAGCTTGTTTCTTTGTCGGGGATTTCTTGTCAGTCGATCTGCCTGTATATGTCCGTCTACTATGTTTATGTGTGCTGGTCTGTAATGTTGGACCTTACGACTTAAGTCGTAAGGTCCAGCATCACAGAACAGCACACATGTATCTGTACGTGCTCTGTGTGCGCGCTCGTGCGTGCATGCATGCATACGTGCTTGAAGTGAATTTGTGTGCGCTCGGCGGTCAGTGTGTGTACCTCCGAGTCGTGTTTTTCCAACATGAATCTCCCCCGTGGGAATACATGGGCTCAGCAGTCGGATCAGCGCATACAGCCTGTATCGAAACAAATGTCCTCGTCTAATCTCTTTCCAGCAGCTAACGCCACAAGGCGGAGATCCTCATGAGCCCCCTGAGGGCCTGTAATTGGATCAAGTTTCATGCTGTTTTTGTTTTTTTTCCCATTTTCCTCTCTCTTTTCCTGTTATACGTTTTTTTTAGCCATTGGCTGTTCAGTGGTGGGTGTGCTATTTTTTTTTGTTTTTTTTTTATGTATTGCATCGCATTTTTCTTTCTTTTTGGCTCACGTGCGAAGCAAAAGTGTGTTTATGTTCTGGGCCAGTGGTCGTCTGTCCGTCGTCCGTCCGCCGTCCGTCCGCCGTTGTCCGTCGTCCGTGGTAAACTTTAACGTTGGCATTTTCTCAGAGACTATTCAAGGCACAGTCTTCAAACTTGGCCCAAGGATACTTTGTGGCAAGACCTTTCTAAACATACCAATTTGAGTGACCTCTCATAAAGGTCAGGATCACAGGCGATCAGGAAATAGGTGAAAAATAGCAATATTTTAACAAAATTTATTTCTTCTCAAACACTTTAAACAATTTCAAACCCAAACTTGATACAAAGATACCTGGTTGGTAAGACCTTTCTATGCATATTAATTTGATTGACCATTCGGAGAGGTCAAGGGTCACAAAAGATCAGGAAATAGGTCCAAAATAGCCATATTTGGACAAAAGATGTTTTTTTTTCTCAAATACTATTCACAACTTCAAACCCAAACTTGGTACAGAGATACCTGATGGTAAGACCTATCTATGCATACTAATTTGGATGATCCCTCGGAAAGGTCAAGGAAGAGATCAGCCGATGTGTGTAAAATGACAATTTTTGATACAATTATATGTATTATCAACATTTATTCACACGTTTCAATTAAATTTGGAATAAATGTAGCTGATGATAAGACCTTCCTATGTATACTAATTTAGTCAACTCATCGCAAAGGTCAAGGGTCATGGCGGGTTGACAGATGTGTGAAAAATCCTTCAATTTTGCTGGTGCACAATAGTTTGTAGTGAGACCTTTCTATAGATAACAGTCTGAGTGACCTCTCTCATAGGTCAGACAACTTTTCACTTCTTCTGTCATGTAATATGTTATTACGGTCATGTGAAGACTTGTCATGTGTGAAGATCTATGACAGACACTTGGAAACCTTAAGAAGCAGTCTGGGACTTGATCTAGTATTGTGTGTGTGTGTGTGGGGGGGGGGGGGGGGTG
>BTPG01000007.1:44830225-44850872 GCA_036245525.1 Semisulcospira habei
TTGTAGCCATGATTCCTGCTGAAATCATCGCGACAAAAACCGCTGCCGTCAGCCGAAGGGCTAACTTGTGAAAGGAACAGTGGCAGAGAAAGAAGTGATACGAGTTAATTAGACAGGTCCAATACGGTCTGTTGTCAAACACCTCTCTTCTCAAAACGAGATAATTCTCATGCGCAACCGCAGCCTGTTGTAGTTTTAATTGTTTTAATTCTTCTTCTACTTCTTTCTCTATTTTCTTTTTCTTCCCCCCCCCCCCCCTTTCGCCCATTCTCATTATTCATCAGCTTTCCTGACACGGAAGGAAGTATTTTGTATAGTGTCTACGATTAAATATACAGTTTGATAAATCGACGCTCTGCACGGGTTCTGCTGACCAAATTTACCTCTGTACTCCTCACTAAGGGGAGACGGCCGTGCGTTCATTGTGTACATCCGTCTGTGGTTCGATGAATCATTTACACTTTCCCCCTTAGATTGATGGTTCAATTCCTGACTTTCAACCTTTCTCCATATCCATCAGACTCTTCAAGGAGAAAAAAAAAATTAACCCAGTCTTTGACGACCAGTGCCAAATTGAGCAGATGTCTTGACCATAATAGCTTAAGGGTCGTGCCTGAATAGCTTGGATTCAGGCACTACCCTTGAACTATCACGGTCGAGCGGTCTGCTGGAGATCTGCGCTAGAGCTTAGCAGAGTATTTTTTATGTGTAGAATTAAAACTAGAGTAGGCGTAAAGGATGTCTTTGGGATGGGATGCTTGTACAGTACAGTAGAACCTGTTCTGAGCGACCGCCGGTGGTCTTACAAGACAGCTGCTGTCTCAAGAGAAGCCTTAAAGAGCAAAAAGCGTCATTAAAGTGCATCATTTAGGTGACCTTTACTTACAGGGGATCTCTCCTCAGGGTGGTCGCTGAAAACAGGTTCCGCTACATAGGGGTTCTGACATGTTAGCCCCAGTTGGCTGCACGCGTGAAAAGGCTAATCAGTCTCGGACACGCTCGGATGGCGGCGGTTTGTCGTTACACCATGTGTCGGATGATTTCTACAGGTTCTGGATGATGAATTCCAGTATTGATTCGCGATCGCTGGTCTGTTCGGTGTGAATGGATTTAATTGTGTGCTGGTCTGTGATTTTGGACCTTACGGCTGGAAGCCGTAAGGTCCAAAATCACAGACCAGCACATATATAACCCAGTTTCGGGGACGGAGTGTGTGTGTGTGTGAGAGAGAGAGAGAGAGAGAGAGAGAGAGAGAAAGCTGTCACCGCCTCCTTCCTCCTCTTCAGCCACTAATGTGGGGTTTTCCAGGCCATTTTCTATGATTAATGACGGCAAATATCAATACTTAGGTAGTACACTACATGCTTATCAGAATTCTGATTTCAGACTTCGTGTTACTTTAATTTGTGCGGCATTTTCTCACCAGTCCTCGATTTTATTTTTTTTTAAACCACTGAAGCGTATGTGCTCCAAGATTAATAGCGATAGTCGTCAATACTTGGGTAGTATAGTGTTAGTCAGATTTTTTTTATCATATGCCCCCCCCCCCCCCCTTTGGTGTTTGGTTTCATTTGTGCCCCCAAAAAATTCACAATTCATCGATTTTTTAAAAAAATGCTACGGAAGCTTATAACATCAAAGAACTATCATTGGCAGTAAGATCTTTAGTTCTTGAGTGCCTTCTCATCTTAAATGCTGACAGCTTCAAAGAAGCTGATCATATGGATTAACCCCGTTACTACCAGCGGATGCAAATTACGTCCTTGAACTCATGCTACAGACCAAAAACGCGACCGCCAAGCAAGCACATCACCGAGAAAGAAAGTGTATTGTCTACGTCTTTGTTGCACGCGCTTCTTTTCCTTCTTTGTTGTTTTATTTGTTTAAAATATGGCGAACTCGCCGTTATTTTTTTTCTTTAACCCCATCCACGCACGGATATATATCCCGCTACCCCGGGCTGCCCGGGGGGACTTGGGTGGGGTTAACTACTTTTTAGTTCCCCAGGGTCACCCTGGTCAGCCACACAGGGTGGGTTTTCCCCTCTATTCCAGGGCATGTTTTTCTGTCTACCCTTGGTCCATTCACTTGTATTTTCCTTTTTTTAAAACTCTCCCTACTGTCTGCGCTGTCTGTAGCTCTTGATATTGGATGTGTGTTGCTAAATGGTCTTAGGTTTATTTAGCGTATTGGACCGGCTGTGTATTCAATATTCTGTTTAGTTGGGTTTTTTTTTCACAAGAAGTGCAGGCACGTCCTGAGAAAGTCTTGTTGCTGTCGGGACGTTAAGCAATGTACAACCATCCAACATCCACGCTAGGATATAAATAGGGTCAGCAAGATGCAAAGAACCTCATGAGCATTTGCGGGGGCTCATGAGGTTCTTTGCCTCTTGCAGTTGGGGGTGGTGATATTTTCCCGGAAGACGCGAGGCTCTTGAGTTGCAATTGGATTGTGTCAATGTTTCCCCGGTAGTGAAGAGGATAATATATCTGTATTGAGCATACTCGGCTCTTGGGCCATACCCCTTAGAACTCTGCATATCACACAGTTCTGGAAGTAACTGTGACAGTTTAAGTGACTGTACGGCGCCTTTAATGTGCGCGCGATCGAAAACTCCTTACACTGTGTACTTACTTCTGAGAACTGCGGCAGGCCCAAAATCACACGGGATCTTGCAAGTAACTGCGACAGTTTAAGTGACTGTGCGGCTCCTTTAATGTGCGGCCCGGTCGAAAATTGCCAATCCCGGCGGAAAAGAGGCTCGTCGAATTGGATTATGATATGCTGCGTCCTCAAGAAGGGAGCGACTAACGCAGTAAGCAAAAGGTACGCGGGCAATCGCCGGCCTTGGCTGCACGCCCTCTCACGACCAAATCCTCAGTCGCAAGGGCGAGAGAGGGAGAGAGAGACTTCAGGAAGCAAAAGATCGTCGGGCCGACGTCAGCCTTAGCTGGCTTGTGCACGGCAGTGACAGCTAATGCTGACGTCAGCCCGAGGAACTTTTGCTGACCGAATATTGATGCGTACGTTTCTCCCTAACGTCCGGCTCCAACAACTACGGGCGTTGGATTGATTTTGATAGCGTGTGGGTCTCACATGTATTCATTAGAATAGCATAATGCTTAGGGGACCGTGGTCGATCCAACCCCCTCCTTGACATTTACGTGATGAACTTAACCCCTTCGAGACTTGCCGCATCCGGATACGCGGCGTTAATGCGTAACCGGACGCGGCACGTCTCGAACGCCGGAGTTAATAAGCCATCCATTTTTCATTTGCAAGTGTGTTTTGAGTTTTGAAGATGACTGCAGTCAGTTCGATATCCAGTCGATATATACAGAGAGAGCGAGAGGGAAGAGTTCTAAGATCTTCGCGTTACACGACTAGTCACGCCCGAAAATCGACCGTTTGATTTGGAAAGATTGTGGATGGAGAGGGGTGGGGTGGGATGGGGTGAGAACCGTGGGGGGGGGGGGGGGGGGGGGGGGGGGGCAGGCGGGGGTAGAAAGAGTGATGAGAGGGACTTCAACTCCGTGCTACAACTACGAGCATTGATTAGACTTTTTTTTGGAAATCATTCTATCATTCTAGTCTCGAGCACCGTATTGACTTTACTTACACATACATTGCAAGACCCCTGAATAACGCGGATGTAAATGTTACCCAGCATGCGGTATATTGACAGGAAGATACAAGATTTGTAATGCAGTAAACTTTAAGACAGAACAAAACGCCAGTAGACCCAGATTTGTTGTTATATCCGAGGTTTGTTATAAGCGAAGTTGTCTATATAGAAGAGTGTATTAGGGACCTCTGAAAACGTTATATACGAATTGTATTATATCCGGCCAGGGGACATTTGTAAGTGTAGAGTGTCCCAGATTCGACCTTTGTTTTAAGTGAAGTTTTCCTTATATCAAAATAAAGCCAACAAGAGGCATAGATCCTCATGAGCCCCCGCAATTGCGGGGGCTCATGAGGATTTATGTCTCTTGCAGATGGGATGGGTTTTTTTTCTTGAGGATCTATGCCTTTATTGTGTAGGTAAAGTTCTCTGCTGTACTGCCCGTGTCGAATCGGTATGCTACGTGCGTGGAGCGATTCCCACCGGCTGTTTGACCCGTCTAGCGTGCATTACGCAGTTGACAATCTACTTTTTTCCCCGCCAGAATGTAGTGGGAAGCTACCTCAATTCATTGCTTCCACTGCCCGCGCCATCACGGCGACTACGACCATAACAGTCCACGGTGACATCTACTACCGAAATTCTATCTCCTCTCCCCACCCCCACCCCCCCCCCCCCCCTCCTTTAGTGCACAATCACGCTTCCTATACAAACCATGGTCGTCATCTTCACTACATAAACTATACCCATCTCATTCAGTGAGCTACTACGTGCAGATCGATTGTTGTTAGTTTACTTTTAGGCCCTTCACTGCGGCCAGCTGACAAACGTTGTCTTTCTAAAATCTTAGTTAATTTTACGCCAAATAACCCCAGCCATTCAAGGAGCATGAGTCCAAAGTGACGTCAGCGAGAGGCATAGATTTTCTTGAGCCCCCGCAGCTGGGGGTGTGGGGGGGGGGGGGGGGAGGAGGAGCTGGGCTCATTACAAACTATGTCTCTAGTAACTGGATCGTGTTTACTTTTTCTTGGGGTGTGTGGGGGAGGGGGGGGGGGGTGATTTACTTAGTTCCTCGCACATAACAGTTTCAGTTGCTGGGATTCGTGTATTTCGCTGCGGGTTTTCAGTAGACTTGATTCACGCACTTCGCTTTTAATAAAGTAGTAAAATTTAATTACGTTTTATCCTTGAATGAAATAGGGGAGCATGTTTTGTCTTTGCACATTACTACTATGAATGAAATAGGGGAGCATGTTTTGTCTTTGCACATTACTATTATGAATGAAATAGGGGAGCATGTTTTGTCTTTGCGCATTACTATTAAAGTCTATTATGTTCGACTATTTGCGAAATGGGAAAAAGGAAAACTTGCTGGTCCGGGATTTTGGGTTTAATGGCTGCATGCCGCAATGATGAAAGCCACAGACCAGCATTCGCATAGGTACAGCAGTGCCGTTGAGAGACCGTCATTGGGTAGGATTGACAGTAGCTGCCCCAGGAGCACAACGTCTTCGGGCCCACGACGGCGGCAGTGGGCCCGCGCACAGCCGTGCGCGGGCCCACTGCCGCCGTCGTGGGCCCAAAGACCTTTTGCTTACTGGGTGGAGGAAACGTGAACAAGCCTGAGTTTTGTTTTTATCAGAGCATCATCTAAAGAACACATGCAGATTTAGCTTCCTGATCACGACTACTCTCACAAAATCAGAATTTCACAGTAGTAAAGAAAGACGAGTCCTGTCTTGGCGGTCCATTTGAAAGTAAGCTGTGAACACTAGTCAGAAGTTAGCCCCAGACGACTGGATCCCGGCTGTGTGTTAAGGCCAGAGGATATGGTCGTCTTAGGCTGTGTCCTGCGCTCCTGTCATCGGCTGTTGGACACGTTAACCCTTTGCTGCCCGCCCCTCCGCCACCTGTGCCCCTCCCTGTCCCTCGCCTCCTCCACCACGGCGCACTACGCACAAGCGGATTCAGTCGCCATGAGCGCTAACTCGGTGGACATGTTCTTACAAGGGCGTCACGAGAGGGCCATGATCCGCCTGTGCGCCTTGCTGTGGATACTCAAGCTGGAGGAGGACCGAGCCCACAAGAAACACGAGTACTCCAGAGAGTCGTCGTCCGTCCGCGGTGTTGGTGTTGGCGATTGTAGTGGTTGTAGCGGTGACGGCTACAGCAGCAGCGACAAACGTCAGTATCAACGTCAACAGCAGCACAACAGCAGAGTGACCAGCAAAGGGTATTACTCGCCAACCACTAGCCGCCAAGTGGCTGGTCGGAATGGGTGCTCACCGCAGGTAACTAAGCCTTTGCGTGTCGGTAGCGTTTTTTTTTTGTCTCGACTATTCGGCAGTCAGAGGGATAATAACAGTGCATTGATGACAGCGGACAGAACATGATCATATCTGTATTATTGATATTTATAATTATGCACGTTGAGTCCAGAACAAAAAGAGCGTGTAAAATGCAAAGAATTCCCAAGAAAGAAACACGCTTAGAAGTACGTGTTCTTTCTAAGCGTGTTTTCTTCTTTCTAGAGTATATTTATTCGATCAAATTTTCCTGTGGACAATGCAAGTATATGAGTCTGATTCTGGTACAACAGTTTGCTGAAGCTCTTTGTGTGCTGGTCTGTGACGTTGAACCTAACGACGCGAAGCCATAAGGTCCAAAGTCAAAGACCCGCACCTACAATACGTTGCACACAGCACACACATTATTCTGTGCTGGTAAAGGTGACTGCCGATGGTGTCAAATGCAAGGAAATTGCCAACAAGGAAAGAAACAGGCACCGAAAGGACAAGTATAACACAGTGTATAGGGAATCAGGGTGCTTCTTTCTTTTTTGTGATTTTTTTGGTTAACTCATTCTACCCCAGACACACCACAGGAAGATAAGGGTCGACCATGATAGTTCAAAGGTGAGGCCAGAATAGCTTGGCGCCTATGGGCGCCAAGCTATTCTGGCATCACCCTTGAACTATCATGGGCGATCTGTGTCCTGCACTGCAATGCAGTCTTCAGAGGACAACGGCAAAATGTAAGGATTTCGGTGTTGGGGTAGAATGAGTTAACTGTATCCGAGATTCTCTCTCTCTCTCTCTGTCTCTCCCTACCCCCACCCCCCCCCTACCCCCTCCCCCCCCCCCCCCCCCCCCCCCACCCCAACTTGGATCCGTTTAGCACTTTTTGAACAGCATACATGTGTCTGCCGTATTGAGTGCTGGTACCAAAATAACTGCCATGTAATAGGTCACCGTCAGGGGCAGATGCATCACGATTAGCTGCATAGCCAATCAGACTGTGGCTTTTTTTTTCTTGAAGTTGGAATTGGATGACAGACCAATCAAAACTTTGCTTCTGCTTTGACGTAAGATCACAGTTTATATGTCGTGGTATATTGGACATGCACCCATTATGTAGTGAAAGTTGGTGGAACTGAGTTTAACCTTCTCAGTGTCGGCGGTGAATGAAAAAAAATCAGAAGCCGTCACAGAGTGAAAGTCGAAAAACTTTCAGCATGAGAGAAATGCAGATATTAATAAATTAAGCAAGAAGTATAGATCCTCATGAGCCCCCGCATTTGCGGGGCCTCATGAGGATCTATGCCTCTTGCAGTGGTTTTCATCGTGTCTTGGCATATATGAGGTTTATGTAAGATGTCTCACGATCACATTAGATTGAGCGGTAAATCTAAGAAGCTAACAGCAATACGCGTTTGCGCGTAATGGCATCGCATCTCCCCAAATGGAAACTGCATAGAAATGGTCCGTTTATACAGCTCCTTGCTCTCATTGGAAGCATGGAAAGCATGGAGTGCTTCTGCCATTTGCGAAATAAAGGCTTGCGTTCGAATATCCCACTGATGAGGATGATCGAGAAGCCCACTGTGATGGGATGATGATGGAAGTTCATTTATATTGTATCTCTTCGTTGTTGTTGTTTTTTGTTTGTTTTTGTTTTTACCTCTTTAAAGAAAAATTGTAAACAGATCGTGTCGCTTTGTGATGAGCTGTGATGTTGCTTGTGTCGGTTGTAGAAGTGTGTGTGTGTGTGTGTGTGTGTGTGTGTGTGTGTGTGTGTGTGTGTGTGTGTGTGTGTGTGTGTGTGCGCGCGTGCTTATGTGTGTGTGTTTCTTTGTTTTGTTCGTTTGTTTGCTTCTTTGATTGTTTGTTTGTTTTCATCAACACCTGTCTGGTTTACATGCCATTGTAAAATTATATTCAACCATCAAGCAGATACGTGCGCATTGCAATTCTAACCAAATATGTGTGTACCATTGTGTGATGCATCATTTTTACATTTAGTCATATGTATGTGCGGGCTGGTAATGTCCAGCAAAACGGACCTGGATACGTATGTTTGATTATTTGCTTTTCGTACGACTCACTGTTGTAAAGTCCCAAACCACAAACCAGACCGCAATTGCCAGAGCGAGTTTAAATTCTGCGCAAGCCACTGAGCAAGCTGCTCCGCTACAGTGGCTTATTGGCTTACTCAGGATTTAAACTCACTCATGAAACTGGCTGCAGAACAAGTCTGATATGATATCTATTTGCTGCGGTCTTATTGTCCTGTGTATTTGTGTTTTACAGTTATACGACAAGATCAACACACGGTCCCAAAGTCCTGCTGCACACAGACCTCACTCCGATGCCGTCCACCAGACTAAAGAGGTAATATAAGAGAGCGGGCCGACCACGGCCCATTTAGTAATCGACGTCGGCCGTAGGACCTTTTGCTGGCTGCATTAGTGCGGTCAGTCATTTGATCATTACTGAAAATGATGATCAGATGTTGATACAAGAAATATCGAGAATAGTGACATAGAGAGGAGTGACCTTGAGAAATTTGATAAAGGCTAATGTGAAGTTGATATCAGTGATCACACTCGTTGTCTCACTTAGCAGTAGTGAATCGAGGGAGTCAAGCAGCGTGATCCGTGATATCACGTACTTTTTGTGTAATAAAAACACGAGTAAAGGCGTGTTTCTACAAAGAGGCGCAACAGCGACGCGAAAGCGGTGGCGAATGTGACACGAATCAAGAACTTAAAAATAAAAAATGATTGTTTCCACATGCGCGACGCGACAATGGTGCGACTGCGGTTCGAAAAGCGACAGCGGTGCGACAATATAAGTTATTGGTAGCCGGGGTTTGTTACACGCAGGCCTTCGGGGTACAATGGTTCCCATGACCTCCATCAGGCCTACAAGAGTCCTTGCAGCAATCCCCTGCTACCAATAACGTACTTTTTTTCATTTCTCCACTATTTTGTAAAAGAAATCGAGAAGAAATCTTCCGACCTGGATCACGCCAGACATGACTGACGTCTGGCGTGAATACAATTATTAATAATAGACTTATGTAGTTTAAAAATCTTTCATGACGTTGCCGTCTCCAGTGGAGTGCCTGTTGTTTCGAACAACACTAATTAACTTTATACTTTAGAACGCTTTGGTGATCTTTTATATATCAAAACTGGCATCCAAGACGCGTCACAGGCCACACAGGGCAATTAGGTTACGCCCCCTTTTCACACACTGTTATCTGTTAGCCTCTTGCAGCATAAAACTATGAACGAAGAACTTTTCTGCCAAAACAAAAAATCCACTTGGAGCACATCACAGGAGAACCTATTTCAGCAATTCTTACAAAAATTAAGAGTTAGCGTTTTTCACAACACTCAAATGCACTAAGTACCCCATGACAAAACTGTCGTCTGCAAGCCTGCATACAACCGTGCACATGCCCCAATTAGGCTCCCATGAACACACTAGGTCGACTAAAATTACCCAGATTTTGCTCTTTTTCACACCACCTGTCATGCCTTTTGTTGCTCAAAACGCCAAAAAAGGCACACAATTGAAGTTTTACACCCTAAAAAAATGGCAAAAAGGGAGGAAATTTTTGGAACTATTTCTGGCGGAAAAGTTACTACATGCACCGGAAGCAATTGCCCTGTGTGGCCTGTAATGAAACAAAAAAGTTGTCAGCTGCAATCAAAACTTTATCACTGATAACCGTACCCTATAAGAAGATACACTGCCAAGTTTCAGACATGAATGGCTGATGGTTTTAAAGCTGCACCAAAATTACTACCTGCACCCCTTGGTGCCCGGAGTACCATTCGCTCTTGCGGCTGACTGTCAGCACCACACATGTAAAGATCCAAAAAGAAAAACTTATGTTCAAGCTAGCAACCCTATATTTTGCAGACAAGCAGACACACATGTTACGCATTCAAAACAACCAGCAAGTACAATTTTCAACAGTTGGTTATTTTTTGGCAATTTATTTGCTATACTACCCCCCCCCCCCCCCCCCCAAGCAGGAACCATTTTGACAGTTTTTTCAACTTTGAACCCAACTGGACAACATAGAAAAGCCCTTGCACTGTTTAAAAAAATTCAGCAAACTGCCTAACCACAACTAGTCTGCATGAGGTGTCATTTCTTTTATTCCCTCCTTCCAGCTTTAAACAAGGCTTAAGATACTGAAGGCAACTGAAGCTATGTTCCGCACTTTTTCTGAAAATGAATCACCAGCCAACATGCTTTTTCTTGCAAACAGCTACAAATCCTTGTACCAGCCAACTCAAGGGACCAAGGTGCTTCTCTGACTTTGACTACTTTGCATGGCAAAGCAGCAGAATGCTTTAAATAGTGTAAAATGCTTGAAAAAGTAGCAAACATTTCACGTGAACGCGTGCGTTCATTCGGGGGGGGGGGGGAGGGGGGGGGGGGAAGGGGGGGGGGGGAGGTGTGCGTGTTAATGCTTTGGGTTAGTATTATTAGGGTAAGCATAATAGAGTTAGGATTAGGGTTAACATAGTTTTGGGATCTGAGTTAGCATAGTAACGTTAGGCTTACCATGACTGAGGGTTGGGGGTGAGGGATATTTGGGGGGGGTGGGGGGGGGGGGCACGGGGGTAAGAAGGTGGTGTTTGGGGTGGGTGGTGGGTGGGTGGAAATGTGTGGCATGGATTTTTAGGCATAATAGATATGCTCAGGATACAGCAGGATGATTTGTGTTTGAAAAAGGTGAAGAGATTTCTCACACACTAACTTCTCGATAATATTTATGACAACCGTGCCTTTTCACCGCACCATACCATCTAAACCGACTTCAGAAACCAGTCAAAACAACATGTTTTGGTGTCACCACACTGAGGTTTGCAGTTTACAGCATGTTTTCACTAAGATGACCCTCACAAAGCCCAAAATACACTGTGCAGGATAAACGGGTATTTTGAATGCAGTCAAAACAAAAGCAAAAAAATCGGCCAACCGACAAAAATCAAATTTAACTAAATTTCATCTAGATGACACCGTAATGACTGTTACCTTGTCAGAAGGGTTTTTGAATGACTACTATGACAGAAAATGTGACCTGGGATTGTTCCTATGTGTTTTCTAGTCTTTTCTTTCCCCTTCGCACAAATATGCACCATTTTGCCTCTATAATCCTTATACAGCTAAATAAAGCTATCTGTATGGCATCAAAAGGGCCAACATGGCCTAAAAACACCTGATATCAGCATAAAAAGCAAAAAATGTCGATTTTTTGGCACAATCTCCTTCCAAACGCCAATAGTAGAAAAATTCACTCTGCCTTTACAGGCCACACAGGGCAATTAGGTTACGCCCCCTTTTCACACACTGTTATCTGTTAGCCTCTTGCAGCATAAAACTATGAACGAAGAACTTTTCTGCCAAAACAAAAAATCCACTTGGAGCACATCACAGGAGAACCTATTTCAGCAATTCTTACAAAAATTAAGAGTTAGCGTTTTTCACAACACTCAAATGCACTAAGTACCCCATGACAAAACTGTCGTCTGCAAGCCTGCATACAACCGTGCACATGCCCCAATTAGGCTCCCATGAACACACTAGCTCTTCCAAGCCCAGGTGGGAGGCAGATTTGCAGCCTTGGCTACTTTGGACTGCGACGTAGACACCCTTGCTGGAAATATAAAAGAGGTGTTACTTTCTACAGCAGAAGAAGTGCTGGGGAAGCAGAGGAAGCGCAAACAGCCCTGGGTCACCGATGACATCCTCGATCTCTGTGATGAGAGGAGAGCCTGGAAGAAAAAGAGAGGCCAAGACCTCACATCAGCAAACAAGTACAGACTTGTCAACAAGAAGATCAGGCAGAGGATGAAAGAAGCCAAAGAAGATTGGATTGAAGACCAGTGTTGTAGCGTGGAAGAGGGCATGGCAAACGGCAACAGCAAGAAGGCTTATGAAACGCTAAGGACCCTCACCAAGACTCAACAGCGAACAGCCACAGTCATCGAAGACAGCAGCGGCCAACTCCTTACGGAAAACACTGCTGTACTAAACAGATGGACTGAGTACTGCCGAGACTTGTATAACTACAAGGCTGAGCCAGACACCAGCATCCTCCAAAACAACCAGGCTGGGGCCAGGAAGGCTGAAGACCTGCCAGTGTTAGCTGAAGAGGTGGAAGCAGCCGTACGCGGCCTGAAGGGAGGAAAGTCTCCAGGTGTAGACAACGTACCTGCTGAACTGTTGAAACATGGAGGAGAAGTAACAACGAAGGTCCTCACTACACTCTGTCAAAAGATCTGGGAGCAAAAGAAATGGCCAGTAGAATGGACACAGTCTCTAATGATCCCGCTCCCCAAGAAAGGAAACCTGAAACAGTGCCAGAACTACAGAACTATCAGTCTGATAAGTCACCCTAGCAAAGTAATGCTTAGAATCATTCTCAACCGCCTCAAAACTTTCGCCGAGGAACTGCTGGCAGAAGAACAGGCTGGCTTCAGAGTTGGAAGAAGCACTGTAGAGCAGATTTTCAACTGCCGCGTCCTGATCGAGAAACATCTGCAGCATCAGCGCGAACTCTACCACAACTTCATTGATTTCAGGAAAGCATTTGATCGCGTCTGGCACGACAGACTCTGGCAAGTCATGAGATCGTTTAACATAGAGGAGGGACTGATCCAAATGATAGAAGCGCTTTACAAGAACGCCTGCAGCGCGGTTCTACTTAACAATCAGTCAGGCGAGTTCTTCAGGACGACGATCGGTGTCCGTCAAGGATGCCTGCTCTCTCCTGTCCTTTTCAACATATTCCTGGAGAAGATCATGCAGGAAACCCTCCACGACCACCATACTTCAATCTCTATTGGTGGCAGATCCCTGTGCAATCTTCGATTCGCAGACGACATTGACCTCATGGCAGGCAGCAATAGTGAGCTCCAAAACCTGACAGACAAACTTTCAAGTAGCGCAGGGTCTTATGGCATGGAGATCAGTACGGATAAAAGCAAAGTGATGATCAACACCACAAGCGACAGCAGCAGCAATATTCACATGAATGGCCAGAAGCTAGAAGAGGTCAATAGCTTCAAGTACTTGGGAGCCACCCTGTCCAAAGACGGTAGTTGCATAGCAGAGATCCGTATCAGGATAGGTACAGCAACATCCGCAATGGCCAGGCTGGACAGGATATGGCGAAGTAACTCCATCAGCTTCACCATCAAGTACAGGCTTTACAAGTCCCTCGTAGTGTCTATTCTACTCTACGGCTGTGAGACTTGGACACTGCTTGCAGACTCAGAAAAGAAAATCCAGGCCTTTGAGAACAAGTGCCTGAGGAAGTTGCTCCGCATCTCGTACCGCGAGCACAAGACCAACGAATATGTACGGAGCATCGTCACTTCCCTGGTGGGCCCACATGAACCCCTTCTGGCAACCGTGAAACGGCGCAAGCTTGCTTGGTTTGGCCACGTGACCCGACACAACACCTTGTCCAAGACTATCCTCCAAGGCACTCTCGAAGGAAGTCGTCGGCGAGGTCGTCAGAGAAAGAGTTGGGTCGCAAACATAAAAGAATGGACCGAACTCGAGATGCCAGACTTGCTTGCCACCGCCCAAAATAGAACTCAGTGGAGAGCACTGTCTGTTGCTGCTGCCTCTCAGTCCCCCCAACGCCCAGTTCGGGCAAGGGACTGATGATGATGATGATGATGAACACACTAGGTCGACTAAAATTACCCAGATTTTGCTCTTTTTCACACCACCTGTCATGCCTTTTGTTGCTCAAAACGCCAAAAAAGGCACACAATTGAAGTTTTACACCCTAAAAAAATGGCAAAAAGGGAGGAAATTTTTACATGCACCGGAAGCAATTGCCCTGTGTGGCCACAGAGAGAGCTGCAAGACGTCCGCCATTAGTCGCCACAAGGGTCTTTGTAGCGAGGTCACATGATACGGTTTGCGCTAAAGGGACTGGTCGTGTGACGTAGGCATGAAAACAAAATGCTGTCACTCCTTGGAATGATTCTGCAGCGAATTCGCTGTGAAGAGAGTGTGACTTTCAGTACACACAACAAATTACAGCATAACAACTTTTTAAAAAGGGCGCGATGCCGCCTGTCGCGCCGTTATATAAAAACAGGCAAAGCGAGGGGTTTACACCACTACCTTTTCTTACTATTTCTCTCCTTCTGGATAGCGCCCTGAAAACCACTGGGCCAAAGCTGGACTACTCGTGAAATTTGTTTAACCCATTTAACCCCAAGGTCTCATTTCCCAAATGCCCCCACCCGGGTCTGCCCTGGGGGACTTGGGTGGGGTTAACTACTTTTTAGTTTCCAGGGTCACCCTGGTCAGCCCCACAGGGTGGGTTTTCCCCTCTATTGTGGGGCATGTGTTTCTGTCTACCCTTGGTCCATTCACCTGTATTTTCCTTTTTTAAACTCTCCCTACTGTTTGCGCTGCCTGTAGCTCTTGATATTGGATGTGTGTTGCTAAATGGTCTTGGGTTTATTTAGCGTATTAGACCGGCTGGCGACATACATTCAATATTCTGTTTAGTATTTTTTTTTTTTTTCACAAGCAGTGCAGGCACGTCCTGAGAAAGTCTTGTTGCTGTCGGGACGTTAAGCAATGTACAACCAATCATTTCCCAAATGTTAGAGGTTTCACCCAACAACTGTGCACCAGTTGCAGGAGATGGGTCGACCATGATAATTCAAGGGTGGTGCAAGATTAGCTTGGCGCCGTCACGTCGGGGCTAAATGACTTAATAACTGACCAGTATTTGTTTTCCTGTTGAAGATGCTTCATCTGCTGTCGGAGGCGCCGGACACGTACTCGGAGTTCGCGAAAGAACTTCACCAGCTACTGCAGAGACCCCACATGATGGTCAGTTGGTTTTCTACTTTATTTTTCTGTATCACCTGACACCCAGAATGGAGAGATGGATCGACGATGAAGTGTAGTGCCTGATTAGCTTTTGGCGTTTGAATTCATGGAGGCATTCTCTACAATTGGCACTGAAACAGATGGGGTGATTTCATCCTTTGGCGCGCGTTTGTTTCTCTGCAGCTGGAGCAGTATCGTTGTTGATAGGGTAGTGCCTGATTAGCTCTGTGTATGAAGTCGTCGTTAACACTTAAATCATACCTCATCTTTTCGTCTGTATTTTCGTATTCCTCTTTTCGGGGACACTGCTCCCACCTCCAACCCACCTACCCCCTCGCACACGCACGTACACAAACACACATACATGCACACGTACGCACACACGCACGCACGCACACACACACACACACACACACACACACACACACACACACACACAATTTACGCACGCACGTACACACACACACACACACACACACACACACGACATAATTACGGACACACACACACACACACACACACACACACACACACACACATAATTTACGCACGTACACACACACACACGACATAATTACGGACGCACGCACACACACACACACACACACAATTTACGCACGTACACACACACACACACACACACGACATAATTACGCACGTACACAAGTACACACACACATGCACACGCACGCACACACACACACACACATAATTTACGCACGTACACACACACACACACACACACGACATAATAACGCACGTACACAAGCACACACACACACACACAATTTACGCACGTACACACACACACACACACACACACACACACCTTTGACTGTACACGCACATCTTTCGCTGCTTATGCACACTTTTTTTCTGTGATCTGTTGTTGGTTTGAAGTTCCTGAAGTACAATGTTTACATGCTGCCAAGAATCTCCAGAGTTCATGTACTGGTAAATCAGCGAGTTTGCGGGTGTGTTACTTGGAGCAAGATCTCAGTAAACACGACCACCTGAAAGTACCGCGAGGCATTATTCACAGAACCCATTGAACTAGTAATCAGTGTAGCAAGTAACCCCTTTCATCTCCAAGAGGCATAGATTCTCATGAGCCCCTGCAACGCAGGGGCTCATAAGAATCTATGCCTCTTGCTTGTAAGGACTGCTTAAATCCATACATTGTTGTTCCAAGTGATGATTGTTAGAACCCTTTAAACCTAGTGATCAGTCTAATAAAGAACTCCTTTTATCTCCAAGAGGCATATATTTTCACGCGCCCCTGCAGCCGCAGGGGCTCATGAAAATATATGCCTCTTGGTTAAAGGGTCGTTCAAATTTATACACGTCCTTGCTTCTGAAACGGAGGACGGCATAAAGGTTAAAAACCGTATCCGAGCCTGTTCAGAACCAATTTCTGCCTACAAGACCGGAGAGGTTGCTTCCCTTGCACCGGGGAGTCCCAGAGAAAATCGATGTTTTCCTGCTGTGTTGTTCTTGGAAGAGTTGCCTCCCTGGACGCACTTACAGGACTTCATTAGGTAAGGGCGCAGAACTCATGCTGAGCTGAAATTTGGGGAGATGTCAGGTTACCGCCCTTACGTCGAAATCTCAAGAGTCGAGTGGCATTATTAAAACGAACAAGTGTTTGCATAGGGGGTCGTCTAAGGTTTATTATAGTAGGGGGAAAGCACAGGAAATTTTTAGTTGTCTTGATTTTTTTAAAGGTCAAAACAGAGTGCGTAGACTCGTGACGGTGATATGTCCATGGCTCTCCGTAGTGCTTTTTGTCGAGGTGATTCCTGAGGGAATCGCATCGGCAAAGAGCGCCACAAACAGCCAACGTGTAAATGTCGAAATTCCCAAATGAGAGAGTTTGACTTTGTGTATTGAACACTGCATTTCAGGTCAGGAGCCAGGTCTGTCATGATAGTTCAAGGATTGTACTCACGACTGACCATTGTTTACGGATCGTTTGATGTATTTATCTTGGATTGTTTCTTCCCAAAAGTATTGCTGTGCCCCCCCCCCCCCCGCCCCCCTCCCCGCCTCCCACACATACGCACACCACGCAACGTCTTTTTATGGTTTGATAGTGTGGACCGGTCCTTCACATTCTCTCTCCCCCCCCCTCCCCCCCCCCGCCCACACACACACGCACACACGCAATGTCTTTTTTATGGTTTGATAGTGTGGACCGACCCTCCTCATTCTCTCTCTCTCTTCTCCCCCCCCCCGCCACCCCCCACCCCCCCTCGCCCCACACACACACACACACACACCACACACACACACACACACACACACACACACGCAGTATGTTTCTCGTCCTTGATAGTCACTTTAAGGGACAACCACCCTTGCCCAAGCTTCGGCAGAAATGGTCGTGTATGCAGGTTAGCCAGGACGTACTTGACAGCAATGTGGGACAAAATAAATTCCTTTTGCGTCACTAAAGGTCTGCACACAGCGATGCATCATCATGTGTTGGCTGGTCTGTGAGTTTTGGACCTTACAGATCGAGACAAATGCGTGCAGGTCTGTGATTTTGGACCTTACCACCTGCGGCCATAAGGTTCAAAATCACAGACCTGCACAAATTTGCATTGTGTGATGCATGTCTTTTAACAGACGCCATAGTCGCCAATACACGATTCCAGTCGGAGAACGGGTCAGTCCGGCATCGACAGGAAACAGAGATCCTCACGAACTGTGCTTTTTTTTTTTTTTTCAGGGGCTCACGAGGATAAATGCCTTTCGCTGCCAATTTACGCTAAAGGGACAACTTCACTGTGTCTGTAGGTGAAAATCTACTCGGCGCGAATCAACTCATTCGTGAATCCACTCAGTGTAAAATATGTGTCGCCGTTCCGAAAAATTTCTAGCAAGAAATCTACTCAGAGTAAAATCTATGTATCGTAAACATACTCAGCATCAAGCCGCATAAGTTATAAGCCAACCAGCTAAAAAAAAATTTTAAAAAAAAAATCTCTTTGAAAATTCGATGATGCAAATTTACACTGTGTGGATTCGCGCTGGTAAATTGAGCCAAGATGTGGCGAAGTCAAACCCCTCATCCGCACTTACGTCTTTAGATAGACTCCTGGGCAAGATTTATTTGTCAGGGTCAGAATGATACCATCTAAAACTACATCCCATTTACAGACGCAGTGAGACGTACTGACGTAAATTGAACTAGTTTTTTTTTTTGTCATGCAGGAGATGCATATAGCTCTGTGAGTCGCAGGAGGTTTTAGAGGCCCCTTGATGATCGATGCATTGCACAGATGCTGGGTGGAATATGTTAACTATCAGATTCATTACGTTGGAACCGCTGCGTCATGTCTGGCTCTATAGCCAAAATCTGGACATGCAGTTTGTCTCAACCGCTTCACTTTGCAAGAGGCATTTATTCTCATGAGCCCTTGCTTTCGCAGGGGCTCATGAGAATCTATGCCTCTTGTTAATGAGGATTGAGCCACGTAACTCGCTTTCTTTTCCTCAGGTTGAACAGATAAGCCGACCAGAGCGTGAAACTTTTTCACAGAAATAGAACCCGCGGCTTGTTGATAAAACGGAGAAAGGTGACATTATTGCGCCATATTGCTATTTTCAGCAACAGGCAGGTGGGGGTTGTGTTTGATAAATTGTGTAGGCGCGATTTTTAGCTTTCGTCACCACGGATTTTTATGAAAATTAATCTATTTGAAAGCGACCTGCTCGGATGAAGAGCCCGGTTAATAGTTTTGCAACATCTCCTTGATAAATGTTTTTACTCTTTCCCTGAATGCTGTAACACGAAAAACTTGTTATCTTCTTCTTCTTCGTTTTACGTAGGGCCGCGAAAAGACATTAATTTTAATCCCGACGCGATGCGCGGACTCACAATGGTCTATGCCACAGTTTGTTGGTGTTCTCTTCATTAGCTGATTTTGTGTGGTTGTTTTTTTTCATGCCGTACGCCGAAACATATCGGTGATATCATTCCCCCCTACGCCGGCACACTCAGCCACACACATCCGGCCTCCACCGGCCATAATTATATAAGCTTATTTCGTCAATGCCTCATTTCTTACAGAATATATTATATTACCGTGGGCGAGTCGATGGAGAGATGTAATGGGTGGATGGAGAGATGGGTGGATGGAGAGATGTAATGGGTGGATGGAGAGATGCAATGGGTGGATGGAGAGATGCAATGGGTGGATGGAGAGATGCAATGGGTGGATGGAGAGATGCAATGGGTGGATGGAGAGATGTAATGGGTGGATGGAGAGATGCAATGGGTGGATGGAGAGATGCAATGGGTGGATGGAGAGAGATGTAATGGGATGGATGTGGATGGAGAGATGCAATGGGTGGATGGAGAGATGCAATGGGTGGATGGAGAGATGCAATGGGTGGATGGAGAGATGTAATGTGGTGGATGGAGAGATGTAATGGGTGGATGCATGTGAGGGTGTGTGCTGGTCTGCGATTTTTGACCTTGCAGCTGGAAGCACTGTATACCGTCACCAGCATTTTTATCCGTACAGCAATACCTGCTTAGAGCGACCACCCTAACGAGCATCACCTGTCGTTAAAGACCACCATTCAGGTGGCTGTAGCCACCTAAATGATTGTCTTTAACCATGGTAGCCTCGGATCCCTACAGCAGGAGATGGCTTGACCATGATAATTCAAGGGTAGTGCCAGATTAGCTTGGCGCCTGAAGGCGCCAAGCTAATCTGGCACTACCCTTGAATTATCATGGTCAAGCCATCTCCTGCGACTGGTACATAGCCGTCAGGCAACACCTCCAAAATTTGAGAAATGGGGCCATGGGGCTAAAAGGATTAATGACCGGTGACACTTTTTGCCCTCAGCGACTTCTCATGAGAGAACACGTGTCTTCCGCGGCCAATTTTTTCTTTGTGAAAACGGCGGTTGCTCACGACGGCTTCTACTGAAGTGCTTGTCAAGTTGGCTTACACATTCACCACCAGGTGGTCGCGCAAGACAGGTTTTACTGTGTACAGTATATTGTCCTTGAATATTGTCCTTAGGATTACTTGAGATTACATTTAGCATGGGTGGGACTTTTCCGGCTAAAGCCAGATTTCCGGCCGGATTTTATTTATTTTATTTTTAAATTTTTTTTTTTTTTTTTTTTTCACTTAAAAAGTGCCCCAAGACCCTCGCTTCAGGCTTCAACTTTTTTTTCGGTCCCACCCATGCATGAGATTGCCTTTATAAACAGCGTCACCCGCTTGAGACCTCGTTCCTTGCCGCTGTACGTACACTTTTGTTTCTGAAATCTTGGTTCGGCATTCATCGACCAAAAGCCAACACCGCCCAAAAAAACATCGATACAAATTGGTCTCAGCATGAGGCATAGATCGCAGTCGCGAGGGCTCATGAGGATCTGTCTCTTGCAGTTGGATCGCGTTCACGTTTTTTCTCTCGGCAGTTGTGGGGTTAATGTCGGTCCTCGGGTGTACTGTGACGATGATATGCCTGTAGAGGCCCGTCGTTCCGCTGTGGTCTTGTTCGTTCGTTCGTTTCATACATTTTTTATTTTTTATTTTGTCCCTCTGTGGTCTTGTCATGCAAAAGACATTTTAGCAGTCGGAAAGCGCGCCTATGCTGACAGTTCTGCCTCCTTCTCTCTCTCTCTCTCTCTCTCTCTCTCTCTGACAACTGGAGGCGTCTTTGTTTCCGATGAGGAAGGAGAGCGGAATGTTTCCTGCCTTTCGGCGCCCCAGGCTGTGGTTTGTATCCGCCTTCTGGAGTCTGATGCAAGTCTGGGGGGGGGGGGGGGGGGGGGGGGGGGGCTATTACTACTGAATTCATTACGTTTTGAAGATGA
>BTPG01000007.1:44850892-44900892 GCA_036245525.1 Semisulcospira habei
AATTACAAGCGTTGTTTTATAGATATCTTTAGAGCAGGTCTGCGTCATAACTCTGGAGACAGATCGACCATGACAGTTCAAGGGTGGTGCCGGAATAGCTTGGCGCCTACAGGCGCCAAGCTATTCTGACACCACCCTTGAACTGTCTTGTCGATCCACATTCTGTCATAGCATATCAGGGCTTAATTGGTTAAGCTGTCAGTGACGATGATGATCGTATTTTTTTTTGTGTGTTTTTATTTATTTTAATTTTATTTTAATTTTTTATATATTTTTTTATATATATATTTTTTTTTGTTGGCGGGGGGTGGGGGGGGGGGGGGGGGGGGGGAGGAGGATTTAATTTTAGGCAGGTTGCTGTGAAATCGTTTGCTGCTGTGAGGTTTTAGACCGTACTGCATGGCGGGGTAGGATCCAGATTCACAGACCATTGTATGTATGTGCTGGTCTGTGATTTTGGACCAAAATCACCTACAAGCTCACAAGTTTATCCGGTAGGGCAGTGAGTCGTACGTGGCTATGAAAGTTTATTTTTGGCCTGCGCACCAGTGTTTATGTCTGTGCATATTTGAGTGGTCACATGTTTGTGCCAGTCATTAATTCAATCATTTCATTAATTATTTATAGCGGTAACAGACGGCATATCCATCCATTTCACCAGTCGCTGGTCAGATCAGTGAGTCGGTCAAAGGGACACAAACCGAAGGGGAGACAAGCGCCGGTAGATACTGTACACCTACCAGGGGAGGTCATTCAGCGCTTGGACAAACATTTCAGATCTTCTGACCCTCTCAGGGGAAGTAACTGTTTGTCCAGAGCTAAATGATTTCCCTTGGTGTGTGTTCACAGTCAGTGGGCCATCCAGCAGTTGAACTATTCGTCCAGTGTCGAACTCAAACTTTATGGTAGCCTCCGTCTTCTCTGGTTAATATTCACGTTGTCTGTTCATCACCAGCCCAAGTACAGTTTTGATGTCCATTTTTTTAAAAAATAATTTTCATTGTTATACAGTAAATAGCTCCCTTTTCTGGGCATACTGGCTTTTGTAATAAAATGGCAGAGACAAACATAGGGGCCGGGCCCGATGATTGTAGCATTGACTAATGCAAATCCACTGCGCCACCGCGTGCGCGCCACCGCCTACTAAGCTCAAGACTCTTGAGCTTAAGAGGCGGTGGCGCGCACGCGGTGGCGCAGCGGATTTGCATTAGTCAAAGCTACTATCATCGGGCCCCTATGGAGACGAGCTGCATCATTCAGGTCTCCATCAGGCAAAACCTTAACTCTTTTGAGACTGCTGCTTCCGGATACGCGGCATAAAGCAGGCATAAAGCCGCATCTCCGGATGCAGCACGTCACGATTAAGTTAACCCATTTGGCCCCGACGCCCTTCAGCATGCGATGGACCGACCATGATAATTCAAAGGTAGTGCCAGAGCAGTTTGGCGCCATTAGGCGCCACTACCCTTGAATTATCATGGTCGATCGATCTCATGGAACAGGTATTGTTAGGTTACACCTCTAAAATTTGGGACCTTGGGGTTAAATGGGTTAAAGAGGTCCAAGGTTCCTTGAGCACTCAGCTGACTAGGATCTTATTCTGTAGCCAGGTGCACACGTATTCACGCGTTCACCTTGTCTTTTATCAAGGCGTTTATGCATGTGCCATGTCGACTGTCTTATCTCAGAATCTCGCAGACTTCTCAAGACGCATACTGACAGCTGCGCATCTTTCAAAATTTGACGTGGGCTGATGGGTTGTGTAGGCCAGACTTTTTTTTTTTCTTTCATCTTTTCTTCACCTTTTCTATTCTCCAGCTTTCTTTCTGTATGATGGAATTAGAGCATCGATCCGACAGACCGGGCCGCACAGCCAAAGATTTGTTGTGCAATGGGCGGTGTGACAAGGCGGCTGTGTTTATCAGCAAGAGACATAGATTCTCATGAGCCCCTGCGGTCGCATGGGCTCATGAGAATCTATGCCTCTTGGAGATCAAATGGGTTTCTCTCGAAAGGTGGTTGGAAAAAAGTTCAGTTTTGGTTTTCTTCGGGGCTTTAAGGATTTGTACTCTCTGCGGATGAAGAGGGTTCAAGCAATGGCCACACTGACAAATGTAGGAGTGAACTTCAGTTGGCTTGTGCATGCATCCCAACAAAACCAATCGCGAGTTCGCGATTGGTTTTGTTGGGATGCATGCGCAAGCCTTTCGTAATAGATTGTCTAGGAAATAAATTTTGTTTCATGAGAATAGCGGCTACTATTCTTCTTCCAGACGAAAAACTCTTCAAGGAGGGAGAAGGGGTAGGCCTAGGTTTCTCCGGCCGTAACGCGTATTAACTTTTGGAACGAACTTTGCTATCAGTTGTGTAATATGTAGGTCCATAAAGCTGTTATCTATATAGTAATAGACACGGTATGTCAGATACAGTGTTTGGTTTGGCTTCTTTGAGTACTTTCTCGTCCCTACTGTTTTCTTCTTCTTCTTTTTTTCTTTCTGTTTCGCTGTGTGCTGTTAGGTTATCCCTTTGGGTGTCGGTAACGCTGTTTATCAAAATGATTCCTGCAGGAATCGCCTCCACAATAACCCCTTCTGACAACGAGAAGGTTATCCTTCTGACTGCAGCTGTACCAAGTATAGCATCATCTCCCATGTTTCCGAGACGATTCCCCGCTATTCTTGGAGGAAGTGTAGGGCAGCCGCTTCAGCTGTGATGGATGGCAGAATTACAGATTAATGAAACGCCAGCTTTGGCCGACACGGGCACCTGACATGTTGTCTTCAGGCAGCAGGCCGCCAATTTGATACCCCAGGGCTCGACAGGATCTGTTATTGATGACGCTGGCCGAGTTTCATTCTCTCTCTCTCTCTCTCTCTCTCTCTCTCTCTCTCTCTCTCTCTCTCTCTCTCTCTCTCTCTCTCTCTCTCTCTCTCTCTCTCTCTCTCTCGTGAAGTAGATTAGCAACGGCAAGTTCGAAAAATGGTTTCACCAAAACTTTACCGTTGTAAAATAAAGAATCATTGTCATTCTCTCTCTCTCTCTCTCTCTCTCTCTCTCTCTCTCTCTCTCTCTCTCTCTCTCTCTCTCTCTCTCTCTCTCTCTCTCTCTCTCTCTCTCTCTCTCTCTCTCTCTCTCTCTTATGTGAAGTAGATTAGCAACGGCAAGTTCGAAAAATGGTTTCACCAAAATTTTCACCGTTGTAAAATAAAGAATCATTGTCATTCTCTCTCTCTCTCTCTCTCTCTCTCTCTCTCTCTCTCTCTCTCTCTCTCTCTCTCTCTCCTCTCTCTCTCTCTCTCTCTCTCTCTCTCTCTCTCTCCCCCTCCCTCTCTCCCTTGTTATTTCGTGTCAGAGTCGTTTGCACTGGACTGCCGTCAACCCTTCAGAAACGTTGAACACATTGGCCCTGAATTGTCGAAATTTCGAATTCGGGGTGTTTTGTGAAAACTTCATTCAGCTCTGGAATCAGATCAGCAATTATAGATAGTTCAAGGATGGTTCCGGCACCACCCTTGAACTTTCATGGTTGATCCATAAAAATTATGCAGTGTCCTTTCGATCATGTCTTTTTTGGCTCCGAATCTTTTATTGATGAAGCTGTCTTCAGTAGTTTGTTTTTCTTGAATAATTTGTTTCAGATTTCTTATCATTTTTTTCTTGCGTTTCTCTATCTTGTCATTTATTTTCTATCTTTCTGTGTTTTATTTTTCAGTATTTTTCTTAATTCTCTCTCTCTCTCTCTCTCTCTCTCTCTCTCTCTCTCTCTCTCTCTCTCTCTCTCTCTCTCTCTCTCTCTCTCTCTCTCTCTCTCTCTCTCTCTCATATTTCTTGCACACAATCTGCGACCACTGGCAAAAAAGGGGTTAATATGATTCCTGTAACGTGTTTGCTGGTTTGTTATTTTGCACCTTGCGACTAAAGGCCGTCAGGTCCAAAATCACACACCAGCACACACATAACACCATACACAGACAGTTTCCTGAAAACACAGTGATAATGATGTAATTAGCTCATTTAGCCCGGCGCACGTATTTTCCAAGTTTTGGAGGCGTCATCTAACGACTGTTGCAAGAGATGGATCGACCATGATAATTCAAGGGCAGTGCCAGATTAGCTTGGCGCCTGTCGGCGCCAAGCTAATCTGGCACTGCCCTTGAATTGCCACGGTCAACTCATCTCATGCGTCAGGGGCTGAATGAGTTAATATTGCTGTAGCTTGATCATTAGTTTGACTATTGTACAAGACGAGCCAGTTCCATGTTGTCCCAAAATACACTGCGATACAGCCTACTTCGCTTATACCAAAGTCGCCCCACCGGGTCTGCCCTAGGGGACCTTGGTGGGGTTGTCTACTTTTTAGTTCCTAGGGTCACCTTGTCTAACCCCTGCAAGGTGGGTTCTACTCTTTTGGGGGGGGAGGGGGTTGTATTTCTGTCTTTCTGGTCCATTCGTCTGTATTTTTTCTTTTCGGAAATTCTCCCTCCTGTCTGCGCTTCTTGCTGTTCTTTGTTCATTTAGCGCAGGCACGTCCTGAGAAGGCCTTTGTCGCTTGCGGGACGTAAAGCAAAAAGTCGGATATAACAACGTTCGAATATAAGAACACAGCACTCTTACTATGTAAATTAATTCGCTTATAACAAACTTAGAAAAATTGGGTTCTCTAGCGGTTTGTTATATCGGAAGTTCACTGTATTCCGTTGAGAGAGAAAAAAATCCACGTGACATCTCCGCGGTTATTACGCAACAGCATCCATCGGTCCGGTTTTTTAAATAGAGAAAGATAGAAGAATAATTGGCCGCTGCCTTCCGTCACGTCGAAAATATAAGAAAATATCAGTGAAATAACATCATTTGACAAAATGGAACCTGTGGGAGCACATCTTATTTTCGCGTTTCTTGTTGTTTCATTTATGATTTTGCATTTCCTGTTAGCGCCTCCCTCTGTCACTATTTTTTCCCCTCACATTAACCCTTTTAGCCCCGGGTCCCTACAGCGGGAGATGGCCTGACCGTGATAATTCAAGGGTAGTGCCAGATGAGCTTGGCGCCTTGAGGCGCCAAGCTCATCTGGCACTACCCTTGAATTATCATGGTCAAGCCATCTCCTGCAATTGGTACATAGTCGTTAGGCAACACCTAAAAAATTTTGAGGAATGGGACCCTGGGGCTAAAAGGGTTAAAAAGTTGCGCTGTCACGGACGCTGTTCTGTTTTTATTTCCCCCAAACTTCCACTTGAACTCACAGAGCTTACCCAGCCTGAGAATGTGAATATTGCTGCGCAACGTAGACCACTTACTCGACTTCCAGCTGAAAATACGGCATCTAGAACGATGTCCACTTGAACCTACAGAACTTACCCAGCCTGAGAATGTGAATATTGCCGTGCACTTCTAGCAAACGGCATAGATTCAACTTGAACCTACAGAGCTTACCCAGCCTGAGAATGTGAATATTGCCGTGCATTTCTAGCAAACGGCATAGATTCTCACGAGCCCCTGCAACGCAGGGGTTCATGTGAATCAATGCCGTTTGCACAGCACAAGGAAGCGACTGCCTGAAAACCGGATCTGTCAACGAAATACCCAGGAAAGAAGAAAACGCGCTTAGAAAGGACAAGTACAATACAGTCGTACTGCGGCTTGCTCTTTCTAATCGTGTTTCTTTCTCAGTTGGGTATCAAGAAATTAATAAGAAACACTCTTAGAAAGGGCAAGCACAACACACTTGTGTTGTACTTCCCTTTTCTTGTCGTGTTTTTTTTTTTTCCTTTGTTTCTTTGGACTTTACACGCTTGGCAGTCACCTTTTTATTTTGGATTGCTGACTCAGCTATGCCAGCAAGAGTCAGATTCTCACGACAGGCGCCAAGCTCTGCTGGCACCACCCTTGCACTGTCGTGGGCTCATGAGAATCTATAATTTTTTTTAAGGAAGCAAATCCTTGGGCTTGATCTCAGTGTCTCTGACCCGCCTGGAAAAATGTGCGGTTGTCATGGTTATGACTGATTCGCCTCGTAATGCTATTATCCCGAGTGCTCCGTCTTTGTGTTATCCCACGTAATCTTTGGCACCGCTTCTCTCTCTCTCTCTCTCTCTCTCTCTCTCTCTCTCTCTCTCTCTCTCTCTCTCTCTCTCTCTCTCTCTCTCTCTCTCTCTCTCTCTCTGGTTGGTTGGTTAGTTCGGGTTTAACGTCCACAGCACCGAGGTGATCATGGACGGCCTCTGACGGGCGGGTTATGGGGGACAGGGAAATCTATTGCCTATGGAGTACGCCCTGAACACTGATCAACTCAGGCGCACTCCAACTGTGCCACTTTGATTTACCAGGACCTTTCAACGGACATGCTATTGAACAAATCCGTTTTTTTCCCCTGGATTGTGAGTCCAGCTACCGGGACCGGGACGGGATTCGAACCCACGACCCGGCGATTCCCTTCGCTCTCCTGCTCCGACGTTTAACCAATCCAGACGTTTAACCGCCTGAGCTATTTCGGACTCTCTCTCTCTCTCTCTCTCTCTCTCTCTCTCTCTCTCTCTCTCTCTCTCTCTCTCTCTCTCTCTCTCTCTCTCTCTCTCTCTCTCTCTCTCTCTCTCTCGTGTGAAAAGAAATGTAGTGTAAAATTATTATATTGGATCGATCATGTTACATCTTCAAAAGTGTAGATAAATAACCCAAATAAATTGATCGATAGATTGCATTGACTAGAGGGCATGCAGAAAAGAAAACGAAGAACATGTCAGTTTAGAGACAAAAAGGCACACTGTACGTAACTTTCAATGGTTTATTCTTACTACATTCCTATGCCTCGCCGGTTATCCTAACAAATACAACTACTTTTCTTTTTTTTTAACTCATTGAGCCCGACGGCCGTATTTCCCAAATTTGGGAGGCGTCATCTAATGACTATGCATCAGTTGTGCAGGAGATGGGTCGACCATGATAATTCAAGGGTAGTGCAAGATTAGCTTGGCGCCTGTCAGGCGCCAAGCTAATCTGGCACTACCCTTGAATTATCATGGTCGACCCATCTCCTGCTGTAGGGCGCCAGGGCTGAATGATTAATCGAGAGGTCGATCTGCGCAGTGCGTATGATGTGCGTAGTTGTTATAAGCGTAGTGCTATAAGCGTAGTGCGTGTGATGAGCATAGTGCTTTGCGTCAGATGTGTGCTGGTCTGTGAATCTGGACCTTGCGGCTGCAAAGCCGTAAGGTCCAAAATCACAGACCTGCACTCACGTCCGTCTTATTGCTTGCTCTATGACAGCTCTAAGCCCTGCAATTCAAAAACTCGCAGACCAGAGCGCGATATTTTCTTTTCTCTGTCATGCTGTGGGTGTCGTCTCTGTGTCACATACATGTCTGCGTGTGTCAGTTCTTAGCTCGCGACTGTCTATCTGCGCTCATTGCCGTGTTTCGTTTCCAACTTGCCTTTCTTCCCCCCCCCCCCCCCCTTTCATTATTGGCCCCCCACCCGGGTCTGCCCTGGGGGACTTGGGTGGGGTTAACTACTTCTTAGTTCCCAGGGTCACCATGGTCAGCCCCACAGGGTGGGTTTTCTCCTCTATTCTGTGGCATGTTTCTGTCTACCCTTGGCCCATTCACCTGTAGTTGTCTTTTTAAAACTCTCCCTACTGTTTGCGCTGCCTGTAGCTCTTGATATTGGATGTTTGTTGCTAAAATTAATGGTCTTGGCTTTATTTAGGCCCCATGTCCATTACGGTTTATATTTATACAGCTACTTGGAGCCTGGCTGGCGACATGTACATCATCATCATCATATGCGCCACTGTCTGGTTTGTTACGTCAGCAAACTCGTCGCTGCATCAACGCACTGCGAAGCAAAAGAAAAAAAAAAACCGCAGACCACTCACATTTAATTTGTATTTTCTTTTGCGTGACGGTGTCATTTACGTGTCAAGTGTCCAGCTGTGGCCCCCACCCGGGTCTGCCCTGGGGGACTTGGGTGGGGTTAACTACATTTTAGTTCCCAGGGTCACCCTGATCAGCCCCACAGGGTGGGTTTCCCTTCTATTCTGGGGCATGTGTTACTGTCTACCCTTGGTCCATTCACCTGTATTTTCCTTTTTTAAACTCTCCCTACTGTCTGCGCTGTCTATAGCTCTTGATATTGGATGTGTGTTGCTAAATGGTCTTAGCTTTATTTAGGCCCCATGTCGTAGGTTTATTTAACGTATTAGACCGGCTGGCGACATACATTCAATATTCTGTTTAGTTGTTTTTTTTTCACAAGCAGCCGGTGCCGGCACGTCCTGAGAAAGTCTTGTTGCTGTCGGGACGTTAAGCAATGTACAATCAATCAATCAGTCATGTCCAGCTGTGACAAGTCGTGATTGTCCGCTGTTACCTTAGAACTCTCGTTGCAGTGGTTCATTTGCAAACTGCCCTATTTTATTTCGCTTACTTTTATTGGCTCGTTCGTTTCCAATGCTAATTTCTTAGTTTTTTTTTTTTTTTTTTTTTTTTTTTTTTTTTTTTTACCACTCAGCATGAGAACTCAATTCATTTATGAGCTTAACTCATTCAGCCCCGAGACACCACGGCAAGACAAGGATCGAGCGTGATAGTTCAAGGGTGGTGCCAGAATACCTTGGCGCCCATAGGCGCCAAGCTATTCGGGCACCACCCTTGAACTATCATGCTCGATCTGTCTCTTTCCTTTGTGTAATTTGGTACTGTTACAATTATTACCCTGTGTTTGTAGAGTAGCAACGGCAAGTATGAAAAATGGCACATCTGCTAATTAGTTCGTTTCTTTTCATCATTGCATTTCATTTCTAGAATTGTAATACATTCTTTCAGAGGGCAACTTCAAAATTTGGAGATTGCGGAGCTGGGATATAATGTGTTAAAAAATGTCCCTGTTTCTGGTGATTGTATTGTGGTACTGCCAAGCCTGGACTAGCTGGTGTTCCTCGCGCTAGGTATCACGCGCGGTGTCCTGACGACGTGATTCTTTCGTTTTTGCGTTGGACGCGGCACTAAAAGAGAGAAATAGCGACAAGAATGGCAGGACCAAACGGGCGACTTGCATCATCAAGCTTCATACTCCCGTGCATGGCATGTTGAATGCTTGGGTTGAATGTCAAGTAAAATGCAGTTAACTCATTCGAGACGTGCCGCCTCCGGATTCACGGCTTATGCCGCGAATCCGGAGGCGGCACGTCTTGAATGAGTTAATAAACTTTATTTATCCCTTAACCCATATCATACTGAGGCAAAAAGCTTCAAATTTGTACAATGCCAGTAATTATGCAAGCTACATTATAGTACTTACAGATAAGGATATAGACCAATGGCGTCAGTAGTTCAAGGGTGGTGCCAGAATAGCTTGGCGCCCAGAGGCGCCAAGCTATTCTGGCACTACCCTTGAACTATTTTAGTCAAACTTGTTTCACACACTGGTGTATTCCGAATGATAAGGGTTAAAGGACAATTGCAGAATATGTCTGCGATGTCGCATGTCCTCCCGTGACACCTTTGTTTGCGGCTCGCCACGAGAACGTCTATTCATGTATGGACTTAACCTGTTCAGTGCCGAGAAAATGTGAACACCACCCAAACGCAAGAGGTATAGATCCTCATGAGCCCCCGCAGTTGCGGGGGGAGGGGGGGGGGGCTCATGAGGATCTATGTCTCTGCTGACACTACTTTGAAACTATGTTCCTGGGAAAGGTCGGACATTTTTATGTTGAATTAACAAAGAATGCAAGGTTTAACTCATTCGAGACGTGCCGCCTGCGGATACGCGGCTCACGCCGCGTATCCGGATGCGGCACGTCTCGAATGAGGTAACTTCACCCCGCGACGACTGGCACTGAACGGGCTAAAATACCAGGAGGGGTAAATGACTGATTTGTTCGCTTGAGCGTTGACGGTTTTAGTGAAGCTTGTGAAGCTTGATGGTGCAAAAGAACATAGAACTTTAGAGTTACGTACATCTGGGCACGTCGTTAAGTTTGGCACAACAGAGGTTGACATAGCCTTCGTTCTTGCTCCACCGTCCTGTCATGTCCGTCAACCTGGTTTTCATTATGTACCGTACGCGCTTGCCAGTTCCGCTGCCTGCTTGGGGTTTCAGTGCGGGGTCATGCCGCACCGTGCAGCTGAGCTGGGATGCGCAGACTGCGTCACCTCCAGTTTACGGTAGTGCGCGTTGATTAATAGACATTTCTTATTTCGGTCCACTCACCTGGGACGAACTTCCAGCCCATGTCAGACATGCTCCAACTCTGCTTTCAAATCGCTGCTCAAGGCCTGTCTTTTTTTCTTATGCGTATTGTTAAGACGTAAATTAGCCTTTCTATGTATATTTAGTGCGTAAGCAGTCCTTGGCAGTGCCTGTTCTAGCAACGGTGTGTTTGTATGTGTGTGTGTTAGCTTTTGATGTGTGTAACATTTATTGTAGCTTTTACTTCCTTGTACTTTTGGTCTGTGATTTTTGTTCTTGTAAAACGCTTAGAGCATCATAATCATTCATTTGGAGGTTAAGCGCTATACAAATGTATATTATTATTATTATTATTATTATTATTATTATTATTATTATTATTATTATTATTATTATTATTATTATTATTGTGATAATTGAATATTTAGCACTTTGAGCATAATTCTAGAGCGAATGACCAAAAAGTGTCTAGAAGTACGAGAAATGTATTTTTTTAGAGAAAACCCCAACGAAGAAGAAAAAAACACGCTTAGAAAAGACAGTTACAACATAATTTTGTTTTGGAAAGAGACAAACACATACACAATTCGCTGCTTATCTTGTCGCTATTTAGCTTCTTCACACTGACAAGACAAGTAGCGAATTGTATACTTGTTTGCTGTTTGCTTCGCCCGAAGTATGACTAAATTATTTTGTGACTGCCTTTTAAGCGTGTTTTTGTTTCTCCTTTATTCTTTTCTCTGCATTTTAAACTCTTGGAAGTCACCTTTTTGTCTAAATTTCTTATTTCTTTTTGAGAATTGTGAGGTCAGCTGGCACTTCTCTGAAACAAATGAACATCTCTCTTGGACAATTTGTCCAGTACGTCAGTCTAGGAGAAGTATGAGTATCTAGCCTGGTCCCTTCACAGCCGGTGGCCGCAGATGGTGTTTCTGTTAACCCTTATCATACTGAGGCTAAAAGCTTCAAATGTGTACACTGCCATATGCAAGCTACAGTATACTACTTATAGATAAGGATATAGACCAATGGTTCAAGGGTGGTGCCAGAATAGCTTGGCGCTTAGAGGCGCCAAGCTATTCTGGCGCTACCCTTGAACTGTTTAAGTCAAACTTATTTCACACACTGGTGTATTCCAAATGATAAAGGTTAACTAGCGTATCTCTCTCTCTCTCTCTCTCTCTCTCTCTCTCTCTCTCTCTCTCTCTCTCTCTCTCTCTCTCTCTCTCTCTCCCTCCCCCCCCCCCCCCCCCCCCCCCCCTGTTGACGCCGTCGTGGAACTTGCACCTCAGATGTCGCAGTGGCATCTTGCAAGTGGCAGACTCATTCCTATACCACTAACACTGTGGTCTTGTAGTGGGTTTTTTTTTTTTGTTGTTGTTGTTGTTGTTCTTTTTTTTCACCATTGTCATAATTGTCATAATGTGGCTAAAACCGTACGCGCGCCTGTGATACCAACGAAAGAAAATTTGTCGCCTAGACTTGACACACAAAAAAAAGTTTTTAAATTTGAATTTGAAAATCAGCGCTAAAGAGCCCCGGACATCAATGGAACATGGACACGAAGTGGTGTCATCAAGAGGCATTGATCTTCACGATCATTACAATGCCTAAGACTCCCAGCCGCCTAAGAAATACACAGTAGTTTCGGCAAGTGGCATAGGTACTCATGGGCCCCCGCGACTGCGGGGGCCCATGAGTACCTATGTCTCTTGCAGTTGGATCGTGTTCAATATATCTCGGCAGGAAAGACCTTACACTACTAAGTAGTGTTGTTTTTTTTTTTCTTCTTCTTCTTAAACATCCGTGGCTCCGGCTTTCTCTCTCAGAGGATGTAAGCATTGCCAGTCTCTTCGGCAGGAGATGATAGATGCTATCTGTACCATGCTGACAGAGACTAGTTTCGTTTGTAGATGGAGTGAAAATTAGCTCATGTTGCCGATGGAGCGAGCTCGGTGACTGTTTTGGAATCCAGACTGGCAAGAGTGTAACGTGCAAAGGAAATCCCCCCAAATAAAGAAACACGCGTAGAAAGTGTTGTACTTGTCTTCCTAAGTGTTTTTTTTTTTTTTTTTGCATTGTTGGGAATTTATTTTTATTTTGGAAGTTTATTTCTGGAGTAAAATCGTCGGATAGTAAAAAAAATTTTTAAAAAAAGAATGAAAATTTTAAAAGCATAATCAACGACATTGCCTGAAGCCGTGCTTGTCATTAAGTTTGAAGACTTGAATCTATGCTGTGATTCAGGTTTATGGAATAGTTGGAAAAGCTACGTCCTTGAAAACCTGGTGACACGTCTTATGACTGACATCAAGGAGAGCGGAAAATTTCAAAGACCTTCATGCACTTGCGGACTGTTCAAGAGTTTGAATGAGAAGAGTGTGAAGAGCATTTTTCAAACCTTGCTTTTGAAGGGAAGTTTTTCTTTGCGCATATTTTTTTTTTCCCCGTTTAACGAGCGAAGAGGCGTTTCTTAAATTTCAACTTCCTGTGAACGCGGAAAGTGAAACGGCTGTGAGCTCAATTTGAAGCGAGGCGAGGAAATGCCTTTGTTGTGCAGTGCTGGTTTCCTGGTTAACCAGAAGCTAGCCCTGCCGGCCTACTTTTTAAACGAGAAGAATGTTAATGAATTCAGCTGTCTGAGGAAAGGTTAGAGCTAACTTCAATTTTTACAAAAGGTATGGATTCTCATGAGCCCCTGCAACAGCATGGGCTCACGAGAATCTATGCCTTTTGCAGATGTGAGAGGTTAGCTTAGCGTTTGGTAGTGCGACATGAAATATAATTATGTTTTGGTCCTGTTGACATTTGCGAAGAGTGGTCGTGAACAGTTTTCCGAAAGGATGCTTGCGCGCAGGTGAGTTGTCTGTGCGTTTTTTTAATAGTAGCATTATTAGTGGATAATTATCGTAACTTTATAAGTATTAGTAGTGGCGCATGTTTAATATATTGCAGGTTATGAGTTAACGAGTATTTCGCGGTTCGTGAAGTGATTTTTGTGTACAGTTATGTTCGGTTGATTTTGACGCCCTTAATTGTCATAATGTATTGTGTTCAGCCAGCTTGTTGTGTAGTACAGCTACGTCGATCCAGTGACCGGAGGGGTGCGGAAGAGGGGGGAGGGGAGGGGGGTTCTAGGGAGGGTCGAAACTTTTATTACACCGGAACAGATTCGTGACGAGTTACCTAGAGCAACACTCCAAAAGACCTTGAAAAACAAGAAGCGTGGTTTCAAAGACTTTAGTAAGTAGTTGTTTGCTGGTAATGCTGGTCTGTGATTTTGGACCTTACGGCCTACGGCCGTAAGGTCCAAAATCGCAGATCAGCACACTACCGTCGGTAAGGGGTCACTTAGGTTAGGTTTCCAGAATCCCAGCTCGCAAATGACAAGCTCGCGGTAAGAGGGGGCAAAGTCCACGGGGAAATCCGCCCATTGAAGGCAGAAGACGGTAAGTCTGTTTTTTGGTGAAAAGCGAGATTTTCATTGTAATACAATAAAAAATCTCGCTGTTATAAAAAAAATGGACTTGCTGCCTTTTCTTTGCCATTTTTTGTGCGGAACTGGTTGGGCCTGGGTTCATTTTTTACGATCTACGCCAACTAAATTTCTCGGTTATTCCTTCCATTTTTCGCTCCAGAGGTGAAATTTCACGCTGGGGATACTGTCAGAGATATTGTCTAGCTGGCTGTCCACAGAGAGAGAGAGAAAGGGTGTGTGTGTGTGTGTGTGTGTGGGGGGGGGGGGGTGCAAAGGGTCATCGATTTCAGATTTTCCTCGGAACCGGATTCTTGTCATCCCCATTTTTTTTTTTTAATAAGCAGAGACGCTTGTGAACTTTCCGTTCAGGATAAACATGGTGTTCTTTTATTATTTATTAATTGGACTAGAAAAGGGGTGTGGGTGTTGGGATAAGGTCTGCAGGGCTGTTGAGTGTGTATTTTGCATGGGCCCAGAAAGCATGTACAGTGTATCCTATTTTGAGCAGTCGCCCTGTTTTTCAGCACATAACAAAGTGGTCGTAACAGACAGGTGTTCTCTCAAGAAAAGTCTTGAATAGCAGAGTGTCTCTTGTCATTAATGGCCATCATTCGGGTGGCTACAGCTCTAGAGAAGTCTTGAATAGCAGAGTGTCTCCTGTCATTAATGACCATCATTCGGGTGGCTACAGCAGAGTGCCTCCTGTCATTAATGACCATCATTGGGGTGGCTACAGCTCTAGAGAAGCCTTGAATAGCAGAGTGTCTCCTGTCATTAATGACCATCATTCGGGTGGCTACAGCTCTAGAGAAGCCTTGAATAGCAGAGTGTCTCCTGTCATTAATGACTATCATTGGGGTGGCTACAGCTCTAGAGAAGTCTTGAATAGCAGAGTGTCTCCTGTCATTAATGACCATCATTCGGTTGGCTACAGCTCTAGAGAAGCCTTGAATAGCAGAGTGTCTCCTGTCATTAATGACCATCATTCGGGTGGGTACAGCTCTAGAAAAGCCTTGAATAGCAGAGTGTCTCCTGTCATTAATGACCATCATTGGGGTAGCTACAGCTCTAGAGAAGTCTTGAATAGCAGAGTGTCTCCTGTCATTAATGACCATCATTCGGGTAGCTACAGCTCTAGAGAAGTCTTGAATAGCAGAGTGTCTCCTGTCATTAATGACCATCATTCGGGTAGCTACAGCTCTAGAGAAGTCTTGAATAGCAGAGTGTCTCCTGTCATTAATGACCATCATTCGGGTGGGTACAGCTCTAGAGAAGCCTTGAATAGCAGAGTGTCTCCTGTCATTAATGACCATCATTCGGGTGGGTACAGCTCTAGAGAAGCCTTGAATAGCAGAGTGTCTCCTGTCATTAATGACCATCATTGGGGTGGCTACAGCTCTAGAGAAGTCTTGAATAGCAGAGTGTCTCCTGTCATTAATGACCATCATTCGGGTGGGTACAGCTCTAGAGAAGCCTTGAATAGCAGAGTGTCTCCTGTCATTAATGACCATCATTCGGGTGGGTACAGCTCTAGAGAAGCCTTGAATAGCAGAGTGTCTCCTGTCATTAATGACCATCATTCGGGTGGGTACAGCTCTAGAGAAGTCTTGAATAGCAGAGTGCCTCCTGTCATTAATGACCATCATTCGGGTGGGTACAGCTCTAGAGAAGCCTTGAATAGCAGAGTGCCTCCTGTCATTAATGACCATCATTCGGGTGGCTACAGCAGAGTGCCTCCTGTCATTAATGACCATCATTCGGGTGGCTACAGCCAGTCACAGCTACAGCCACCTGACTGATGGTCTTTAATGACAGTCGAGCTCTCATAACGGTGCTCGCTCAAAACAGGTTCTGCTGTACAAACCACATACTCATCGCAACATTGATCAGCTGATCAGTAGCGGTGTATTTCGATATAGTGTTTGACTCGAGATTTATTCAGGAGCGCCGCATATCATATTCTGTTCAAGAACTGGACACCATCTTACAAGAAATCCACGACTGCTCTCTCTTAAGGCCCCGCCACACATGCCCGATTTTGAGGCCGATTCTTGAGCAGTTTCGAATCGGAGTATGATCGGACCGGACTGCAAAAACGTGTGCACTGCCACACATTCCCCGACTTTATTTAGCCGACCGGTTTGAATCGAAGATCAAGGTCGTACCAGTTCAGCGAAATGGCTGCTAGTTTGGACAGTGATGATGATGTGCTTGCATTATCAGCAGTTTTGCATCATTTTCGGGAAGACTGAGGCGGGCGAAACATCGGCAACGAAGGTGGTTGACTGATCTTCCGCCATTTGCAAACTGAAACGACGTGCTTTGCGAGACGCGCTCTGATTGGTTGAAGCTTACAATCGGGGCCGATTCGGATCGGAAAAATAGAGCAGTTTTTAAACACCCGATTCCCAGGCGATTGCGATCGGTTCGGATATATGACGCCATCCGATTGCAATCGGATCGGAATCGGCTTCAAAATCGGTGCACAACCGGCAAGTGTGGCGGGGCCTTTACTTCAGCAGAACCTGTTCAGAGCGACCACCCTTATGAAGGTTAACCTGTCAGTAGAGACCATCGTTTAGGTAGATCTTTAACCCATTCAGCCCTGACGCACTGAAAGAAGATGCACGTGAAACTTAACTCATTCAGCCCTAACGCACTACAGCTGGAGATGGGTCGACCATGATAATTCAAGGGTTGTGCCAGATTAGCTTGGCGCCTGTCGTATTGGCGCACGTATTTCCCAAATTTTGGAGGCGTCATGTTACGACTATGCTCCTGTTGTGCTGCGTCAGGTCTGAATGGGTTAAGTTTCACGTGCATCTTCTTTCTTACTGTGTCGAAATAGGTGCATAGTCGTTAGATGACGCCTCCATAATTTGAGAAATCCGGCCGTCGGGCGGAATGAGTCGATGAAAGTACGCTTTGTCGCGCAGGACGTCCCTTTAGACGACACCTGTCTTAGAGAGACCACTTTGTTCTTGCAAATAAAGGTGGTCGTTCAAAGCATGTTGTACTATAAAACTGTAACAGTTAATCTCCAATTGTAGGCATGGAATTGAATTCAGCCTGAACTGTGTTGTAGAAGAAGAAGAAGAAGAAAACCCCACTTATTTCCAATCGTGTGTTGGAATTTGACGCGTATTGAGTGCATTTCCCGAGAGTTCGGTTTCCAGCTCTGTGTGCTCGTATATAAGCAGTTGACATTTTATTGATTGGAGCAGCGTATTAGAAATCGACACTTGTTGGAGCCCCGAGGCTTGGCCGTTGGCCGAGTGGCTGTCAGTTTCCTGTTGCAGTGTAAGAAACTGACACTCATTGCCGTCATTCACGCGTCCAAAACCCTTTCTTATGCAGGAGGCGTAGATTCTCATCAGCCCTTGACACTGCAGGGGCTCGTGACAATCTACGCCTCTTGCGGACCATGATGGGCTTCAGCATTTCCTCAAAGTGACGTTATTCAGGTTGACCCCCTTCCGTTCCACTGGACGCATAGTCTGTGTTCATTTGAAAACCACAAGCGTTCATGGAACATGGATACAAACTGATCTTAGCAAGAGGCATAGATCCCTATGAGCCCCCGCATTCGCGGGGCTCATGTGGATCTATATCTCTTGCAGATGGATCATGATTGTTCAGTTTTTCCTCGGGGTTATGCGTGCGATGGAGGTGATGTGGAGGTGTGGGAAACCCTGTCAGTCACACTGTCATTTGTATTCGTTTTCATCGTAGTAATGGGCACTGGTGTACGTTTCCTGATACCAGGATATCGGTTGTTGTTGTTTGGAGTTTTTTTGGTGGTTTTTTTTTGGGTTTTTTTTTTGACCGACTGCTCTGGATGTCCTCCTCCCTCCTTGGCTTGACTTCGCGAACGAAGATTTTATAGGAGTTGCCCACGACGTCTGCAGGCTTGTTCGTGGCTGCGGAGGCCAATCCGAGACAGGCAGGTTCGACCGCAGTGGCTGCAGGGGAAGGTCTGGCCAGGGTTCTGAGCTGCGGCATCTCTGTTTTTTCTCCTGAGCCGCTTGTCCTTAAGGCTAGCTCTGCGAGAGTCCTCAAAGGAGACAGCTGCCTTGTAAATGGTGGAGCGCCAGGTGTCACGGTCCGCAGCAAGCGAAGACCACTGGTGGTGGTCGATTTGGCAGGCACTAAGTGACTTCTTGAGACAGTCTTTGTATCTCTTCTTTGGTGCCCCTCTGTCACGGTGTCCAGTAGCAAGCTCGCCGAACAGGGTGATCTTTGGTAGGCGATGATCCTCCATCCTGGAGACATGCCCCGCCCAGCGGAGCTGTGTCCGCAGCAGCAAAGCCTCGATGCTCACAGTTTCAGCCTGTTCAAGGACCTCGACGTTGGTGACATAGTCACTCCAGTGAATGCCCAGGATGGTACGCAGGCAGCGCTGGTGGAAGCGTTCGAGGAGTCGTAGTTGGCTGCGGTAGAGGGCCCAGGACTCGGAACCATACAGCAGGGTGGTGAGGACCACAGCTCTGTACACGCTGATCTTGGTGCCTGTTTTCAGCTGTTGATTGTGCCACACCCGCTTGAAAAGTCGCCCGAAAGCACTGTTCGCTTTTGCCAGCCTGCTGTCAAGCTCCTTGTCCAGCTTGGCGTCCGACGTGATAATGCAGCCAAGGTAAGTAAACTGGTGCACTGACTTTAGTTCAGACTCGCCAATGGTGATGTGAGGAGGGCGATACACTGTCTTGGGTGCCGGCTGATGGAGGACCTCTGTCTTTTTCAGACTGACCTCGAGTCCAAAGAGCTGGGCAGCATCTGCGAAGCAAGACGTCATGCGCTGCAGGGCTCTCTCTGTGTGTGCAACGAGGGCAGCATCATCAGCAAAAAGCAGCTCACGAATCAGTTGGTCTAGGGTTTTTGTGTGGGCCTGCAGTCGTCTGAGGTTGAACAGGCTGCCATCGAGACGATACCTGATGTACACTGCATCGTCATCATCGAGGTCCACTGTGGCCTGCTTCAACATCATGCTAAAAAAGATGGTGAAGAGGGTCGGTGCCAGCACGCAGCCCTGCTTTACGCCGTTGAGAATAGGGAATGGTTCTGAGAGGTCATTGTTGAGTCTGACCTGGCCTTGCTGGTCCTCGTGTAGCTGGACAATCATGTTGAGGAACTTTGGGGGACAGCCAAGTCGCTCCAGGATCTGCCACATGCCTTGCCTGCTCACAGTGTCGAACGCTTTTGTTAGGTCGACAAATGTTACGTACAGCCCTTTGTTCTGCTCGCGGCACTTCTCCTGTAGCTGTCTCAGCACAAAGACCATATCGGTGGTGCTCCTGTTTGCTCTGAAGCCACACTGGCCCTCTGGGAGTTGGTCTTCAGTGATGGCAGGTACCAGCCGATTTAGGAGCAGCCTTGCAAGGATTTTCCCAGCAATGGACAGCAGGGTAATTCCCCGATAGTTGGAACAGTCAGACTTCTCGCCTTTGTTCTTGTACAGGGTGATAACGACTGCGTCACGGAGATCTTTTGGTAGTGTTCCTTCCTCCCAGCAGCAGAGAAAGAGATCATGGAGCTTGTTGTGCAGTGCTGTGCCTCCATGTTTCCAGATCTCTGGCGGTATTCCATCAATGCCTGCTGCTTTGCCACTCTTGAGCTGGTGGATGGCTGTGAGGGTCTCTTCAGCGGTGGGCGGTTCGTCCAATTCAACCTTTACTGGGAGGTGTGGGATTTGTAGGATGACTGCTTCTTGAACAGTGCGCTCAGCGCTGAAGAGGCTCTGAAAGTATTCCGACCAGCGGTTCAAGATGGAGGTATTATCTGTGAGGAGTGCCTGGCCATTCGCGCTTCGCAGGGGACTTTGTACCAGGTGCCTGGGGCCATACACTGCTTTCAGTGCTTCGTAGAAGCCCCTGTAGTCACCATTGTCAGCACAAAGCTGGGTCCTCTGTGCAAGTCTGGTCCACCACTCATTCTGGAGATCTCTGAGCTTGCGCTGGAGACTGCTGCAGACGAGGCGGAAGGCAGACTTCTTCACAGGGCAGGAAGGCTGGGCTAGGTGGGCCTGATGGGCGGCTCTTTTTTTTTGCTAGGTGTTCCTGGATCTCTACATCGTTTTCGTCAAACCAGTCTTTGTTCTTCTTTCTGGCGAAACCCAAGACTTCTGCAGAGGATTTTGCAATAGCAGTTTTCAGTTGTTCCCAAAGTGTTTCAGGGGAGGAGTCTACTGGGTCCGCTGTGTCATTGAGCCTGCGCTGTAAATCTGTCTGAAAGGCAGCTTTCACATCGTCACGCTGAAGGCTGGCAACATCAAGCTTTTTCTTGGGGGGCCCCCATTTCTTGGGTTTTGGCTTGAAGTGGAGCCTGAGTTTGCAGCGGACAAGGCGGTGGTCAGTGTGGCACTCTGCGCTGGGCATCACTCTGGTGAGGAGGACGTCACTGCGGTCCCTCTGACGCACTAGGACATAGTCGATAAGGTGCCAGTGCTTGGAGCGAGGATGCATCCAGGTGGTCTTTCGACTGTCCTTTTGCTGAAAAGTAGTGTTGGTGATGACCAGTTGCTGCTCCGCACAGAACTCCAATAGTAGGCGGCCATTGTCATTGCAGTTCCCCACGCCATGCTTGCCGAGGACTCCTTTCCAGGCTTCAGAGTCCTGGCCCACTCTGGCGTTGAAGTCGCCAAGGATGATGACTTTGTCGTCTGCAGGGGTACTCTGTAGGAGGCTGCGCAGGTCAGTGTAAAACTTGTCCTTTTCAGCAGGCTCTGCCAGGAGGGTTGGGGAGTACACACTGAGAAGGGTGATGTGCTGCTGGTGTCTCAGTGGGAGGCGCATGGACATGATGCGGTCTGAGTGGCCCGTTGGTAGGTTTTCCAGCTTAGTCGCAATGGATGTCTTGACCATGAAACCCACGCCTGAAAGCCGTCTTTCTGATGCAGGCCTGCCTGACCAGTAGAGGGTGTACCCAGCACCAAGTTCTTGGAGGCTGCCTTCGTCCGGAAGGCGTACTTCGCTGAGCGCGGCGATGTCGATGTTTAACCTCCGCAATTCATGGGCAATGAGGGCGGAGCGACGTTCAGGGCGTCCGCTGTCTGCTTTGTCGAGCATGGTTCGGACGTTCCAGCATGCTACGTTGAGTCCGGTCGTGGTCGTCATGAGAGTGGATCCGTTATTCTTTCTTGTTTTTTGACCGCAGGAGAAGATGCCCGTTGACCGCGGCTAGCCAACTGGGGTTGCGAGGGGACGAGCTTTGGTTAGGCCACCTTTTCTAGGCCCCTCTCCGTGTGGAGCAAGCAGTGCTGTCCCTAGAGAAGGCTGCTTGGTCGTTCAGGGTGTGCCGAGTGATGTTGTCATCCCCAGGTCAACATCAAGCGACCAATATCCTGAACCGCCTGCATGCAGGTTTGAGACTGCGGCTTCCAGTGACATCTTTCACCTGCCGTTTCGCCCCTCGCCCGTCGCTACAGGACTTGGAATGGTCAGTGTCATGGTCCGTGGACGTTTCCTAAAGCCTGCGCGGTGGAGCTTTTTGGTGGAGTGCAGTGTGCGCAGTACTGGCCCCACCCTTTAAACCCTTGGTTCATCTGCCATGGCCTAGCAAGCTGGGACGATGGCATCGAGGTCCTCGGGTCGTAGGTTTTATATCAGACTGTCCTTGTCCTAGTCTCTGGCTCAAAAGCCTTCCCCGGAGACACGGGGGCTTTGATGTCAGAGGTTTCCTCCCTTAGCCTTTCCGCAGCCAAGCGGCCAGGCCTGCAAGGCAGCAGGCGACTCGTGGAGGGCGGGGTCGTCTATGTCCCGTGCAGATGTTCACATCTGCTCTGGATGTAGCTCAGACTTAATGGGTGCTGTTTTTATACCTTGCGGCTTAGAACTTCCAGGACCCAAATCATCATGATTATTGTGGTGATGGTGATAATAATAATTATAATAATAATAATAATAGCAAAGACAGCGTTGTTGTTGTTGTTGTTGTTTTTTGACCGATTGCCCTGGATGTAGCTCAGACTTAGTGGGTACTGTTTTTATACCTTGCGGCTTAGAACTTCGAGGAGCCCCACCCGGGTCTGCCCTGGGGGACTTGGGTGGGGTTAACTACTTTTTAGTTCCCAGGGTCACCCTGGTCAGCCCCAAAGGTTGGGTTTTCCCCTCTATTCTGGGGCATGTGTTTCTGTCTACCCTTGGTCCATTCACCTGTATTAATCTTTGTCTTTTTAAACTCTCCCAACTGTCTGCACTGCCTGTAGCTCTTGATATTGGATGTGTGTTGCTAAATGGTCTTAGCTTTATTTAGGCCTCATGTCGTAGGTTTATTTAACGTATTGGACCGGCTGGCGACATACATTCAATATTCTGTTGTTTTTTTTTTCACAAGCAGTGCGGGCACGTCCTGAGAAAGCCTTGTTGCTGTCGGGACGTTAAGCAATGTACAATCAATTAGAACTTCGAGCACCCAAATCATCATGATTATTATGGTGATGATGATAATAATAATAATAATATAATAGCAAGGACAGCGTGCAAAGGTAAATTACAACACGATTTATTAATATTTTGGATTTTAATGATAATAAAATGATAATAATAATAATAATAATAATAATAATAATAACATTGATAAATTATGTTGTATTTCACTTTTTAAAAGCTGTTATTGATATTATTATTCTTATTATATAATAATTACAGTCTACTCCGCTTATAACGAGATCGGATATTACAGAAGTCGGATACAGCAACACTTTCTCACAGGTCCCAACAGCAGTGTTTCAACTTGCATTACTTCGCTTATGGCTGCGGCCCGGTGCAGCCACTGCGGTCGAACCTGCCTGTCCCGGATTGGCCTCCGCAGCCACGAAAATGCCTGCAGACGACGTGGGCAAGCCCTATAAAATCTTCGTTCGCGAAGTCAAGCCAAGACTTCGCTTATAACAAACTTCGGATATAACAACAATAAAAATTGTGTCCCCTGGCGATTCGTTATATATCCGGAGTTTATACTGATTTTTTTTTCAACATTTAAAAAAAAAAGTGTTTTAACCCGAAATATTATTAATAAAGTGTGTTGTAATTGACTGTTCTAAGCGTGTGGTTTTTTTTTTTTTCTTCGTTAAAGGGTTTTCTTTTCGTTTTACTCGCTTGGCAGTCATTTTTTATCTGGAGCTTTTATCAATTTTTAAAAAAAATTAATGAATGTCATATTGTCATAAATGTCAGTCTTTGGTAATTTTATGTAAATGTGTGAAATTCACCTGCTGCTTTTGCACTTCAATACCGGTTTTTAACTCATTCAGCCCGGCGCACGTATTTCCCAAATTTGGGAGGCGTCATCTTACGACTATGAACCTGTTGCAGGAGATGGATCGACCATGATAATTCAAGGGTAGTGCTAGATTAGCTTGGCGCCTTGTCGGCGCCAAGCTAATCTGGCACTACCCTTGAATTATCATGGTCGACCCATCTCCTGCTGTAGTGCGTCAGGGCTGAATGGGTTAAGTTTCACGTGCAACTGCATCTTCTTTCTTACTGTGCCGAAATATACTGACGGGCAAAAGAAACGCGACCTTTTTTGGGAATCATTTGCGACTTGGACGTTGTTCGCGAAATGAATATTGACGAGCAAAAGGCTCGTCAATATTCATTTCGCGAACAACGCCCAAGTCAGATGTAGCCGTTTCGCGAGCTCTCAGTCTTGACAAACGGCCCAATCTCCTACAGCCGTTTTACATCGACAGCTACCCCCTCCCCGTTCAACGGGCAACCAGATTCTCAAAGCGCACGCAGACGGCAGGACCTGTTTAACCCCTTCACTGGTACGAAATCCGTGTCCATTCCACGCCAAAGAGCTCCAGCCTTGATGGATGCAAAGTGGTGTCAGCAAGAGGCATAGATCCTCATGAGCCCCCTGCGATTGCGGGGGCTCATGAGGATCTATGCCTCTTGCAGCTGTGTTGGTGCCCGTGTTCTCTCGGCAGGGCAGGGGTTAAGAATTGTTTGCCTTCTGCGGACATGGTTGGTTCTTTGTGTATTCATCAATATTTCAGTTCGCGCCTGGGTTTTTTTTTTTTGTTGTTTTTTTTTCTCCCCCTCTTCGTATAGGACAGTCGAACGTTTTGTGGACCCAGCTGACGTAGACAATATCATGAGGAAGATGTGGGGTCGAACTCCCTGGTTAACAGGAGGCATAGATTCTCATGAGCCCCTACTGACCCAGGGGCTTATGAGAATCTAGGCCTCTTGAGGCTGTAGGGGCTCATGATAATCTTTGTTTCATGCACATGGCTGTGGACCCGCTGACTGTTCAATACTTGCTTTTTATCTCAGACTACGGACAGCTCGGAGGACGTGTCAGCAAAAGGCAGGGGCTCATGAGAATCTGTTCCTTTTGCCGGTGGGTTATAAACCCCTTCGTCCTGCGGGAGGGGGGGGGGGGCATGAGAGTCTATGCCCGTTGCACGTGTGTGTGGACTCGCTCGATTCTTTCGTGTTCGTTGCTTTTTATCTGAGAGTACGGACATCGCGGAGGCCGTGTTGGCATTTATTGGATAACTTGCCGGGGCCCAATTTTTCATTTCATCTTTTTCCGTTCCAGGGCGGCTTTGATGCCCAGGGCCGTGCCGCTATGAAGCCTGTAATGTGTGTGGAGAGGTATTTTCAGGGGTCAGGGTTTTATAATTTAGCCGCGTGGCCTGATTTTGACTGATGGCCGGATGAGAAGGCACGCGAAAGCCGCTGTGCAAGGCTCACGAAAATCCGCTATAAAGGACTCGCATCATGATGGTGTATAGTTTTTGCTTCTCATGTTAGTGTACGGCGCGTACAGCTCAGCTTCAGTCTTGCGCGCTCCAGAACACTACGATGTCGTATATAACGCGTGCAGTCTCTCGTTTCCCCGGTGGCGATGCTCGGTGAGCGAAAGGTCCTCAAGCCGACGTCAGCCCTAGCTGGCCCGCGCACGGCCGTGGCTGACGTCAGCTCGAGGACCTTTTGCTTGCCAAGTGTTTGTTTTTTATCCTGACGTCTATATGTAATTTCAGCACTACGATAAGCTGATCGCGAATAGCGCGGTCTGACTTAATAATAATAATAATAATAATAATAATAATAATAATAATAATTTCTATGGCGCCTAACCTCAGGTAGAGCTCTAGGCGCCTTACAAATTTCAACAAAAACTGTACACAGTATTACATGCACATACACACAAACACACACGCGCGCACACACGCACGCGCGCGCACACACACGCGCGCACACACACACACACACACACACACACACACACACACACACACACATACACACATTCCAGGCACCACAGCAAAACTACAACAGAATCCTCAGCAGTCAGTGATTAGTCAGTGGGGTAATGGAGTTGGAAAAGGTGTGTTTTTAGCGCAGATTTAAAAACGTCTTTTGAAACACTGTGGCGGACATGGCAGGGGAGTTCGTTCCAGTACAGCGGCCCACGATATGAAAACAAGACCGTTGGCCCAAAGACTTGGTATGGACAAAAGGTACACGCAAAATGCGGCTGTCAGCAGAGGATCTGAGTTGTCTTGAGGGAGTGTACAGCTGCAGGAGTGAGGACAGGTACGGGGGGCTTGATGTGGAAATGCAGCTGAAGCAGACAGAAGAAAGTTTATACTGAATTCTTGCAGCCACAAGGAGCCAGTGGAGGGATTTCATTACAGGTGTAATATGATCAGTTTTGCGCTTTCTGGTGACGAGCCTCGCAGCAGAATTATGAACTTTTTGAAGCCTGTCAATCTGATATTTGGGACAACCTGCATACAGTGAATTGCAATAGTCCAGCTTGAAAAGAACAAATGCACAGATGAGGGTTTTTGTGGCTTCGATGGTCAAATAGAAGAAATGCGACGAAGCTCCATGTAGGCTGTGCGTCAGGTGTTGACAATCTGTTGGTTCATGGACAGTGTTTCGTCCAGTGTTACTCCAAGATTCTTGGCGGTGTGTGCGACATTGATGATGGGCTTTTTAAGCAGGGGTTTGACGATGGCTGATTTGTAAACAGCAGGTAAAATACCAGAGGACAAGGAGTCATTGACCAGGGAAGTGATGGTAGGGAGGACTATGTGAATACAATCAAAGAGAAGTTGGGTAAGGATGGGATCCAGGTCACACGTCTTAGCAGCGCACTTTGTCATGATCTTAAGAACATCATCTTCGGACAAACTCTTGAAGGTATGGAAGACTTGTCCAGCAAAGGGCATATCATGAATGTGAGGTGAAAGTGATGACTCAGAGTCCAGTTCGTCTCGAATAGACTCTACTTTCTGAGTGAAAAACTCACAGAACTTCTCAGGTAACTCAATGGGAGGAACAGATTTTGACAGAGGAGACACAGTCTTTTTTGCCAGAAGTTTGCCTTTGAAGTTGAACAGCTGTTTGCTTGAATGTTCATGCTGATGAAAGCCGTTTTTGCATTCAGCACTAGTTTATTGACTAACTTATGGCGCCAGGGTACCGCGATATACTGAAGCAGACTTGTACACATTTCTCATTCGAGGGGGGGGGGGGGGGGGGGATTTTTTCCCCTGGGGATGAGGGGGGAGGGGGCGCAGGGCATCTTCGATCTTTGCTATGTTCGCTGGTAATGAGAAGGGGTAGCTTTTGTTTGGTGCATCATTCTGCTGACAGCAGCGTAGATGACTGCGAGTAATTGACGACCCTAGATGATATTATGTGGGTGTGTGTGTGCGCGCGCGCGCGCGTGTGTGTGTGTGTGTGTGTGTGTGTTTTCTTTCTTTTCCATTCTTTCAATCTCCTTTTCTGTTTATTTCTAACATGTTTAAACCTAGAGAAGCGTGAAATTAAATTTGAAAATCTGCCAATGCATCTTGTGTTAACTCGCTGTCATTTTGAAGCTCCAATTAAGTGGCTGCGTCGAGTTTTTCTTCCTTCGTGTGTGCTGGTGTTGGACTTTGTGGCTTCAGAATTTCACGCAGGGGACTATTACACAGAGAGAGAACTGAATTGGATAAACTTTATTTTACTAGGAGAGGTGGGGAGGGGAGTCAGAGAGAGAGAGAGAGAGAGAGCGTGATAGTGTAAATAAGGGACTGTTGACGAGAGCCTAGAAGTAAAGCAGAGGTTAACTCATGGAAAGTCTTCGCATCAATAGCTGCGGAAGCGTTGTATAGCGATGCCGGCGGGCAACGCTATACATTTCCGCACCTATTGATGCGGGGTGCCTTGAATGAGTTAGACCCAATACGCAAAATAGGGTCATCGGGCCCACTCCAGCCGACGCCGTGCCGATGGCCTAGCGCCTACTGGGTGAGGCGGACATCACAGGCCTTGCTCTCTCTCTCTCTCTCTCTCTCTCTCTCTCTCTCTCTCTCTCTCTCTCTCTCTCTCTCTCTCTCTCTCTCTCTCAATCGATCTCTTCTTTGGTATCGGTATCTCAGTCTCTGAACATTGCCCCCCACCTCCACCCCCACCCTTCTTCTTCACATCAACACCAACGAAAGTTAGTATGGCAGAAGGCTGGAGCCAGCGAACTGTCAAAATCAATGAGATGGACTTCCTTCCACTGCTCACTGTTGTATGTATATCGAGCACCCCGAGACCTTGCGCTTGGCGAGCATGTATTGATCTAAATGTGCACTCTTCTGCGCTTTTTGTCACCGGGACTCATCAGTGAGACGCACCTTCTGCTATTGCAGTTGTAAACCGAACGCCCAAAGACCTGCAGTTGACTCGGACATTTTGACGTAAATGTGTACTGGTCTGTGATTTTGGACGCGCAACGCAGACCAGTCTCCAAAATGAATAGAGCAAGGGCCGTAACCGCAAGAGATGTAATTCACCCTTCAGTCTCTTTGACTGGTCCAGGTCCTACAATTTCGTCTGCTACCATTTCCAGCAGAGTTTCGTCTGCCACCGTCACCCTTAGTGGAAGACATGGCATACGCTGGATCCTCTGTAACGTCCCCCGTGTGAGGAAACCCGACGTTAATGGGGTCAGTCCTTCAGTACTCATCCCATGCGCTTGTACTTTTTTTCTGAAGTGGGCTGTGGGGATCTCCATTCCTTGGAGACAAGACGGAAAGTATGCCTGGTCTGAGTGGATATAGATTAGGGAACGTGCCGATATCCAATTCCTAAATCCATTGACCCTTCTGGTCAGTCCCTGGCTTTAAGCCTAAATCTTCCTCCGTCTAAGTACATCATGGGTGCAACTGCAAGCAAAGAAATTCCCAACGATGAAAGAAACACGCTTAAAGAGGACAAGTACTAATGACATTTTATAAAGTTTTCAGGTTTGTCTTTTTTCCGAAATAGTCATACACAAAGAAATGGACTACAAGTAGTCTTTTTTCAGTCGTGCAGGAAGTAACTTTGGCATATTGGGCTGCAACCTCCGCTTTACTTCTTGTCGCTCTTCAGCTGTAGGCAGGTTACATATTTTGACCATCAAAACAAGAGGCATAGATTCTCATGAGCCCCTGCAACCTGCGGTTGCAGGGGCTCATGAGAATATATGCCTCTTGCCGATGGAACTAGCTGGCTGAAAAGTGAAGGCCGGTCAGTCGTCTTCGTTTTCGCGATCTATCTTCCCAGCAATATTTTCTCACGTTCCTGGTTTATAGATTTAACAGGCTCCCCAGCGTCCGTATTCCAAATCCAAACTAAACCTCTGCCACTGCAGACTTTCAGTTTGCAAGGGGACGTGGCATAGGTCCCTGCGTAAGAGACCTAATCCAACCTTCTCCAGTCTTCGTGGCGAACCGGTCTGGCATCGAATCTCTATCCATAAGTACTGGGGTCTCCAGTGTCTCTGGTTTATAGATTTTACGGAATTGCGAGCGTCCAAATCCAAAATCCACACCGCTTTTCCGTGATGGGATCGGCGAGTAGATTTCCTGGGACGCAGTCAAGTTATTAAGTTGAGGTGATTTGTTTCGTTAGGTTCACTCGGTGGTTGACTTATGCCATTTTGGTCGACTAAACGTGGGCCATTTGTTTCGTTAGGTTTTTCTGGCGGTTTAGTTAGGCCTTACAGTTTTTATTACTGGCCTAACCAAATGAACCTAAAGAACCAATTAGTGGCCTATTGGCATTTTGATCAAGTAAACCTGCGTGATTTGTTTCGTTGGGTTAACTCATTGAGCCCGACGGCCGTATTGCCCAAATTTTGGAGGCGTCATCTAATGACTATGCACTAGTTGCAGGAGATGGATCGACCATGATAATTCAAGGGTAGTGCCAGATTAGCTTGGCGCCGACAGGCGCCAAGCTAATCTGGCACTGCCCTTGAATTATCATGGTCGACCCATCTCCTGCTATAGCGCGTCAGGGCTGAATGGGTTAATTTGATCGTTTGGTTGGGCCATTTTAGGCAATTTTAGTCCAGGAAACGTACGTGATTTCTTTCTTTAAGTTACTTAGTTATGTCATTAATGTTGGTCACGCAAACGTGGGTGATTCGTTTCGGTAAGTTAATTCGGTGGTTTAGTTAGGCCATTAATTTTGGTCACGTTAACTGGGCTGATTCTGTTTGTTAGGTTAATTGGTGGTTCCGTTAGGCTATTTTGGTCCAGTAAACTTGTATGATTGCTCCAGGGAGAACTGAAACTGAGATGTAAGGGGGGTGGGGGGGTGGAGGTAGATGGGGGGGGGGGGGGGGGGGCAGGTTGGGAGGGGGACGGATTTAGAGTTGTAAGATGCCTGTTTGCATGCTTGCTCATTTTAACTTCACCGTCATTTTTGGCGGGAAATCGTTGAAGCTTCTTGCATCCTTCCCAGTAATTGGTTCTCCAAGTCGTGCCAACATGGAGCGTATTTTATGTTATCAATCCACACTGGGCGTGCTAGCAACATAAACTCCAGCAACTTGGGCCGTGAAAATAAACCCGAAAAGCTGAGTTTGTCACTAATCCTAGCATGGTTCCCCAAACAGAGGAGATGTCCTTGGCCACAGTAGGATCATATCCTTATCATTGCATGACTGAATTCAGTTGTTGGCCAGTCCCTGCCTGTATCTGTATGGGGTACGGATTTTCATGAACGCGCCTTCACCAACACTGGAATGACTTAATTGCAGGCGTTTAGATCGCAGTTTCGTGTGTGCGAGAGGCATAGATTCTCATGAGCCCCTGCATCCGCAGGGGCTCATGAGAATGTATTCCTCTTGCTGGCAAGCATTTGCCTCGCTGACTTGAAGTACTCACCCGGTGTTCAGGCTGCAGAGGGTTTTGTATGTCGGGTGCGGAACTCAAAGCACACTCCACAAAACGCGAGGAGCGGACTTCTCTTGATGATGTCAGGCTTGCGTCATCAGCCGAACACCAGATATCGACACAAGCAACTACTCCAGAAAATGAACAGGTTTGAGGTTAGGAGGTGATGTTTAGGCAGATTTAGGGAAGGGAAAGAGGGTGGAAAATGGAGAGGGGGTGGAGGGGGGGAGGAGAGGAGGGGAACTCTACCCGTCTGCTGGCACTTCGTTCCCGCTCGCTGGTACATACGTCAAAAGCATTCAAATCGACAACGTTTGATTCGGTTATCTGATGAAATCCAGACAGAAAGGTTGACTGCCAAGCGTGTAAAATGCAGAGAATAATCTAACGAAGAAAGAAAACACGCGTGGAAAAGACAGTTACAACATTATTTATTAATAACTTGTGTTGTACTGTCTTTCTAAGCGTGTTTCTGTCTTCGTTTAGTTCTCTAATGAGGTTGGCAAGAAGAGGGAATTTGGGTTGCCTTCCCCGGGGAAGGCGCGTCGCTACAAAGTAGCAGCGCCAGCCGACCAGCCTAGATTTTCTTTCTCTTCTTCATAGCAAGGAATCATATCGACACAAATTGCTACCGACAGCCAAAGGGTGAAGTGTGTGTTTGGGACCGGGGGGGGGGGGGGGGGGGGGGGGCTAGAATGAGGCGATCAAAGGCAATGTTGACGACATTTGCATGCAAAACCATCCCATCGTCATCTCCGTGTCAGGCTAGACTGTCTCTCATCACTATACGCAAGAACAACACTCCCCTGGCCTTTTCCTGGTCATCCTCTCTCTCAATCAACCGCGTGAATAAAGTACTGGTGACGCTAGGCCGGGGACACTTGCATGAGTAAGCTTAGTTCTGCGCAAAGTACTAAGCAAGGTGCTCCGATATAACGGAGCACCTTGCTTAGTGCCTTGCGCAAAAAGACACTCTCTCTCTCTTGCGACTGAGGCCTGAGGCGAAGAACTGATGACATCTGCAAGACACATAGACTCTCATGGACAGGGGCTTATTAGATTCTGTGGTTCTTTGCTGTCTATTTCTCTGCTAACATGCCTTTCCTTTCATTAACCTGTTGGATGAACTGAAAACGCTTCCAGCGTGTTGGGCAGAGAATTGATTCTTTAACGCAGTGACAGTCAGACAGGCAGGCAGACAGTGGAATTTACTGATCCGTCCATGAATATCCGCAATTTATAAGAAATGCAGTGTCCCGCAGACATGCAGCCCCCTCCGTCTCCAAGAGGCACAGACTCTCATGCGATCCTGCAGCCGCACGGGCTCATGAGAATGTATGCCTCTTGTATGCTGTTGTAGGTTCCTTTTACATCCGTTGACTGAGGGGCGACCGCGGTTTCATGTTGCGGTTTTCATGAGAACTGTACGTCCCAAAGTTCCATCCATAGGCCGTACATAAACCCCTTTATCGACTGTGTCTGAGTAGCGCGACCTGTGTCGCACCGCAGGCCTGAAGATACGTTTTGGGAGTTGATAAACAAATAGAGATGACGAAGAAGGGTGCCACGGGGTCACAGAAAACTTTCTTGCACCGCCAAAGTATAGGACATTACGTGTCTGTGAAACTCGTGGTGAAGCTCATGGAAGATAAAAAAAAATATTCCAAAAGATTGATTGAAAGACTGACTGCCTGATGGACTTTAGCCAGTTGAGTGCCGAGATAATTTGAAAGCTACCCAACTGCAAGAGGTATAATTCCTCATGAGCCCCCGCAGTTGCGGGGGCTCATGAGGATCTATGCCTCTTGCTGACACCACTTTAAATCCACCTTCTATGGACATCTAGGTTTTGTTTTTTTGTTCTTGAATTAACAAAGACTGCAATACACAGTCTGCATCGGCTGGCTCTGAACAGGTTCATTAACCCATATCATACTGAGGCTAAAAGCTTCAAATTTGTACACTGCCATATGCAAGCTACATTACAGTACTTACAAATAAGGATATAAATCAATGACTTTAGATCAAGGGTAGTGCCAGAATAGCTTGGCGCCTATAGGCGCCAAAATATTTTGGCACCACCCTTGAACTGTTTTAGTCAAACTTATTTCACACACTGGTGTATTCCGAATGATAAATGTTAAGGAGGTTCTTTATATGCAGGCCTTTCTGACCTGTCCTTGCAACAACTTCTGCGCATGTAAGACATTTACATGAATTAAAACTGGTCAAACCAATACAGTAACACTAACAGAGAGAAAGAGACTGACTGACTGACTGACTAATAAAAAAAAAAATATAAAAAACACGTTTTATTCAAGGGTAGCATGTGCTTGTGGTACAAGCTATCCTTATCTAATGCTAGGTCAGATATACCAAGGCATCAGGAACCATTTTTTTTTTTAATCTCTCGAAAATGGTTGTGATAAACAAGAAGAGAGGGAGAGAAACAATTAGGAAAATTCAGTGTCCTTGACCCCAACGAACTCCTAGAGGAAGGATCACCGCTGACTTCTATCTCCCGTCCCCAGGGATATAAAAGTGAAAGTCCCAGAATTTTTACTCTCAGTGGTCTGGTCGTTTGGCAGCTCAGCGACTGGTCTTTTGTGGTCTTTTGTGCCACTTTCCAAAAGCGGTGCCCGACGGAAAGACGTCACCGTTTGAAAAGACCGCGTGGTACCAGTCTTGAACTCGAGAAATTCGGGACCTTCGGTGCAGCAAGAGACATACATCCTCGTTGGTCTCAGGCAAGATGCATAGATATTCATGAGCCCCTGCAACAGCAGGGGCTCATGAGCATCTGTGCATCTTGAAGATGGAAAAGTTCAGCGCTATCAATCTGGAACTCTGAAAATAGGGTCTGGGACCTTCCGTACAGGGTAGAGTATTATCAGGCAAGACGCATAGATCCTCATGAGTCCCTGCAACTGCGTCTTGCAGATGGGATAATTCAGTGTTGATGGACTGGAGCCAGTGAAATTGTAACTTGAAAATTAGAGACTGGGGGTTTGCGGACGGCTGTAGACAGAGCGGAAGGGTGTAGCACGCGTTAGAGACTGGGAGTTTGCGGACGGCTGTAGACAGAGGGGAAGAGCTGGTGTAGCACGCGTTAGATAGAGACTGGGGGTTTGCGGACGGCTGTAGGAAGAACTGGTGTAGCACGCGTTACGTTTGGAATCTGGCTAAAGGGTGACGTGAATGTGGCGGGTCACGAAGTCACGTGCATCTTAAAGGCATCGATTGGAGGCTATCTTACTCCTATTCCAGGGCCGGATGACTTACATGTTGGGGGGGGGGGGGGGTCCAAAAATTTTTTGGGAGAAATTAACCACCTGAAGCAGACATCTAAAGCAGAGTTTTGACTGTTTTGAGTATGGCTTTATTTTGTTTTTTTCACCAAGGTGAGCAAAGATCATCCTTCAGTGTATCAAAGTTTTATGTTGCAGTTTTTATGGGGGAAGGGGGGCATCCCCCCCCCCCCGCCCGCCCCTGGATCCGGCCCTGTATCCCCCTCCCCCTCTCTCTCTCTCTCTCTCTCTCTCTCTCTCTCCTCTCTCTCTCTCTCTCTCTCTCTCTCTCTCTCTCACATATGAACAGCACATTATTCGACTGTATTGTACGACTGAAATGCCGGCATTATACGTACTGCTCTGTAGACGCCCTCCCACCCACCCCCACCCCCCCCCCCCCACCCCTTTCTTCGGATGAAATAGATCGACATGTGTGCACAGATAACAGATGCGTATTTTGGGTATGATTTTGGACCTTGCAGCTCCAGTCCTTAAGATCCATGATCACAGACCAGCACACAGTCGGACAAAAATGTGCATCCTCAGCGTGCAATGGCTAGAAAAATAAAATCCTCGGTTGTACTGAAGTAGTTTTTCAGAAGGCTTGAGATACTTTCAGTGGCAAGGCTCAGGTATTCTGCACTGGCAGTTCTATCGATTGCAGTTCAGACCATTTTCCCGTTAATCTGTTTAACCCTTTGGCTGTCGGTAGCGCTTTTTGTCGAGGTGATTCCGGCAGGAATCACCTCGACATAAAGCGCTACCGATAGCCAAAGGGTTTATCTTTTTTAAAGTTCATGAGCGTAACTCATAATATACATCTACTGTGTCCACGACTTAGGTTTTTCTTCTGCGCATCGATCGACGTGCGATAGTCACCGCAGTTTGCACGGCGTTAGGCGCAGCCGAACTAACCCCCCCAGACTCCTGTTGAGTGCAAGGATAATTGTCACCGGCAGTCCAGCGCTCGCCTCCCCTGCTAAGACGAACCGGCGCAGAATTGCGTCCCCTGAATTGGACCTGAGTTGTGTCCCCCTTGGGGTCGGTCCTGTCTGAAGTCAGCTCCGGCTTCTAATTAGCGGGTGTTCGGCGACCATTACTAGGTACAGTTATTTAGCCGCGCTACTGCGTAAAACGCACACTGGTTGTCTCCCTCGATTCGCTACCGCTTGTCAGCGGTAGCGAATCGAGGGAGACAACCAGTGTGAGTTTAGTTGTTTTGGAGTCCAGACATGTCGTCAGTTGGGTGGATCTGCTTGCTGTGTGTCGTACTCATCAGATTTCATAGATTTCAGATATCGGAGCTCGCATGACGGGCTGGAGTAGAGAAGTGTGTTTTCACTGTGTGCGCCATTGTATTGTGTTTGTGTTTTCTAGTCATTGTAAATGTCTTCTTTTTGTTGTTGTTGTTGTTGTTGTTTTGTTTACTGTGAACGGAAGAAGTAAATAAAGTCCACGCGTGTGCACCGAGAAAACGCTTTTCTCTATGCATTTAAAACTGAATGAAGCTCCTACTTGCGCAGAAAGCCAGGTTCGGTACGCAACAGTGTCCAAAATGTGCGCACATCTAGAAAGATACAGTTACGCTCGTAAGCTGTACGCATATTATGTATTGAGACCTCAGAATGTGTGCGTTGGTTTCTCCAGAGATGTGTAGGTTTCTCCCATTCCCTGGCCACCCCTTATCATACCCACCCACCACCCCCACCCCCTAAACACCTCCAGCCATCTTGTTTCTCTCTGTCTGCTTACAGAGATAACTTTCTCAGCTCTTAGCGTTATCGCATGCTTTCTATTGTTTCCTGGGAGAAAATTACTTGGGTGTTATATTAGTTCCACAGGGACCGGCCATTTCCAGTGCGTGTAGACTCTTAACCCGCAACTTCCTTGGTGTGAGGGTGTAAATGATGCTGCCGACTCCTCGCAAGAGGCGTAGATACTCATGAGCCCCTGCGGATGCAGGGGCTTATGAGAATCTATGCCTCTTGCAGACATGTCGGTTTGGTTTCTGTACTGGAGTCATTCCCTGCAAGACAATTGGAGCTGTAGAGACAGAAGTGTTTTTGTGGTTCCTCAGGGAATGCAGTTTTGCGAGGAGCATACCAAGCAGATGAAACCTTGGACTGCGTGTCTGTATGGGTGTGAGAGTCATTTAACGATTTGTCTGGATATTGTAGCTGTGTAGACATTAGACGGTAATTTTAAGTTTCTTGGAGACTTTTACTTTTTCTGCTTCTGTCAATAGTTCTCTCTCTCTCTCTCTCTCTCTCTCTCTCTCTCCTCTCTCTCTCTCTCAAAATGGCTATGTCTGTGACGATGTCAATGCCTCAACCGTTGGAAAATACAGATTGATTGATTTTTTTTCTCACACGCACACAGACACTCCCTCCCCTCACCCGGGTCTGGCCTGGGGGACTTGGGTGGGGTTAACTACTTTTTAGTTCCCAGGGTCACCCTGGTCAGCCCCACAGGGTGGGTTTTCCCCTCTATTCTGGGGCATGTGTTTCTGTCTACCCTTGGTCCATTCACCTGTATTTTCCTTTTTTTAAACTCTCCCTGCTGGCTGCGCTGCCTGTAGCTCTTGATATTGGATGTGTGTTGCTAAATGGTCTTAGGTTTATTTAGCGTATTAGGCCGGCTGGCGACATACATTCAATATAATCAGTGCAAGCACGTCCTGAGAAAGTCTTGTTGCTGTCGGACGTTAAGCAATGTACAACCAACTAACAAACAATCCCTCCTTTCTCTCGCGCTCTTTCACACACACACACACACACACACACACACACACACACACACACACACACACACACACACACACACACACACACACACACACACACACACACACACACACACACACACAACCACACAACACAGCACAACACAGCATAACACAATTTTTCAGATTAGATTATATCTTTATTTTTCCATTCTTTGTGTTTCTCTCACTCTTTGTTTTTAATGTTCATTTTGTAACTGGACAGTTTGTAAGAGAGGCGTTTCGCCGGAAACGTTATCCTGTAAATAAAACATCATCGTGTGTGCGTGAGTATTTGCCACGGAATGCGAAAGTGCTTACGTGTTTGCCGGTGCGTGCATGCTCGCGCTACATGTGCGTCATTATATCCAGATTTTCCCCGATATGCTGGTTACAAACGAGCTTGTGTTACTAATTGGTCGCAGACAATGTTACAGCCGGTCCTAAATGTGACAGATAATATGACAATTCAATTTAGCCACGGTATAGACTCTGCCTTCGACGAGCCGCACTCCTGTCAATCGACAAAGAGGCATAGATTGTCATGAGCCCCTGCCTTGGCAGGGGCTCATGAGAATCTATGCCTCTTGTGTCAAAGATTTGTATCCGTGTCCTTGGCCTGAGGTGGTTCGCGAAGGATTGTGTCCAAGGCTAGTCCAGCTGACGACATCGATAGAATCTGACGCATTAGGCTACGCAGCCATCCCGCAGCGAATCGGTTTCGAAGTAAGTTTAGCCTCGCGCCCCGAAACTTAAAGTACCGTCTGTGGCCACCAGAGCTGGGTTGCTGTGCGAAGACACGACATTAACCCTTTGGCTGTCGGTAGCGTGTTTGGTCGAGATGTTGCCTACAGGTTACCGACAGCCAAAGAGTTAAGTCGGCCATTTTTGTCGGGGGTGAAAAAAACAGATTGTCATTGTGTTCCAATGAAAATCTTGCTCTGCACAAAGATGGATCCGGGCAGACCTGGGGACCTGGCGTTTCTTCTTTTGTGTTTTAGTGTGCTGGTTCGTGATTTTGGACCCTGTGGCCTGGAGCCGTGTGCGTGCTCGCACGTCATTTTGTACTGTACGGCTCGATGCCGTACATTTATGGTCTTTTTAAGCGTCTTTGTCTGGACGTTTCGATCTCACGCACGTCCTTCAGCGAGAGTGTAGCCGCTTGTCGCTTGGCTAAAGCATCTTTATGCCTCGCACCTTTAACCCGTTGAGCCCCGAGTCCCTACAGCAGGAGATGGAGTGACCATGATAATTCAAGGGTAGTGCCAGATTAGCTTGGCGCCTGCTGGCGCCAAGCTAATCTGGCACTACCCTTGAATTATCATGGTAAATCCATCTCCTGCAGTGGGTACACATTCGTTAGGCAACACCTCCAACATTTGAGAAATGGGACCTTGGGGCTAAAAGGGTTTAAAAAAAAAAAATCACCTGCCACCACGTTTAAAGTAGAAACTGTTTTAGCCACCTCTCTTATGAGAGATCACCTGCCATTAAAGACCATCATTTAGGTGAATGTAGCTGTGGCTGTAGCCACCTAAATGATGGTCTGTAACGACAGGTGACACTTTTTTTCCCCCTTGCTTTTCTTAAGATTGAAAAGAGAGAGATTGAGAGGGCACCTGTCATTTACGACCACGTTTGTTTCTGGCAAAACAAAAAAAAAAAAAAAAAAAAAGAAAAAGATGGTTGCTCAAAACAGGTTTACTGTGTTCGATTTATCTTATTAAGCACTACTCCTAAGCTCATACCGTCGATCCATTCCCCTGGCAGCTCGCACGGGGGCAAAAAATACTAACAGCAACAACGTAGGATGAGTCAGAATCGAACGTCAGGTCTCCTAGCTAATCAGGCCAATCACTGCATGACGCCGCCAAAACTCGTACTGCATCTGTTGTTTGTTTTTCCATCCTCATGCGCACAGCCAACACCATACAACTGCAAGAGGGGTGGATCCTCATGAGCCTTCGCTAGCGCGGGCTCTTGATGATCGACGCCTCTTGTTGTTTTTATTCAGCTGTGCATCATTCTTCAAAATTGTGTTTGGTGTGGTTTGGGTTTTTGTTGTTGTTGTTGTTGTTGTTGTTGTTGTTTTTTTCAGTAGTTGTTTTTTTTTGTTGTTATTTTGTGGTGTGTTTGTTTTTTCATTTTTTTTTTTTTTTGGTGGGGGGGGGGGGGGGCGCGCCGGGGGGGGGGGGGGGGCGGCATATTGCGTCGCCTACGGATCTATGCTTTTTGTTTGTTACGTAAAACTGTACATCTTTTCCGATCTTATAAACAGTAGGCTAAGGGGGTGTAGGGTTTTGCTGAGTCAAAAATGATTTTAGCTTGGCTTCAGTTTTATCCATTAGCTTGATGCAGGGGAAAGATCCTCCCATTCATTCAGGTCCTTGCTTATCCAGTCCGATCCATCTGCAAAAGGCACCGATTCTCATGAGCCCCTGCAGATGCAGGGGCTGATGAGAATCCATGCCTCTTGCTGGCTGACTATGGCGTCATTGCCAGATTGAGAGAAGTCGTTTGTGTTTTGGCGTGCAGCTACAAGTGCGGCCGCCTGCACTCATTGTGTTATCGGCTGCAGTATATTCTCTGACACTGACAGGAGTGATGCTTTTTCCAAGCAGATCCCACGTCGATTCAATTCAGGATGTTGCGCGCACTCACCCCCCCCCCACCCCCCTTTCCGCTCTCCCCCCGACCCCCACCCCCCCCCCCCCCTCGCCCCTCCACACGCCTGAACCCCAATGCAAAATTCTGTCTAAGCACCGTGAACGCCAGAAAGAGCCTTATAATTTCCATCGCCGTCATGTCAATGAACATCATACTCCCCTCTCCCCCCATTCTCTACATCTCTTGGGATGCCCCCCCCCCCCCCCCCCCCCGCACCCTGCCTTCAAATTATTCAAGGCGCCCTGCATCAGTAGCGGAAGTGTAATACGACACCTTCGCAGCTGTTGATGCGGGGCGCCTTGAATGGTTTATTTCACAATATAAACTACAACAAACACGATGTACCCTGGTAGCCGTTACATCACACGCCAGCACACTTTTTCTGGTCTGCGCATTGTTTGTGGTGTGTGTACTGGTATGTGATTCTGGACCTTACGGCTGGAAGCCGTAAGACCCAGAATCACAGACCAGAACACACATACGGCTGAAGGCAGCAGTAACCTTTTTGACTGCTACCGACTGTGCATTGCTTGTTAGTTGTGTGGCCGGACCACTTTTTGTCGCGAGTAATACTCTATGGCCTTCTGCATGTTTCCTAATTGGTGTGGTCAGGGGCATAGTGTGGAGTGCTTGTTTTTATGTTCCTTTTTTCTGCAAATTAGGCACTACCCTTGGCCTATGATGATTTATCCGGCTACTTTTACGTGTCGTTTAGCACGCGATCATGTTCTGGAAATGTGAGGCCGGCGTACTAGTTCAAGATTTTCTGATTGCTGATGCTGATTCCTGATTTTTTGTTTTTTTGTTTTTTGGTATGCCCTGTTTTCATTTGTTTTCATTAAATGCAGTCAGCGGGATATTACCGGCTCTAAACTAGTGTAGTCGGAACACATGCTGATTGCGCTATTCATATCTAATGTGCAGCACGGGTTTTGGAAATGTGATGCATATCGTTGTGAGTTTAATGGTGGGACTTTTTTTCATTAGTGTGAAGTCGCTACTCCCGAATATAGATCTAGATCACTGACAAAGGGCACATATTCATGTGTGTGTGTGTGTGTGTGTGTGTGTGTGTGTGTGTGTGTGTGTGTGTGTGAGAGAGAGAGAGAGAGAGAGAGTAGCTGACTAGAAATTGAGACCAATTTCTTCTCGCGACAGACCCCGGCGTTTAGTTAGACCCTCACGCGCACTCGCATGTTCGGTTCGCACACTACTCTACTGTGTGCACGTCAATACCCCTCATCCGTCAGCAAGAGGCATAGATCCTCATGAGCCCCTGCATTCTGCAGGGGCTCATGAGGACCCACGCTTCTTGCCTATTAAAATCTCTCTCATCCAGGTAATATTCAGCCTGCGTTACGTCTTTTCATTGCTTCGACGAAGGTTGTTTGAAACATTGTCCATCAGCCATTGTGTTATGTACGGTACTCAGTGTAATGCTTCAGACTCCCTCTCTTCTTCTGTCTGAGATTCAAAGCTACGAGTACATGCTAGTGTGAAGGATAGCTACATTCAGTCTCGTGGTGTGGACTAATGTGGAGGTATAGGTTCAGTCCCTTGATGAGGAAGTATGAGGCATACACTCATGACTATGAGGCATAGAATTGTCATGACGGTTCCTGCTATCGCAGGAACCCGTGACACTCTATGCCTCAAAGTCGGTCACCCCAGCATAGATCAATAATTCCCGCAGACGAAAGAAAATTCATGCATTTTGAACGGCCGCTTGAGACTCTATTCCTCTCGGTTGTAGAAAGATGAGAGCTTACGCCTGTTTCATTGTGTGCACTGGATGGGCTTGCGGGTGCTCATTAGAGTGTGTGCGTACAGCAAGTGGAGGGGGCTTGAGGGGCTGACGAATGCGTGTATGCCTTTGACAGATGGGGCCGTAAAGACGAGTCAGACTCTCAGTATAGATGGAAGGCCCTGTCTTCTCCAGCCCCATCGCCCAAACCGCTCGCTCATTGCACTCCTACTCTTTCTACATCCTCCAGACTCGGTTGAAGCTGTCGTAGTGTGGTGTTGCGGCTGCCGCTAATGGTGTTGTCAGTAGTGTTGGGTAGCGGTGGTGGTGCCGTGTGGTGTTTGTGCGGTTCGCAGTGCCTGACTCCATTGGATAGGTTGGTATCGCACCAGTCAATTTGCACAGCGTTTGTAGATGCGTCGTGTAGGAGTTCACTCGCGTGTGTAACGAAGGCCACATGTGCACGTGTGTGTAGTACATGCGCGTGTGTATACAGTATTCGCGTGTATGTGTACGATATTTGTGCTTGTGTCTATTGCCGGCGTACTGACGAGCAAAAGAAATGCGACATTTTTTTCATCATCGGAAACACTTAAGTATTTTTGACGATTCCAAAAATGTCGTATTTCTTTAGCTCGTCATTACATATTCGCGTGTGTATCATGTCAGTGTAACATATTTGCGTATGTATGTAATGTACACGCATGTGTTTTTCTTGTATGTTGGTTGGGGGGAGGGGATGGGGGGGGGGGGGGGAGGGATACATAAATCAGTGTGTTTACAAATCTACGTGTAAGGCTTAGTTCTCACGGAGCGATCAAGTAATTGTCTGTGTGAGGTGTGAGGTAGAAAACTAAGCGGGCCAGTTCTTTCAAAACGTGACTTCTAATGCAGTCTACTTGGATCAGCAAAGCTGCGCTGAGTTTTCGCTTTTCGTACGGAGCGATCGAGGCATTGTTTGTGTGGGTAAAAAGACCAAGGGTGTTTTTTTTTTGTTTTGTTTTGTTTTACGATACGTGCTTTATTTGCTGTCGCGCGAAGACTTGTGTCTTAGTGTATTCGTCTTTCTCGAACGAAGTGAAGTCATGTGTCGACTACGTATTAGCTGAAGCGATAGGTCGACCATGATAGTTCACGGGTGGTGCCAGAATAGCTTGGCGCCTGTCGGCGCCAAGCTATTCTGGCACCACCCGTGAACTATCATGGGAAAACTGGGTAGCTCAGGTAATAGAGGCCGTTCGACTCTCGTCCGAACTCCGTTTAGAATTTGTCAGTTCAGACCGTACACTGCTTCACGTCTTTGAAATTACTTCCTTGGTGGACAAAAGACTTTAAATCCTTTAAACGTGTAACTTTTAAAAAAAAAACCAACAACAACAACAACAAAAAACATCATAGGTCGATCCGACTATCATTGTAATGGCGGTGTTGAGTGCCCGTATGCCGCAACCCGAGAAGTGTCGAGTAGCAGGATAGCCAAGCAAATTGTGACTGCTGCGCATTGCATAATTTTTTTTAATAAAATTTGCTTTATGCCAGTAGGGGGCTTGTTATAATGGTTGAAGTTATGACAGGATTGTTTTATGTTCTAGCGAGTGTTTTGTGCACTTTTTTTTAAATTGCAGATGAAAATGCGATTGAGATGTGTCAGCAAGAGGCCCCTGCGGAGGCGGGGGCTCATGAGAATCTATGCCTCTTGCGCATGGAACAAGTATGCGGAAAATTTGTTTCGTCTCGCTCGTAGAATTCCGCTGAATTGAAACCATTAACCCTCCGGTGAACACAGGCACCAGTACTGTAAAAATACCGGTGAATGCGTGCGCAAAGGGGTTGAAGCATATTGTTATCAGCGTAAATGTGAATTTCTTTTGCGTTTTTTTGTTTTTGTTTCCACCCCCCCCCCCCCCCCCCCCCCCCCCATCGGACGATCTGAAACGTGAAGTTTTACGGTGACGGCTGCAGCTGTGTAGCAGGTGTATTCTCATTTCAATACAGAACTAAATGATCTCCATTTGAGCGGCAAACAGTGCTTAATCTTACGATGTAAATGGAGCTGGATTCAACCAGCTAGCGGCGTAGATTCTCATGGACCCCTCTAGCTCGCAGGGACTCATTAAGATTATGTGCGAGTTGCAAACGCGGAACCGGCCGGGTTGCGCAACGTTTTGTTATGTGTTGGTTCGGTGGTGAACTTGCAAGCACTGAAACCGAACACTGTTTTCTACGGGCGTATGAGCCAGAATTGCGAACGTGACTGAGGTGTTGGGTATTGGACATGTTTTGTTTTCGTTCAGTCGTGAACTTACAACACAACCGAATATATATATAGATTTGCGAAGACGCACACTGTAGGATTCCACTTTGACGAGACGTTTTTCCTTCAGTTGTCAGTGGTGTAATTGTTGTAACGGATGTTTTCATCCTTTGGCTGTCGGTAGTGCTTCAGGTTTTGTCGAGGTGATTTCTGCAGGAGATATAGATCCTCATGAGCCCCCGCATTCGCGGGGGCTCATGAGGATCTATCTCTCCTGCAGGAATTACCTTCAGATGACAAAACCTGAAGAGCCACCGATAGTCGAAGGATTTACTAGAAGACCCATTGCGAGCGTGTATTGCGGCCGTAGAAGTATTCAGAGAACTCATTTGGACAGGAACAAGTGAAATAAAACTGCTCTTGCGCGCGATTTACGACAGAGTTGTGTCTATGTGTAAGTGATTTTGCACAGAAGTCTCACCTTCAAGGGTAGGTAAGAAGTTATTGACTTTACAGTGGTCTGTGCGTTAACCCTTCAGCTCTAAATGTGACACACTACAAGAGACGGGTCGATCGTGATGGGTCGAGGGTGGTGCGAGAATACCTTGGTGCCTTAGGCGCCAGGTTATTCTGGCACCACTCGTGAAGTATCATATTGGATCGCTGTGAAGTGTACATTTGTATGCATTCCTTATTTCTTCCGTTCTTCAATGAAGGGTTTACGAGTTAACACAGGGGACATAAATACTGTACATTGATGTACTTTATTCAATCTTTTATCTCCAGAAGCTTATGAACTGTCATGGTGGATCTGTGTCTTAGACTGTAACATAGTCTGTTGAGAACATCTGAGATCTTTGAAAATTTTCACGATAGGGCTCGATGTGTTGACAACGATGTTCATGGATTTTGTGATGGATTTAACTTGTGCTGGTTGACGGACGGATATTCCAACGGTGACTTAGATAAAAACTTGCTGCTGTGCCCAGGCGGCTGTGCTTGTGCTTGTGTGCTGAGATTCCTTTGTGTTGAGATCTTTGGAAGATTACAAAGTGGACGCTTCGTTTGACTGGAAGGCCATGAAATGAGAAGAAAGAGAGAAACTGGTATGAACTTTTGAACGTGTATGCATTCATGCTCCCACGCGCGCGCGCGCGCGCGCGCACACACACACACACACACACACACACACACACACACACACACACACACACACACACACACACACACACACACACACACACACTATACTGATTCTTCCCAAAGTACTTCCCCACTGCCACCCTTCCTCTCCGATGCTTCCACTCACCAGCACCAGCCAGCCGGCAATGAAATCTGCATGACCAAAGAAACGGGGGAGATTTCATTTTGTAGCGCCCAGTCCAACGGGCCATTCTCGTCAACGGACGAGAATTAGAGAGAAGCGGATTCAGTAGGGGGGGGGGGGGAGGAGGGGGGGGGGGTCTGTTACTTCATCAAGCTTAGAAATCGGAGACTTGTTCCAACTTTTGTCTCTAATCCCCTCAACACTTCTGACGATACCGCTAGGCAGCTACAGCCACCTGAATGAAGGTCTTTAATGACAGTTGATCTGTAATAAGGGTGGTTGCTCCACAAAAGGTTCTGCTGTAGTGAGGAGAAGAGGTTAATACTGGTCAGTTCATTAACTCATTCAAAGCGGCGCCGCATCAATAGCTGCGAAAGTGTCTTATAGCGTTGCCAGCGGCAAGGCTATACGACACTTTCGCAGCTGTTGACTGATGAAGGGCACCTTGAATGAGTTAGTAAAAGCATGTTTCTTGATCCAAATCACACTGGTTGTCTCCCTTGATACACTCCCACTGTACAGTTTAAAACACTGACAGACTTTCCAGATGTGCTTGGATGTGACAGGGCCCAGCCACGCACAACACCCCTGCCCTCAACCCCACTCTCCAGACCCCCAATCCGAATCCGCCGTAGGAGAATGGTAAGGGGTGTAGTAATTCAGTTAGGTCGTGGCGAAGCGAGTAAAGACATTTATTTTCCTTCAGATCTGCTCTCCCTCCGGGGCACATTTGCTCTCTCTCTCTCTCTCTCTCTCTCTCTCTCTCTCTCTCTCTCTCTCTCTCTCTCTCCCCCCCCCTTTTTCCCTGCTGCCCCCCCCCTCCCCCAAACTAAGTGATTAATGTGTCACAATATTACTTGACTTCCAGGCCGGGGCTGTTAATATTAGACGGGATACAAGGCGCGTGTTTGATGGACTGACTAGTAAAATCGAAGTCGTTTGTAGAGTTGAAGCAAGGATTAAAAAAAAAAAAAAAAAATTAGGATAGAAGACACATTTTTTTCTCTCAAGACTTAAACCCTTCAACTGCCGGGGCCAGGCGAACGCTACCCAGCTGCAAGAGACATAGACCCTCATGAGCCCCCGCAGTCGCGAGGGGCTCATGAGGATTTATGTCTCTTGTTCGTCGTGTGTTCTTTACGCCTCCCCCCCCCTCCCCCCCCCTCCCCCCCACCCCCCACCACATTTATCTCATTGTTCTTTACGCGAATGTGTCAGCGTGCTGTCGTTTCAAACGCGAAATTCGCGATCACCGACAGTGAAGGGCGTTCAGTTAAACCAGTCAAAGTAAATGTGTGCTGGTCTGTAATTTTAGACCTTGCGGTTGTAAGCTGAGCCGTCGTGTCGGTCCAAAATCCACAGACTGACATTTTTTTTTTTTAAATGAACCCATTTAGCCCCAACGCCCTACACCAGGAGATGGATGGACCATGATAATTCAAGGGTAGTGCCAGATAAGCTTGGCGCCTGAAGGCGCCAAGCTTATCTGGCACTACCCTTGAATTATCATGGTCCATCCATCTCCTGCAACTGGCACGTAATCGTTTAAGTGACGCCTTCAAATGTTAGGAACTGTGGCCTTGGGGCGAAATGGGTTAGTGACGTATTGTCCTGCTTCCAAATCCGGTCACCTATTATTGCCTCCATTATTGTGTGTGGAGGGCTATAAACGGATGCTGGGCATGCTAAGAACGTCTAGCATCCGTCTTCTAGCGATACAGACTTGTATACTGACGAGCATAAGAAATACAACATTGTTGGAATCATCGGAAAGACAAAATGTTTCCGTTGATTCCAAAAATATATCATTTCTTCTGCTCGTCAGCATGTAACAGAGGTTACACTCTTTTTGTATCGCCGTACACGTATTCTATACTATGAATCGATTTTCAACGAATGTTATAAAATCAGTTTTCACTTTTTAACAACCACGTTTTTGCAAGAAGAAAAAAAGTGGTCTTGGAAGACAGTTTCTCTTTACACAAGGGCAAAAGTGTCACCTGTCATTAAAGACCATCATTTAGATGGCCACACCCACCTAAATGGTGGACGTTAATGACAGGCGATCTCTCACAAAAGTGGTCGCGCAAACAGGTTCTGGTGAACAATAGTTGTTACGCTCATTTTCTAGTGCACTCGCGTCTTATACAGATAGTAAAGAAAATCTCGACAACGCGCTTGGAAAAGGCAATTACAACCCAATTTATTTTTTAAACCTGTTTTACAATGGGCAAAGAATTACAACGCACTGCTAGTAGGCGAATCGATTTTCAGCGAATATTTTAAAATTCAATTTTCACTGTATAAAATATGTATGCGTTTCAGTGCACACAACGTGGTTACAACTGTGCGTCTTTCACTTGGCTGAAGCGTACATTCCAAATTTCCAATCGGCATATGCTTTTCTTCAACCGTGGCAAGGAGCATGTGGTTTTATTCAGTTGTGGTATGATTCATCGCCCTTGTAGAAATCGAACTTGCGCTCCAAGAGCCGACTCTAGAGATGTTTGCTTGCACTATTTTCACGGCACACTGTCACAACAAGCAATCTACAGGCAACTGTTTTTCTCTTCTCAGAACGGGAACGTTCGGTAAACTCGAAACCTCTGCGAAAAGAAAAATCCAAACGTTGACGGTTTTTCCTTCGCAATGTTTCGGCGATACGTGTAGTTCGAATCCGTTAACCCTTAAAGCCCTGACATGCTACAACACGATATGGATTGACCATGATAGTTCAAGGGTGGTGTCGGGATAGCTTGGCGCCTACAGGCGCCAAGCGATTCCGACGTCACCCTTGAACTATCATGTTCGATCTGTATCCAGAATTGTAGCGTAGACCTCAAAAGATATATGGAGAGAACAAAATTCGCCCTCAGGATGTAATGGGTTAAACTTTTGGCTGTCGGTAGCGATGTTTGTCGCGATGATTCCAGCAGGAAGGGTTAGAGTAGGGTCCTGCAGGAAGGGTTAGAGTAGGGTCCTGCAGGAAGGGTTAGAGTAGGGTCCTGCAGGAAGGGTTAGAGTAGGGTCCTGCAGGAAGGGTTCGAGTAGGGTCCTGCAGGAAGGGTTCGAGTAGGGTCCTGCAGGAAGGGTTCGAGTAGGGTCCTGCAGGAAGGGTGGTTAGAGTAGGGCCCTGCAGGAAGGGTGGTTAGAGTAGGGTCCTGCAGGAAGGGTTAGAGTAGGGTCCTGCAGGAAGGGTTAGAGTAGGGTCCTGCAGGAAGGGTTAGAGTAGGGTCCTACAGGAATCATCGCGACAAACACCGCTACCGACAGCAAAAAGGTTTAACACATTCCAGATGTGCTGCGTTCAGTTAAGCGGCTTAATGCCGCGTATCCCCTTACGCTTCACGTCTTGAATGAGTCATCAGTGTGTTTCGCTTGAGTATACAAATTTGAATCGCCTCGACAAAAACCGTTACCGACAGCATAAGTGTTAAACACAATCGAAACGCGGCATAAAGTCTCGAAAGTGCTAACATTTTTTTTTTTTTTTTATGTCTGTGGGGACTTATCACGATGCATGTACTTTAACCCTTTGGCTGTCGGTTGCCAGTTTGGTCGAGGTGATTCCGGCCGGAATCACCTCGACCAAAATCGCTACCGACAGCCAAAGGGTTAACGTTGCTTGCAAGAGACATAGGGTTTCATCAGTCCTGACAGCTGCAGGGGGCTCATGAAAATCTGCGCTTCATGAGTAGACGAAGCATTAAGGATGGCTGCGGCACTCGGACTCGTCAGTTCTTCCTTTTGTGGGTTGAATATTTATTCCAAAAATATTCCGGGCAGACTTTTGTGACGCACGTCATGGCCGGAAGGGCGGCCCTCTCGGTGTCTCACGCTGTCACAGGGTCGCCAGTGTCATCCTAACTACTCGACGACAGGGCCAAGTTGTGAAAAGATTTTAGAATTTCCAGGACCAAATTATGCATAGATTTGTTTTAAAATTTCTGGAGCTAAATTGTGCATTGAATTTTTTATTTTCTAGTTTACAGATTTTAGGGTTTTAGAACCAAACCGTGTATAGATTACGAAATTTCCGGAGTCAAATCGAGCATAGGGTATGGAATTTCCAGAGCCAAATGGTGCATAGAGTATACAATTTCCAGAGCCAAATCGTGCATCGAGTGTAGCATTTCCAGAGCCAAATCGTGCATAGAGTATAGCATTTCCAGAGCCAACGTGCATAGAGCATAACATTTCCAGAACCAAATCGTACATAGAGTACGGAATTTTCAGAGCCAAATCGTGCATAGAACATAGAATTTCCAGAGCCAGTTCGTGCATAGAGTATAACATTTCCAAAGCCAAGTCGTGCATAGAGTACGGAATTTCCAGGGCCAAATTGTGCATAGGCTGTGGTATTTCCAGACCGCCAGATTGTACATAGTGTTTATATTTTCTAAGATTTTCTAATTCTAAGAGCCAGAATATTTGGGTCCCTATGCGAGTTGTTATAGCTGCAGTTTATATACCTTAAGGGTAGTGCCATATTAGCTTTGCGCCTTCATGCATAGTGTTTAGATTTTCTAAGATTTTCTAATTCTAAGAGCGAGAATATTTGGGTCCCTATGCGAGTTGTTATAGCTGAAATTTATATAACTTAAGGGTAGTGTCAGATTAGCTTGGCGCCTCCAAGGGTATCATTCTTAGTGCAAGACTAAGCCTACCATGGCAAGAGAGCTATACTGAGTCATGAATTCGTTTGCTGCGCTTCTGATAGAGGTGAATCGATTCAAGGTCTTCGAGATGGATGGCCATCGTGTAGGAGTGGGGATAGGAACAAAAAACAAGGGAGGGCTTAGCATCATCTGTACCCCATGTCAAGCTCGGTATGTCATCAATAATCAACACGATTTAGGGTCTGATCAGGTATGCGGCGAAAAGCTCATTGTAGCAGAAGCCATTGTCGTGTACAGAAACAGAATAGCAAACAAAAAGAAAAGTAAGGACTAGACTTCAGTAAACTGTGTTACCTACGCTGTCGTTTGCCTTCACAGGCAGAACGTATACAGTCCACTTCGCTTATTACAAGGTGGGATATAACAAAAGTCGGATATAACAACGCTCTTTCAATGGTCTACACAGCACTCTTTCTATGTTAAGTTCTTCGTTTATAGCAAACCTCAGATATTATATATATATATATTGGGTCCACAGTGTGTCAAATATGGAGTTTACTGTCTTACAGGTTACAAATTTAAAATCTTGTGGACAACGAATCGGGAGACGGGGAGGGGGGGGGGGGGGGGGTGGCGGCAGGAGATAGGTGATGTGTAGGGCATCAGTAAACGTCATGAGCTTTGCGCCGTGAATGCACTTTTAACGTTGTCTTCACTTTGAAAACATTATTGGGCTGTTAGTTTATGGCTCCGTTTAACGATAATTTGTGCGCTGGTCTAGTCTGTGATTTTGGACGTAACGGCATAGAGTCATACTGTCCAAAATCACAGACCAGCTCGCATTTGCTTGCGGCCGTAAGGTTGTATAATTTATTGGCAGCAGACGTCTCCGCGTAGTGTCTGGGAAGCTTCACGGCAAGCAAAAGGTCCTGGGGCTGACGTCAGCCTTAGCTGGCCCGCGCACGGCGGTGCGCGGGCCAGCTAAGGCTGATGGCAGCCCGAGGACCTTTTGCTCTAGATTATCTTCAGCTGGCAATCTAAGTGAAAGAACAATCGTTAACAGCGCCATGAAATATTACGGGCAAAAATTAGTTTGACAAGCTGAACTGATGCAAGCTGTGATTCACAGTCGTACCAAAGATCCTATTAGGTTCTTTGGTCGTACGCATAAAACACTTCAGTTTGAGAAAGATGAACCATCTTATGTCTGAAGTGGCCGCGGCATGTATTTTCACCGCTTTGGAAGTCAGTCACCCCCTAAAAACATTTCGCACACACAAAATGAGTCCAGCCAGTCTCAGGTTCAATTTGTGTGTCGGTCCACTGCAGTAGTTTTTGTGGGGGAAAAAAAAGAAGAAAAAAAAAAAAGAAGAAGAAAAAAAAAGAATGAGATTGCGTTCAGTTGCAAGAGACGAAAAAATATATTGCCGGGCTTCCGCAGAAAAGTCGCTTTTTCTGTCGGTGAAATTACAGTCTGTTGAAATATTTCAGCGCACGTGTCCACTATCGTTTT
>BTPG01000007.1:44903392-45090892 GCA_036245525.1 Semisulcospira habei
ACCCTGGCCGGAGTCACCTAAATGATGGTCTTTTATGACAGGTGACACTTTTTGCCTTTCAAGACTTCTCTTCAGAGAGCACCTGTCTTTTAACCCAAATCATACCGAGGCTAAAAGCTTCAAATTTGTACACTACCATATGCAAGCTACATTATAGTACTTACAGATAAGGATATAGACCAATGGCTTTAGTTCAAGGGTGGTGCCAGAATAGCTTGGCGCCTAGAGGCGCCAAGCTATTCTGGCACTACCCTTGAACTATTTTAGTCAAACTTATTTCACACACTGGTGTATTCCGAATGATAAGGGTTAAGCTGCTCAAAGCAGGTTCAGCTGTGATATTTGTTTAGTGGATGCAGACGACGTGCACAGCTGCTTCTAAGTGCACCCATTTTAGAGTTTACATTTTTTCGCTGTTCTAGAAGTTTGTAAATAAGTAACTTCTATGATTATCACGTTCAAGAAAAGGTCTCTTCAGTAATTTGCATGTCATGGTTTTATTTGTAAACCTTTGTGCGAATGTTCCTTGTATTCTGTTAATGTGGACAGCACTTTTTGCATTTTTCCTTGTTTAATCTTTTGTTCCGTCTTGGCAGGGTATCACGCTGAAGGTCAATGAGGAAGGGCGGTGCTTTGTGGCCAGGATCATGCACGGTGGAATGATCCACAGACAAGGTAGCAGTTCATCACATTAGAATTTTTATTTCGTCCCTATATAGAAATGAGTGATTAGTCGTGAATGTAAGCCATAATAATTTTCTTATTATGAGAATTTAAAGACAGACATTTGCTGGCAGCAAGAGGCGTAGATTCTCATGAGCCCCTGCAACTGCAGGGGCTCATGAGAATCTAAGCCTCTTGCACATGAAAGGGATTGTAGTAGCTTCAGCCGTTTTTATACTGCAGCGAAAATTTCTGCTTGCTGCATCTGTTCCATGATCTCATCCGGACCAAAAATGATGAAATAATCAAACGAAGGTCTTGGCACACATTCAGCAAATTCAATTTTCAAGAATTTTCAAAAAAGCCGGCTTTCTACGGCTAATGTTTCATGCTCCCATAAGAAAAGTGCGGCTTTCATTTTTATCGAAGATGTAATTTTCATTTCAAATGGTTTTGTACATTACTTGGCTGGATGCAATCTTTTCATCTTCCTACGCAGACAAAATGCTGAATTTGTTTCTCCATTTTTCGTCTGTGTTTTTGAAAGATCAGAAATCTTTTCTTGGAGGGAGGAGTTGTTAAGGGGACAGTGGCTGTGGGATAATGCATTCCGCACAGGCTTGAAAGTGTTACTGTCCATTTATTATGATTAGGACGGATTCTTTGATGATTTCAGTAGAACCTATTTAGTGCAGGAGAATATCTGTCGTTAACCCTCTTAGCCCCAAGGTCCCATTTCTCAAATGTTGGAGGTGTTTGCCTAACGACTATGTACCAGCTGCAGGAGATGGCTTGACCATGATAATTCAAGGGTAGTGCCAGATTAGCTTGGCGCCTTCAGGCGCCAAGCTAATCTGGCACTACCCTTGAATTATCATGGTCAAGCCATCTCCTGCTGTGGGGATCCGGAGCTAAAAGGGTTAACAGCTGTAGCCACCTAAATGATGGTCTTTTAGTGACAGGTGACACTTTTGCCATTCAAGACTTCTCTTCAGGGAGCAGCTGTCTTGTAACTCCTTCTACCCCAGACACACCAGAGCAAAATAAAGATCGACCATGATAGTTCAAGGGTGATGCCAGAATAGCTTGGCGCCTATGGGCGCCAAGCTATTCTGGCATCACCCTTGAACTATCATGGTCGATCTGTGTACTGCCCTGCAACGCAGTCTTCAGAAGACGACTTCAACATTTGGGGATTCCGGTCTTGGCGTAGAATGAGTTAAAGACCTTTTTTTTTTTTTTCTCATGCGCATGATGGTGGTCACTTTAAACAGGTTCTAATGTACTGGTATATTTTAACCCCGTATCTGCCATAAAAATAATTGAGCACCACCAACTGCAACAGGACAGGCACAGATCCGCATGAGCCCCTGCAATTGCAGGGGCTTATGACGACCAGTGCCTTTTGCTGAAACCACTCCATGATCTTGTGATGGCCAGGCATCTTTGATGTTGAATGTACGATTTCAAAAACACATTCTACATCCACTGCCAGTGAAAGAGTTAATAGCAAAACAAATGCACGAGGCAGTTTGAGTGGCAGTGACAGGCAGGGAGATATTTTACGCCCCCTGGGGTGGGGGGTGTGGTGTGGAAGAAACAATATTCATCTGTTTTGATGCAATGCCAGCTCTTTGCAAAATGATTACAACAGCTGCACAGGCAATCAATCAATCAAATACACGCGTTTTTGCAGACGGGTTTTCACTGGGAATATTATTTCAAACAAGGTGTCTGAGAATTATAGAGTTTTTGAAGTGAGTGCAAAAAGAGATGTGTTTGTGAGTGATCCAGCTGAGTGTGGAGGGAGTGTGTGAAGTTGAAGTAAATTAACCAATTTAGCCCCAATGTCCTACAGCAGGAGGTGGTTAGACCATGATAATTCAAGGGTAGTGCCAGATTAGCTTGGCGCCTATTGGCGCCAAGCTAACCTGGCACTATCCTTGAATTATCATGGTCGATCCATCTCCTGCAACTGGTACATATACATAAGTTGACACCTCTAAAATGTGGGAAAAGTGGCTGCGGGGTTAAGTGGGTTAAGAGAGAAAATGTTAATTTTTTGTTTGTTTGGGGTTTTGTTTTTTTTTTTTTTTTTTTGGGGGGGAGGGGGTGGGGAGGGGGGGGGTGGGGTCGTTGACTGTCAATATGCATTTGTAAATTTTTTAAAACGGAGAAATGTAGAATGGCATGAAATGGGCCAATATTACAAATAGCATGTCACAAATCAAAGTTCTCTGTCGCTTGACAAACTTTTCTCTGCACATGCGAATGAATAATACATGTGTGTTTGTGCATGAATGCACAATTATGGAAACAATTATTTCCATATCAAAGAGGTGTCCGTCTTTTTTCTTCGACCTAGGTTTATGTGCTGGTCTGTAATTTTGGACCTTATGGCCGGCCTTGGCCGTAAGGTCCAAAATCACAGACCAGCACACTGTTGTTTTTTCTCAGTGTCATGCTTTTGGTCTGGATTTCATTTTTCCCCTGTGTGTTTTCAGGCACACTGCACGTTGGAGATGAGATCAAGGAAATTAATGGCAGCACTGCGCAGGGTCAGCCGGTGGAGACGCTACAACGAATACTGGTAAAGAAATGAATACACCTGAAAGAGAAAAGCTCAGATAATTTTGAACCATATATTTGGAGGACGTGAAAAGTAATGACTTAGTGTAGGACATGGTTTTCTCTAAAATGCGTTTGCAAACATTTAACTATTTTGCCTCATTTTTTTTAACCTTAACGGAAAACTTTTTATGTCAAAGAAATTAAAGGAATTAAATAAATTCAAATTTAAGTGTATGCGCTTGTGTGATTTTGTACTTCATAGGCTATATGTGCCGTGTATATATAAGGTCCAAAATCTCATGCGGGCACACGGTGAGCAAAATGGTATGTTCAATTATCAACTTTAGCTCTTTTGTGAATGATTATGTGAACATTTTTCATATCACATGCAGACATATCAGTAACCACCCATTGTAGTTTTATTTAAGTATGTGTGCTGATCTATGATTTTGGACATTAGGGCTCTGGCTGTTAAGTCCAGAATCACAGGAAATGTATTTCTAGATTGATAGTCTGAAACATAGTAGCAGTTACTATTGGCTCACCAATTTCTGTCAAAAACACACTGTTTCTTGTCTTTCACCATATCCATTTTCATCCTGATACACTTCTGCTTGAAATAAATTTGACTATGATAGTTCAAGGGTGGTGCCAGAATAGCTTGGCTCCTAAGGCACCAAGCTATTCTGGCACCATCCTTGAACTAAAATGGCTGATCCATCTTCTAATCTGTAATGTAGCCTTCATAGGACAATACGCAAATTAAAAAATTCAGCCTCAGGATGTTATGGGTTAATGTCAGCCCCCTGGTCACATGCATCTGCTGGTATATTGTAAACAGTACCAGTGGCTGTTTGTGCAATGGGTTGGTGGAGGGGGGGGGGGGGGGGGGGGAATTTTGCTGCAAATTCATGTGATGTTACCAACACTTTACATGTACTTATTTACTTGTTGAATCTGTTGGGGGATCTTATATGGCTTATATCAGTCACCTTGCATTTACCGTTTGTCGGTAGTGCTTTTCATCATGATGATTCCTGTGGGAGTCATCACGACAAAAAGCGCTAATGACAGTCAAAGAGTTACATTTATACATTGTATTTTACCCCCTTGTTCAAACAGTCACCAGTACTGTAAAGAGTACTGGTGGCTGCATCCATAAAGGGTTAATCTTTGACTGTCGGGAGCCTTTTTTGTTGTGATGATTCCTGCAGGAATGATCATGACAGAATGGCCACCAACAGCCAGAGAGTTAAAAGATGTTGTCACTACATGGATTGTGTCCCTTGTTGATTCTGTAGAGGGATCTGCGTGGCTCAGTCACCTTCAAAGTGCTGCCCTCTAGCACCTCCAACAAGGGGGAGAACCTATTGAGCAAAGAGGTGAGGGGCGTCGAATAAAGACGTCATCATTTTGCACAACGGCATGCCGCTAGAATGACTTCTATGGCTACTACTACATTAGCGACATGTCCTTCAGGCATTGCGACATTTTCTTCTGTCATATTCGTTGTTAATGTGGTTCATACACAGGCAAAGAAGGAAAGACAAAATGAGTATGGAAAGTCAGTGAAATGTTCTTGCTTACTAACAAAGTAACATGATTGATCTGTAACTCTCCCTCAATTTGCTAATTATTAAGATCTAACTTCAATTGTTAGACGTAATTTAGATCCAACTTTAGATCTAAAGTTTGTCATCTCTGCTTTACTCCATTCCACCTTGGCATGCTGTCGACAGCAAGATATGGGTCAACCATGATGGTTCAAGAGTGGTTCCAGATTAGCTTGGCGTCTGTAGGCAAGCATCCTTGAACTACATTTGTCACTTTATCACTTGAACCTGTACAGTAGTCTTCAGAGGACAAATCTGCCCAGTGTATAATAGGTTGTTTGGCAGACATCAGCTGCTGCTAGCCCACGCGCAGCTGCACGCGGGCCAGCAGCAGCTGACATCGCCCAATGACCTTTTGTGCACTGAATCCAATGGGCTGATGACTTGATTTCGAGTCAGCCCTAGGAGGACTCAGTGTGTTCCTTTGTTTTTCACACCACACCTCTTGGGTGTTTAAAACTACAGTATAGTTGTGCCAAAAACAAAATAGCTTTTAATGTTGTTCTTTTCTCTCGTCGCTAATAAAATGAACCATTGTGTCTCCTCTAGTGGCATGTCTGTGTGCACCCAGCTTTACGCATGTTGATAACAACTTTTAACAGTTTCTCACTCGTCTGTTCTATCTCCACTTCTCTGGCCTATTTTCAGAAGGATTCTCGGGGGAGCATAGTGCTGAAGATAGTTCCTAGCTATCGAAACACACCCACCCTCTGTGAGGTAACAACGCAGGATTATGTTCTGTGTTGTGATCCATGGTTTTTCTTTCAGTCAGTGGTTTTTCAGTTGCCTGGTGATGTTGTGCCTCGGTACAATAGATATAGTGGTTCCATCTTATTTGCACTTAGATTCAGTCCAACCGGTCAGTTATTGTTGTGAACACTAAATCATTTTGGCGTGGTTAGTTCAGCAGAATGTTGTTTACTGGTTGTTTGTGAATTTTATGAATATTTGTTCTTTAAAAAGAGAGTTTATGATGAATCTTTGTGTTCAAATTAATTATCATTTGAATTGTGGTCAGATATTTCCTTTTCAAACTATTTATTGCCTTTTATTTTAATTATCCCCAATTTAAACAACAAAAAATCCATTATTTCGGGTGCAACTCAGTAAGCAAAGATCACTCAGGCCAGCGTCGGCTGCGGTGGGCAGGCACACATCCGCCTCAGGACCTTAGCTTACGGTCAACTTCTTTCACTGCACACGAGTGGTCTAGGTCCCCTGAGCCATTAACATTATTAACCCTTTGACTCCCAGAACTAAATGACTTCCATTCATAGAATTTGGGGGTTCTTTCTCCGGGTACTCCGGTTCTTCCACCACCCCCCCACCCCCACCCCCCACCCCCCCGACCCCCCACACTTTGGTACCGGTTTCAGACCACTTTACAAATTTCAAAGACAAGCAATCAAAAATCTCTGTAACTTCAGTAACTGTCTTATTTGTCTTAAATGGTGTAAATCCGTGTCTGTTACGTGAGTGTGCGTGTTGGGTTTCAGTTCGTGGCGCTTTGAGTCGATTCGCCCAAAAATTGAGAAAAAGCGCCTATATAATAACGGTATTATTATTATTATTATTAAGCTAGACCTGATGAACCAGTATTGTTTGAATTTCCATGGTGTTGCTGGCCTGTCAGGTTGATCAGCTGAGGGAGCTACAAGCACAGTTTGAGGAACAACATGAACATGAATAACATCAGCAAGATGTATGTAGATTTTGACGAGTCCCTCAAGCAGCCAGGGCTCATGAGTATCTATGCCTCTTGCACTACTCGTTTACTTACTAGTGTAAGTGGATGGATGCTCCAGATACTGGGGGCAAAGGTCGCGGCCAGGGCTGACGACAGCGTTGATGCCTTGTTGCTCTGCCTTGGTAATGTTTAGGACACAGGCCGGCAAGTGAAGAAAAATATAAAACTGAATAGCACATAGAGTTGATATAATCCTTGATATAATCTTTCCGTCATGTCAGATAATTTGATCATGTTGCGCATATCAACTGTGATTTTAACCCATTGGCTGTCAGAAGTGCTTTTGGTCATGATAATTCCTGCAGGAATCATCACACACATGAAACTGCTTCTGACAGCCACGGGGGTCAACTGCATGACTTTGTGACCAGTCCCATTCCCATTGAAAATACTGAAACTTACTTTGCCCTTTTTTTTTTCTTTTTCAAAGTAGTGCTGCACATTCTGTTCTACTTTCCGAACATGTGTCATTGATTCTGATATCACAAATTCAGCCTTTCAGTAATTTATCTTTCTTTAAACCTTTTAGCCACAAGGTTCCCATTTCTCAAATTTTGGAGGTGTTGCCTAACGGCTATGTACTAGTTGCAGGGGATGGATTGACCATGACAATTCAAGGGTAGTGCCAGATTAGCTTGGCGCCTTCAGGCGCCAAGCTAATCTGGCACTACCCTTGACAATAGGCGCCAAGCTAATCTGGCACTACCCTTGAATTGTCATGGTCAATCAATCTCCTGCTGTAGGGACTCGGGGCTATATGGGTTAATAATGTATCACTAAATGTTATCCGTATCACTAAATGGTATTGTCACGCTTGGTTTTTGCACTGTCTGTTAGACTGCTTCTATCTGTGAATCAGGTTTTTAATTACTGTAAGGGGTCAAAACGTCAACATTATTTGCGTTTATTTTAGTTATGTCCCTAACTAGCAGCTAGTGTGTTTAGCATTCAACTTACCAACTGTTCATTCTTACCAACTGTTCATTCTTACCAACTGTTCACAACTGTTCATTCTTACCAACTGTTCATTCTTACCAACTGTTCATTCTTACCAACTGTTCATTCTGTATTGATACAACATTCAAATGTGGAATTGGTTTGTTTGTTTGTTTGTTTGTTTTCTGTATTCTGGTCTGTGATTTTTTACCTTATGTCTGAAAGACATATGGTTAAAAAAAACACATACCAGCACACATTTTATCATGCCTGGAAGTTTGTTAAGTTCCTGCATTCTCTTGCTGACCGTCTGTACTTTATTTGTAATCCCACCGGCACCATGTATATGAGAAAACATAAAGTCACAATGTTGTGACTTTGTGTCTCCTTGAAATATCCAATATGTACAAACCAGCAGAATGAACCCTGCTTCGTACACTGTTTTGTAGTTGACTTCATTTATAACAAGGTTGGATATAACAAAAGTTGGACATGAAATGTTTTTTTCCAGAGGTCCTGAAGACATTTTTTTCTATGTAAAATACTTCTCTTATAACAAACTTAACATAAAACAACAAATTTTATCCAAAGTTTACTGTACCTCATTTTCCCAGTGCAGTATATTGATTATTGATCATGTTTCCTTTTTTATCCAGATTTATGTTCGAGCGTTGTTTGACTATGACCCTCGAGATGATGACTTGATACCATGTTCCCAGGCAGGCGTGTCCTTCAAAACAGGAGATGTCCTAAAGGTGGGGGTTGTTTACGCATTGACTTAGTGTGTGCTAGTCTTTAAGTTCGCGGCCAAGTCAGACTGCATTATTTATGGTTACGCTTGAGGCTGTGCCCTGATGCCATCTAATTCAAGGGCAGTTCCAAATTAGCTTGGTACTATCTAATTCAAGGGCAGTTCCAGATTAGCTTGGTACTATCTAATTCAAGGGCAGTTCCAGATTAGCTTGGTACTATCTAATTCAAGGGCAGTTCCAGATTAGCTTGGTACTATCTAATTCAAGGGCAGTTCCAGATTAGCTTGGTACTATCTAATTCAAGGGCAGTTCCAGATTATCTTGGTACTATCTAATTCAAGGGCAGTTCCAGTTTAGCTTGGTACTATCTAATTCAAGGGCAGTTCCAGATTAGCTTGGTACTATCTAATTCAAGGGCAGTTCCAGATTATCTTGGTACTATCTAATTCAAGGGTAGCACCAGATTAGCTTGGTGCCTAATGGCGCCAAGCTATTCTGGCACTACCCTTGAATTATCATGGTCAATCCATCTCCTGCAGTTGGTACTTTGTCATTAGGTGACACCTCTAGAATGCTGTCTTGGGGTTAATATTAGGTTAACCCATGGTATTATTGCCTATGACAGGTGATCAGTAAAGACGACTCCAACTGGTGGCAGGCAAAGAAGTGGGACAGTATCGACACGGACCCTGCAGGGCTCATTCCCTCCCCTGAACTGCAGGAATGGCGGACAACATGTGCTGCCATCGAGCGAGCAAAGCGGGAACATGCAGGTTTGCCTATTGTCAGCTTTGCATAACGACATGCGAGGGGATCAGAATTATACTTGTTATATCCAAAGTTTTTGATAAGTGAGGTATTTAACCTTTTTTTTTTTAAGTGGTGGGAGCTGCGACAAGGCTTAGAATTTTGCTGTCGGTAGCACTTTTTGCCACGACGATTCCTTCCCGAATCACCACGACATGAAGGGCTACCAACAGCCAAAGGGTTCAAATCTTCTCTTTCACTTTTTGCGCCACATTTTCCTCCAAACAAACATGCTTTTCTCCCCTCAGCCACTCCGTCAAAATATGCGCAAATGCACCAAATTAGACAGATCTACATCAAAGTTGGAAGTTTGGCTGTCGGTAGTGGTTTTTGTCACCATGATTCCTGCAAGAATCATCCCGACCGAAAAGACTGCCTATGGCCAAAGGGCTCATTTTTACCAATTTATTGGACATGTATGCCCCTGTACTGAACCCGTTTACTGCTACTAATGACTGCTACTAATGATAACAGTGCGGTGTGGTGAAAAAAAATGGGTAGCTTTCAGTATTGTCAGAAGCAGATTGTTTGGCAGAAAAGACATATTTAACCATGTTTCTGCCAAACTGTATCGTCAGCAGCAGTCCATGGGCTAACCCACTCTGACACTACTGCAGGAGATAGCTCGACCATGATAATTTAAGGGTAGTGCCAGATTAGCTTGGCGCCTGTCGGCGCCAAGCTAATCTGGCACTACCCTTGAATTATCATGGTCGAGCCATCTCCTGCACCTGGCACATAGTTGTAAGGTGATGCCTCCCAACATTTGGGAAATGTGGCTTTGGGGTGACATGGATTAACGGGCTTCCATTTCAATTTGCAGTCCATTGCTCGTGGTTTGCGAGGAAGAAGAAGGACAAGTACCTAGCGAAGCACAACGCGGTCTTTGACCAGCTGGATCTTGTTACTTACGAGGAGGTCGTCCGGTTACCCGCATTCAAGCGAAAAACACTGGTTCTCTTAGGTAAGTGTACACAGTGTCTGCTCCTTGCAGTAACAAAGTGAATCTATGTTTGATTAAGCCATCCCGTCATCTGTCATGGTTTGTCAGTGTAAACTTTTGACATTGGAAGTCAGTGCGTGCTCGTGTTTTATCAACGTTCTTTTGTTTCTGTATGTTATTATACTTCTGTTTGTTGTTCGTTTTGTTTGTTGCTGTTTTGTTTTGGGTGGTTTTGCAGGGTTTTTTTTTTTTATTGTAGCATTTTGTTTTTGTCTACATATATTGACACCATTGTATGATCTTGTGTTTAGGTGCCCACGGTGTTGGACGACGACACATAAAGAACACCCTCATCACTACACATCCAGACCGCTTTGCCTACCCCATTCCACGTGAGCCACCTCGGTTAACTCATTTATACCTGACGTTGATTTTTTTTTAGTTTTGTGAGTTGTACTGTGCAGGCTGCTTTACAGTTCTAGAGATGTATCAACCATGACATTTCAAGGATTGTATCAGGATAGCTTAGTGCCTGCTATCCTGGTGCCACCCTTGAACTATCATGGTCAAATTTATCTCATGTTAAATTGTATTAGGACTTAAACGGTTAACATCTCTTGTCAGTGTCATGTGAATCTTGTTCATGGAAATGTATGCTTGTGTGTGATTTTGGTCAAGTGTAAGTTTAAATGCAGGTTCATAATTACAGCCCAAGTCTGCTTCAAGCTCGCATCCACTTGTTTCAAGAGTCCTTGAAAAGTTGCATGTACGTTTCTCTGAAATGATATGCCCCAAGAGACTCATCAGCACTGTTTCGCCAAGTATGCAAAAGGTCATCGAGCCAAGCTCGGCCAACTGGCCAGCATCGGCCTGGTGATGTCTGCTTGCTGGGTTGTTGTAAACGGTTTTTCACCATTGCGGGAACGGAGAAATCCCAAGAAAAGAATCTGCAAAAGCAGCCTGATTTTCTCGCGTGTTGCACTAAATTAAATTTTTCAATGGGCAATGCCTATTTCAGACACAACAAGGCCGCCTCGGGACGGGGAGGAGAACGGAAAGAACTACTACTTCACGTCGCACGAGCTGATGATGCGTGACATCGCCAACAACGAATACCTGGAGTACGGCACGCACGAAGACGCCATGTACGGCACCAGACTAGAAACCATTCGCAATATCCACAAACGCAACCTCATCGCTATACTGGACGTGGAACCCCAGGTGGGTGTATGATCGTGATTTGCCACAAATTAGTATTCATTACATTTTAAATTTGTCCTCTGAAGATGGTGTAACAGTCCAGAGAATATTTTGACCATGATAGTTCAAGGGTTGTGCCAGAATAGCCTGGCGCCTATAGGCACCAGGCTATTCTGGCACAACCCTTGAACTATCATGGTTGATTGGCATCCTGTTGTAGTGTGTGATGGCTGAAAAAGGTAAGGAAAAGTTGAAGCAATTTAGAATTGCCATCATTTGATGTATGTACAGCAGAACCTGTTTTGAGTGACCACTTTCATGAGACATCATCGCCTGTCATTAAAGACCATCTGGCAGTAGCCACACATATGATGGTCTTTAATGACAGGTTACACCTTTCACCCTTTAAGACTTCACTTGAGAGAACACCTACAACTGCCTATTAATATCACTTCTTTTAGAAGAAGGTGGTTGCTTTTTAAACAGGTACTACAGTATGTAGTAAAACTGTTGCCCCTAGGGTTTCATGTGAAAGGAAAACAGAAAATAGAGGTTGAAAACCCTTTAAATTAGATTACAAGGAACGAGGTTTCGGATCAAAGATCCTTCTTCAGGTGACATGGAAACAAACGTAGAACAGAAAAGAACACACGATAGAAAGAAAAGACGTCATCCTGTATAGAGAAAATTTAGAATGACGTTAAAAAAAAAAAAAACACACACATAATGACGCAAATACACAGGCACAAACACGTAGCACAAAACTTACGTCTACATATATACATGTCATTGCATACATTCGCATTCACTCGTACCTGCTGCCGCTCACTGCACACACACACACACACACACACACTAATCAGTGCAACGGTAGCATCAAGTATCAACAGTGAGGTCAAACGAGCATACATCTCTAGGGGCGAATGTTCAAGCCGCGCAGATGGTGTGCCAAGCCTGTCTGCGAAAAGGACTCTGTCATTTTGCGGCGGATGAAGTTGGATGTATTTTGCCAAAAGATGCGTATGCTGAAATGTGTGAGGCTATGAGGAGGTTCGTTGAAATGACGTCCAACCTATATGTGGGGGAGACATACCATACACTCCCCGAACGCTGCGAGGAGCATGTTCGTTCGATCCACCACAGATGCAATAAACAGGTTGGACGTCATTTCAACGAACCTTCTCACACCCTCACACATTTCAGCATACATATCCTTTGGCAAAATACATCCAACTTCATCCGCCGCAAAATGGCAGAATCCTTTTTCGCGGACAGGCTTGGTACTTACCATCCGCGGGGCTTAAACATTTGCCCCTAAGGATGTATGCTCGGGCTGATGGGTGGTTGGTGTCAGACTTGACCTTACTGTTGATACTGGATGCTACCGTTGATACTTGATGCTACCGTTGCACTGATTAGTGTGTGTGTGTGTGTGTGTGTGTGTGTGCGTGTGTGCGTGTGTGTGTGTGTGTGTGTGTGTGTGTGTGTGTGTGTGTATGCATGTACGTGAGCGGCAGCAGGCACGAGTGAATGCGAATGTATGCAGTGACGTGTATGTATGTAGACGTAAGTTTTATGCTAAGAGTTTGTGCATGTGTATTTGCGTCATTATTTGGTTGTTGTTTTTTTGGTTGTTTTTTTTTAAACGTCATTCTAAATTTTCTCTGTACAGTATGACGTCTTTTCTTTCTATCGTGTGTTCTTTTCTGTTCTGCGTTTGTTTCCATGTCACCTGAAGAAGGATCTTTGATCCGAAACGTCGTTCCTTGTATCTAATTTAAAGGGTTTTCAACCTCTATTTTCTGTTTTCCAGGTACTACAGTAAACAAGAAGGTAGAAACATGATTTTTTTTTTTTAATGTGGACAATATTGTGTGTTGTCCTTGTTTTCCTAAAGATCGTTTTTTATTCTGGGTGATTTCCATTCATGTTACTTGCTTGACAGTCACTTTACTGTCTGGATTTCATCCATGATTTGTTTGAATATAATTTGTCTTGATACCCTGTGCTTCCTCCTCCAGGCCATCAAGGTGTTGCGGTCAGGAGAGTACGCACCTTTCATAGTATTTATCGCAGCTCCAACGTTACCTGCTGTTCATCAGGTGATGGATGATACCTGCAATCACACCTGGGTGTCTTGTGTACTTGCGTGTAGTTTTTTTCTCACAGCGTCCAGTAGTTGTCAGGAATGTGCTGACTTGTTTTGCTTCCCTGGCATGATTGAGTGTTTGGCACATGCACTTTTTGGCTCACGTGCGAAGCAAAAATGAGTATGTTCTGGGCCAGTGGTCGTCCATCCATATGCCGTCGGCCCCGGTAAACTTTAACGTTGGCATTTTCTTGGAGACTATTCAAGCTACAGTCTTCAAACTTGGCCCACGGATACTTTGTGGCAAGACCTTTCTAAACATACCAATTTCTGTGACCTCTCACAAAGGTCAAGGGATCAGGAAATATATCAAAAATAGCTATTTTTGAACATAATTTATTTTTTCTCAAATACTATTCACAACTTCAAACCCAAACTTGCTACAGAGATACCTGATGGTAAGACCTTTCTATGCATACTAATTTGGTTGATCCCTCGGAAAGGTCAAGGGTCACAAGAGCTCAAGAAATAGGTACAAAAGTAGCCATATTTTAATAAGAAATATTTTTTCTCAATTACTATTCACAACTCCAAACCCAAACTTGGTACAGAGATACCTGGTGGTAAGACCTATCTATGCATACTAATTTGGATGACCCCTCAGAAAGGTCAAGAGTCACAAGAGCTCAGGAAATAGATACAAAATAGCCATATTTTGTCAAGAAATGTTTTTTCTCAATTACTATTCACGACTTCAAACCCAAACTTGGTACAGAGATAATTGATGGTAAGACATGTCTGTCTATGCATACTAATTTGGATGACCCCTCGGAAAAGGTCAAGGGTCACAAAAGTTCAACAAATGTGTATAAAATGCCAATAATTGTAGTTATTATCATCATTTTTGAAAACTTTTTAGTCAAATTTGGCACAAAGGTAGCTGATGATAACCTCTTCTTATGTATCCTAATTTAGTCAACTCATCGCAAAGGTCAAGGGCCACGGGGGTTTCACAGATGTGTGAAAACTGATTACATTTTGAGAAAACATGGATTTTGTTAGTGCAGAAGCCATGCCTTTACTTATTGTCAGACGTGTTGATATACACGTGACCCATAAGGGTTTTGCCTTTCTTGTTACTCTTGTCTGTGGTTGCTGCACATTTTTTTTTTGTTTGTTTGTTAACAGAATCAGAATGGCTGTTTAGACTAGCTGCTAGACACCAGATTGCCAGACGTTTGTTTTTTTCTTTGTTTGTGTTTACCTGCATCTCCTCTGTGCTGCTGCTGATCCTGTTTGGCATAAAAGATATGTTGTTAACAAAATATGTTGTTAACTCGTCCTTGCTGCCAAGTGGATTTGTCTGTAGCAGTCAAGGGGTTAATGGCTAATAGTTGTGTGTGTGTGTTTGTGATTTTGTGTAGTTTCGTTTGTCCCCCCCACCCCATTCTTTTTCTGAAAACCACACCCGAAGGGCAGACCTTTCTGAATATTTGAGTTGTTCTTTGACGTCCACATTTCAGTTGACAGATTGATCATAATAGTTGAAGGGTAGTGGTGCTGCCAGAATAGCTTGGCCCCGAGGCACCAATCTATTCTGGCAGCAGCACCACCCTTGAACCATTTTGATTGACCCATCCATTTTGTTTAACCCAGTTAGCCCCGGGACCCTGCGGCAGGAGATGGATTGATCATGATAATTCAAGGGTAGTGCCAGATGAGCTCGGCGCCTTCAGGCACCAAGTTGATCTGGCACTACCCTTGAACTATCATGATCAGCCCATCTCCTACAACTGGTACATAATCATTAGGCAACACCTCCAAACCTCGCGCTGGGACCATATGGCGTTGAGGCGCGTCCCCTGGGTGGTGGATAGGGGGTCCCTCGTGAGAGGGGTGCACCGAATGAAATAAGGTGCCGTGAACCAACATGGTCTAAGGGAAGGTGACCCCAACAGAAAACCCCTGGTCCTCCTAGTAAGGGGGTTGGGCATGGGGGTAGCTTCCCCACCCTGCAAAAAAAGGAAATAGCTACAAAAACGCCGACGAAAAGACTAACAGTAATTCCTTTCCTGGAGGAGGAAGGTTCTTCTACCAGAAGACTTATGACGTCCTGTGGTGAAAGCCGGAAGTCTTCGGAAGCCACAGGACTGAGCCGCCTCTCTCTATCCAGGGATACAACCATGGGCACATGGAACGTCAAGACCATGTACCAGAGCTGCAAGGCCGCCCAGATAGCAGCGGAAATGCAAAAGTACAACCTTTCCCTGCTAGGTATCAGTGAAGCCAGGAGAAAGCCAGCTTCCAGTATCACTAGGCAGGCATTGTCATGGAACCCCCAGGGAAAGAGGAAAAGAGGTAGGCCGAAAAACTCCTGGCGTCGAGACCTCCAAGCAGACATCAAGTGACTGGGAACCACCTGGAGTAGAATCGAAGGAGAAGCACAGGACAGGAGTTGCTGGAGGTCTCTCGTCGACGGCCTATACCCGGGTAGGGGTGACAGGCGTAAGTAAGTAACACCTCCAAAATTTGCGAAATGGTACCTTGGGGCTAAAAGGGTTAATGTGTTGGGGCTGAATGTGTTAACTCACTGGAAACGTGGGATGCACAGCTGTTTGCCACTTATCTGTTTGCAGCATGTCTGCAGTGAGTTAAATGGCCTCTGGGTTTTCAGAACTCGCTTGCTCTTCCACTAACCTCAGATCCCTGCCCACATTGTTGTCTCAGCGGTAGTGAATGGAGGGATACAACCAGCCTGCCCTTTACTCCTTCTCCACTTTCTCGCTCCCTGTTTCCCTTCCTTTCTCTAACATAATTTATTTTTTGTTTTCAGTTTCTAGCTGCTGGCTGACTGAATCTGCTGCTACAGTAGTGCATGCCGTTGTTAGCTGCTTTTCGTTTTGTCGTTGGCCACTCGTTTGCATGTTGTTTTTATTTTCTGTGTGGTTTTCAGGCCTTGAAGGTGCTACGAGCGGCTGATTATGCACCTTATGTTGTGTTCATAGCTGCACCACGAGCATGTGATTTGAAAGACATGAAGAATATCAATGTGAGTGCTGTCCCTTAGATCTGATTACTTCCGCCTTGCTGTCATCTCTGGCTGGGCTTCTCTCACCTTTCTCAGACTTCTATTCTTCTGTCATTTCTTCTTGAGAGCTTTTCAAGTGTGGGTCCCAGGTTCCGTAACTTGCAATGTGTCCTTTTACAGCTGTACCTCAGCAGCGGGAGATGGATTGACCATGCTAGGGTAGTGCCTGATTAGCTTGGCACCTGGGTAGTGCCTGATTAGCTTGGCACCATAGGTGCCAATCTAATCAGGCACTATCCTTGAAAATGTGTTTGATCTGTTTGGCACTACCCTTTGACCGTCATGGTTAGTCCAGCTGTTGTAAAGGAGTTGTAGAGAACACCTACTGCCATTCCCAGTTTGAAAGTGCATAGTCATAGGCCTGAAAGTGCTGATACTTGTGTTAATTATCAATCATCTTTTCCTTAATCCCTGTCGTGTGGTGTAGAACTGTAGTAGTGCTTAAAGAGTAGTGCTTAAAGAGTAGCTAGAGTTGGCTGGTTTGAAAATGTTTTATTATGCCCAGTGGTTGGGTTTTTTTCACACCAAAGAAAATGTTTGGCATGATGTTTTACTGCTTTTTAAAAATTGTTTCACTAGACTTCTTAAATCTCCTAATTAGCACATTCACACGGAAGACAGCACAGCAAGGGATGGATCAGCAGTGAGAGTTCAAGGGTAGTGCCTCTGAACTATCATGGCCGATATCTGTAATGCCACCAACAGTTAAGAAAATATTATTAGGTGTGCATGATTTTTTTTTTACCTCTTTGGCTGCAGTGTATGTCGCGATGATTCCTGCAGGAATGACGACATAAACTGCCACCCACAGCCAAGAATTAAAAATTTCAAGTATCTGCCATATGTTTTTTTCTCACCTGTCATGGAAATAGCACCTGATTTAGCAGCTTTAACTCATTCTGCCCGTGACACACCACAGCAAAATATGGCTTGACCATATTTCAAGGGTGGTGGCAGAATAGCTTGGCGCCTGTAGGGTTCAGCCGCTAGACTAACAAACAATATCGTTTGATATATCTTTTTTCTGAAAAGCAGCAGCTTTCAAACTCATTAAAAGGATTTCAACTTTACTCATTCTAACCCAGACCCACCACAGCAAGACAGATCGACCATGATAGTTCAAGGGTGGTGGCAGAATAGCTTGGCGCCTATAGGCGCCAAGCTATTCTGCCATCACCCTTGAACTATCATGGTTGATCTGTCTCCTGAAGTGTAACGCAGTCCTCAGAGGATAACTCCAAAATGTGGGTATTTCGTACCTCGGGCACAATGCATTAATTTGAAACTGCACACCATAATGGTTACTTGTGTGTCCCTAGTCCGTAGCTTCCATGTGGATGACAGATGCATAATGCTTATGACAACTTTTGCCACAACTGTATTAGTCACCTAGTTTTTCTGTACGGTAATATTTGCTGTGTTTCGGTACATAGCTTTTTTGTAGGTCCTGATGGATCAGTAAATCAGTTTAACCCATTTAGTCCCAAGTCCCTACAGCAGGAGACTGATTGACCATGATAATTCAAGGTAGTGCCAGATTAGCTTGGCACCTTCATGCATCAAGCTAATATGGCACTACCCTTTAATTATCATGGTCAATCCATCTCCTGCAGCTGGTACATAGTCATTGGGCAACACCTCCAAAATTTGAGAAATGGGACCTTGGGGCTAAAAGGGTGAAGTATAACAAACTTTGGATATTACCGCAAACAGTTTAAACTTTGATACATAGGTTGTTGTTGGGGGTATTTGAAGTCCACTGTATTATTGTTACCTTTTGATTTATACATGTTCATTCCTAGATGAAAGACCAACAGACCTAGCGTATGACTGACCAACAAACTGGCTGCCTGACCAACTGTATCCAGACAACTGACAGATCACCCAATGCACAACAAGTTATTGGGCCAATGTTGGCTGCTGTTGGCCAATGCACGGCATGGGGTAAGGGCAGCCAACGTTGGCCTTATGACTTTTTGTGCACTGGACAGTCGTCATTGTGGACACCATACTCATTTCTTTCTTGTTTTCTTGTTCTCAGGACAGCAGCCTGGAGCGGCTTGCCAGAGAGAGCGAACTTCTGGATAAAGCCTATGGACACTACTTTGACAAGAAGATTGTGAACAATGACATTGACGAGACCATTCGCACGCTGGAGAAGGCCATCGAAGATGTGTGCACGATGCCTCAGTGGGTGCCGGTCAGCTGGGTGTACTGACCTCGCATCAGGATTTGAACCCGACTGATCGTCAACTTTGAGGGAGAAAAGAACAGCATTCACTCTTTCCACATCTTGCCTTGTGTCACTTCACAGAAAGAGTTGTAAGTGGATGAGTTGGCTGGTCTCTAATTTTGAACCTTACGGCTTCTGGTTGTAAAGTCCAAAATCACAGACCAGCACACCTGTGACCACAGACCACAAACGACAGTATTCTGTGGTGGGCTGCCGTGAATCAGCACAGTTTACTGTCAGCAGCACATAAAAGGGGAGAGTTGTCCTCGTCACCACAGATTGTTTTGAGACAAAGAATTAACATACCGTGGCCTTCTTACACAGGCGGTCTCTCTGCACAGGTGGCCTCTTTCCACAGGCAGGTCTCTCTGTACAGGCCCTGACTCTTCGTCTTCACTGCTACTTCCAGAATTTTTTAACTAAGTGTGCTGCGTGCATCTTCACTTCAAAGACGATTAAACGACTGAAGAATTGCCCCTGTTGCCTTGAAAGCTGACGTAGATTGAAATGCATCCGTAGGGGATTTTAACATCAGCACGAGGCATGTTGTATGTGGGCCCCTACAAGGATACGAATTCTGTGCCGGGTGCAGATTTGCCTCGAGGTAAACCCAGAAAGCCCTGACATGCTATGACAGGATGTGGATTGACTGAGATAGTTCAAGGGTGGTGTCCGAATAGCTTGGCACCTGTAGGCACCAAGCTATTCGGACACCACCCTTGAGCTGTCATGGTCTATATGTCTCCAGAATTGTGACGTAGACCTCAAAGGATAGCTTAACAAATTGATAGTGTCTTCCTCCGGATGTAAAGAGTTAAAGAAAAAAAGCAATGGCGAATGAAACAAGTGCATGTTTAACCCTGTAACTCGCAGAACTAAATGACTTCTGTTCTATTAAAGTCATTTAGTTCTGGGAATCAAAAGGGTTAAACGCTGTGTAAAGTTAATGCTAATTAAGCCATTATTACTCCAAAGTGTTAAAGGCTCTTTGTTCAAGCAGGGGCTCTCAGTATGCAAAATGGCCTCAGGCTGATGTTGGCGACAAACAGCCAATGTACAACTGCATCCATCGTCAGCCTGAAGATCTTTTGCCCACAGGGGAAATGTGAAAAGAAAGTCAGTCTAGTGCAGAAAATTTACCAGGTTATTACTTCAACAGAGACATGACAGCTGCAGGTAAGTCAGAATCTTTCGCATTACCTCTTATCCCACTGCTTTACCCCTGCAAGTTGATCGTTTCTTCTACAAGATTGTAAAATGGTAATTGTGGAGGTTGTTCGAAGGCCAGAGACATAAACCTGCGCATTTTCCGTCAGGAACACCTTCATCAGAAAGATGCGTGCTTGCAACACAGTGACCGTTTTGTCTGAAGCGTGAATATTTAGAACTCACATCATCATTTACATAGCATTGTCATCAGTGCTGGTCTGTGACTTTTGGACCTTATGGCTTAAGCTGTAAGGTCCAAAATCACTGACCAGGGGCCAGTTGCTTAAGTGCGAACATGTTCATCAGAAAGATGTATGTTTGCAACACAGTGACTGTTTTGTCTTTAGCGCGAATTTTTAGAAGTCACGTCATCATTTACATAGCATTGTCATCAGTGCTGCTCTGTGACGTTTGGACCTTATGGCTTAAGCTGTAAGGTCCAAAATCACTGACCAGGGGCCAGTTGCTTAGTGAGCTCAGTCCTGCGCCAGCCACGAAGCAAGGTGCTCCGCTACTGCGGAGCACCTTGCTTCGTGGCTGGCGCAGGACTAAGCTCAGTCATGCAACTGGCCCCAGCTCACACACAAAAAGCGAGGATGTTCTCCACCAACTGATGCATGTGGGAGTTGTTTCCTTGGACCGACTGTGCGTTTTTACATTAAAACCTGTTGTGAGAGACCAGCCTTCCGAGTGCTCATCACCCATCATTAAAAAACCATCAATCAACGACAGTCGACGCTGGTTGCCCTTAAAGACATCCCTTGAGAGGCAACCTGTCTCTCGAGACCAAAAAACCCCCCACATAAAATGTTGGTTGCTTATGACAGGTTCTACTGTACAACATACAGTGAGCACAAGTGGACAACTTTCGCTACTACCATCTGCGTGGTGGTGTGTGATTTGGGACCTCATGGCAGAAAGCCGTAAGGTCCGAAATCACACACCAGCATGTGTCGTGTTTACTTCATTGTCTGTAGCAGGGTTTGGCCGTTTCGTAAAAATTGTCCTACTGTACGAAGGCGCGTGGTTTTGACTGTTACGTTTGAGTGTTGTCGTCCGTTATCCCATTCAGCCCTGACGCACTACAGCAGGAGATGGGTCGACCATGATAATTCAAGGGCAGTGCCAGATTAGCTTGGCGCCTGTCGGCGCCAAGCTAATATGGCGCTGTCCTTGAATTATCATGGTCGGTCCATCTCCTGCAACAGGCGCATAATCATTAGATGACGCCTCAAAAGTTTGGGATATACGTGTGCCGGGCTGAGCGAGTTGAAGGGAGCTTCTCCAGGCAATGAAGACTTTCACGCAATAATATCTCCTGTAAAGATGTGGCTGGTGGGTCTTTCGATGATGCTGCACAGACAGGACTAAACTTACTTTTCTTCAACCCCTTCCCTGTCGCTGTCTATACATTTTTGTTCCTGAAGTCTTTGTTGATTTAACCCTTATCATTCGGAATACACCAGTGTGTGAAATAAGTTCGACTAAAATAGTTCAAGGGTTGTGCCAGACTAGCTTGGCGCCTCTAGGCGCCAAGCTATTCTGGCACCACCCATGAACTAGAGTCTGTATCCTTACCTGTAAGTACTATAGTGCAGCTTGCATATATGGCAGTGCACAAATTTGAAGCCTTTAGCCTCAGTAGGATATGGGTTAACAACCAAAAGCCAAGACCATCCAAGAAACATGGATACAAATTGGTCTTAGTAAGAGGCGTAGATCCTCATGAGCCCTCAGTTGTGGGGGCCCATGAGGATCTGTGTCTTGCTGGGGAGTCGTGTTCCCTTTTTCCCAGCGGTGAAGGGGTTAATTATGGAGTTTGAAGTGTGAAGTTTTTCCTGCTCTTCTTCCCTCTAGGTACATCACAATGTCCCATTTGTCACAAAGGCAGTAACAATGCCTCCATTGCACGGGCCTACTCACGTGGCTTGTGAAAAGATGGGTAGAAATGTCCTAGATAGGGCAGCAACATTGACCGTCTGTTTCATTGGTCATCTAGCACTCGAAGCATTGTCTGGAGAAGGCAGCTTTAAAGACCGTCACCGACTTCAAATCAGAAAGTGTTCATTTCACCTGGTGTTGGTTGCAGACTTGATCGTTTCACCCTCACTTGTCTTTCATTCAGCACGCATGCGCGCACAATTTATGATTAAAGCGTGACATTGTCTGAGAAGTCAAACATCAAAGTATCTTCCAAGTTTATTAGGGTTGTTTTTTTTTTTTTTAAATGCATGTTCACTTTATTCATTTTAATTTAATGGCAATTCAGTTTGACCACTTAAAAATCTGTCAAACTTAGTTTTTAAAAATAAAATCTTACAGCGATTACGTAGGTCAGTGTTGTCTCCCAATTTTTAGACAGAAAATTTCTGGAGAACCTCTTTTGAGCAACCAACCTTATCATGAAACACTGTCATTAAAGACTATCATTGCAGTGGCTGTAGCTGTGACGGTAGCCACCTCAATGGTGGTCTTTAACGGCAGGCGACACTTTCTGCCCTTCAAAACTTGAGAAAACTCCTTTGAAAGGGTCGGATCAGGTCCCAATCGTTGAAAGGGTCAGGTCCCAAAGGTACACCTTGTGGCTGTAGCTGCAGATCAGGTTGCGCTATGCTTTCATGCTGATGCAAGGGTTCTGCACACGTTCATATACACACCAGCTAACGGTTTAACCCTTTTAGCCCCGGGACCCTGCAGCAGGAGATGGATTGATCATGATAATTCTAGGGTAGTGCCAGTTGAGCTTGGCGCCTTCAGGTACCAAGCTCATGTGTCACTGCCCTTGAATTATCATGATCAATCCATCCTACAATAGGTACATAGGCGTTAGGTAACACCTCCAAAATTTGAGAAATGGGACCTTGGGGCTAAAAGGGTTAACGTGGGTTTTCTCTTGCCAAAAAGGTGGTTGCTGAAGTTAGGTTGTTCTGTACCATACGACAGTGGTGCAAGGGAGGGCAGTACAAAGGGTAACCAGAGAGGTCTTTGAATTATTTGTTTGGTTGTGTTTTTTTTTTGCTTACCAATATTTTTAGCATAATTTTAAGTTGAACCCACTGTAAGGTAACAGGTAGCCACTTGACTGCTGCGGACGATACTGCTCAGTAGAAAAAGGCAGGGTTACACGGTCTCTCCCCCCCCCCCCTCCCCCACCCCCCTGAGCGGTGTTGTCGGCAGCAGTCAAGGGGTTAGATTACCGAATATTTTGTGGATTCACATTTTTAAAAGGTTTGAGCGTTTTATTTCCCGACTCCTAAGTATATCTTTTTAATGTCTGTGGCAGGAGCTTTTTTTGTGAGATAGCTTTTTGTTGCTTGCTTAGCGTTAACTTTTGGTGTATATTTAATCTTTGGCTGTCGGTTGCAGTTTTTGCCGGGGTGATTCTGACAAAACCAGCTACCGACGGCTAAAGGCTTACCAAACTACAAGTCGGGTTCGGTCTATGTAATGAAACGCCAGGGAACCATCTGCCTGCTTTATATGCGTTTACAATTTCTGTGGTGCTAGATTGTCAGGTCCACCCTCAAGACTCTTCAGAGGGATTGATTGATTGATTGTACATTGCTTAACGTCCCGACAGCAACAAGGCTTTCTCAGGACGTGCCTGCACTGCTTGTGAAAAACAAAATAAACAGAACATTGAATGTATGTCACCAGCCGGTCAAATACATTAAATAAACCTAACACATGGGGCTAAATAAAGCTAAGACCATTTAGCAACACACATCCAATATCAAGAGCTACAGGCAGTGCAGACAGCAGGGAGAGTTTTAAAAAGGCAAAAACAGGTGAATGGACAAAGGGTAGGCAGAAACACATGCCCCAGAATAGAGAGAAAAACCCACCCTGTGGGGCTGACCAGGGTGACCCTGGGAACTAAAAAATACCTAACCCCACCCAAGTCCCCCAGGGCAGACCCGGGTGGGGTATCTTCAGAGGGAGATAGCTCAGTCATGATGGTACAAAGGTAGTGCCTGATTGGCTTGGCGCGTGTGGCCAAGTTAACCTGTCGCTACCATTGCACAGTTGCGGCTGAGCCCCCCCCCCATGGCTTGACTTTACAGATGATGGACCCTGAAAGCAGTGAAAGTGGTCAGATGTGAATGGGTCAACTACAAAAGGAGCGCATTTAGTTGGGAGCCAAAGACCTCTCCATGCTATAATGCAGATCTATGCAGCGGAACCTGTTTTCAGCAACCACCCTTACAAGAGATCACCTGTCATTAATCCTTATCATTCGACCAGTGTGTGAAATAAGTTTGACTAAAATAGTTCAAGGGTAGTGCCAGAATAGCTTGGCGCCTAAAGGCGCCAAGCGATTCTGGCACCACCCTTGAACTAAAGCCATTGGTCTATATCCTTATAAGTACTATAATGTAGCTTGCATATGGCAGTGTACAAATTTGAAGCTTTTAGCCTCAGTATGATATGGGTTAAAGACCATCGTGGAAGTGACTGTAGCTACCTATAAAGGCCCCGCTACACGAGCCCGATTTTGAGGCCGATTCCCGATCCCCCCACCGGGTCTGCCCTAGGGGACCTTGGTGGGGTTGTCTACTTTTTAGTTCCTAGGGTCACCTTGTCTAACCCCTGCAAGGTGGGTTCTCCTCTTTTGGGGGTTTGTATTTCTGTCTTTCTGGTCCATTCATTTGTATTTTTCTTTTGAAATTCTCCCTCCTGTCTGCGCTTCTTGTAGTTCTTTTCTTCATTTAGTGCAGGCACGTCCTGAGAAGGCCTTTGTCGCTTGCGGGACGTAAAGCAATCTATACTCATACTCACCCGATTCCCGATCAGTTTTCGAATCGGTAGGTGATCGGGCCGGACTAAAAACCGTGTGCAGTGCCACACTGACATTTCTCGACTTGTCAAGTTTAGCCGACCGGTTTGAACCGAAGATCAAAGTCGTACCTGTTCTGCAAAATGACTGCTAGTTTTGACAGTGATGATGATGTGCTTGCATTATCAGCAGTTTTGGATCATATTCGGGAAGAGGCGTGCGAAACATCAGCGGCAACGGCGGTAGTACTGATCACAACAGGCGTGTTCGGCCATTTGCAAACCGTGTTGAAACGACATGCTTTGCGAGACGCGCTCTGATTGGTTGAAGCTTACGATCGGGACCGAATCGGATCGGGAAAATAGAGCAGGTTCTAGTCAGCCGTTTCCCAGCCGATTGGGACCGGATCGGATAATTGACGTCATCCGATCGCAAACGGATCGGAATCGGCTTCAAAATCGGGGCACAACCGGCCCATGTGGCGGGGCCTTAAATGATGGTCTGTACAACTAAAAGTTTAATTTCAGGTGACACTTTCTCTCTTTCAAGACTTCTCTTGAGAGTGACTTTAAGACTGTACTTTTTTTTTCTTGCAGAAAAGGTGGTTGCTCTAAAGAGGTTTTACTGTTCTGTGGATTTGAAAGATGCTGAAGGCTGTCCTGTGTTTGATTTATTTGCCGATACTTTGTGTGTTATAAATTATATCAACTGCATAAAGTGTACTTGTGTTCCTTGAGATTTTTACCATCGTGTCATGAAAATGTATTCATCTTAGATATTGAGTATCCAATAATCATCTCTCCTCCACATCCAGAGCCATGTTGGAGAAGGATCAACTATGATAGAGAAAGAGCAGTGCCAGATTAGCTTGGTGCCTGTAGCACTACCCTTTCGTTGTCGTGTTCGATTGATTTCCATGACTAATGCACGTAGTACTTGGCAGATGATTTGTAAAGTGCAAGTCGTTTGGCTCTGGAAGTGAAAGGAGTGTGGACATTTAAGTGTGTGCCCCTCTCATTACCGAACCATACTATCTCTGTTACTCTGAAATCATACCCAGAATTCCTATGCAGATTTGTGTATAAATTATATGTACAGCATGAAGTACAAATAGCAGTGTGCGACCAACATTATGTATGTCATGTATACACGGGAATCAAATTGTTTGCGTACGTTACTCATAGCCGCACATACATCTGTGTTAAGTTCTGTGTTTGCGTACGTTACTCATAGCCACACATACATCTGTGTTAAGTTCTGTGTTATTTAAAACTGGAGATAAGAGGGAAGGGGCTAGTAATGAATGCATGCTTCTTCTGATTTTTTAATGAATGTCAAGTTTTACATTAGAAAGGATTTTTAACAAGGTTTTTTATTATCTTTTTCTAAGTAATTTTAAAGTCCCTTCTATTTATAGAAGTGACTTTTTAAGACGGGTCGTGATGGGCAAATTTAATAGCATGTCCATGATGTCAAAGGCGGGCAGGCCTAAACCTCTCACAATAGAAGTAACAAGATAAAAATTACGTCATGTCTAGTTACCCTAAACTCGCTGCTGAACGTACATTGGGCGTGAAGCGCCGTGTGTGCGTATGTATGTGTGTGTGTGTGTGCATGTGTATGTAAATAAGAAAATCTCCGATATTTCTGTATACACAAGCTGGAAACTTGGTGAAATACTTTCTTGAAGGGGTGGCTAAGAGAGCCTCCACGCATATTGTAATGTGAATGTCATTTAAGACATAAACAAGTCGGTTGAACCAGATTAGAGTCCGTAATGGGATGAGTTCGTTGGACAGCTTTGTATCCTTTCAACTTCTTTAGTAAAAATTAATCAGTTCTTTTCAGAAAAGAATTAAAACAGTAAAAAAAAAACTTGACTTCTAGAGAAAGTCAGACAGTGGCAGTGACATAAAAGAGGCAACTCCGTCACCACGCAGACATTGACATAAAACTATGACGTAATTCTCTCTAGCGCGTGCTGCGCTCTCTCTCTCTCACAGACATGCGCGCATCTTCAAAAGGGATAGATGCTCATGAGCCCGGAGAGCGCATGAGGATCTATGTCTCTTGGAGATGTTTGGAGCACGCGCACATGCACGCACCAACACATCGTCACGCTTTCAGAAGAGCATTCAGGTGACCCGATTTAGCTAGTTTGGAGAAAGACATTAGATGCGTTCGTTAGCCAACTTTGTACCCTTTCAGTTTCTTCAGTAAAAATATTCTTTTCAGAAAAAAATTAAAACAGTAAAAAAAAACTTGACATCTGGAGAAAGTCAGACAATGGCGGTGATGTAAAAGAAGCGACTCCCGTCACCACGCAGACATACTCTAAATATGACGTAATTCTCTCTCGCGCTCGTGCTTTCTCACATATGTGTGCATCTCCAAGAGGCATAGATCCTCATGTGCCCGGAGGATGCATGAATATCTATGCCTCTTGAGGATGTTTGGAGCACGCGCATGCACGCGCACACACACATCGACGCGCTTTCAGAAGAGCATGCAGGTGTACTTAGTATAGCATGTAGCTAGGTAAAGTCAAACTGATTTCACACAAATCATAGCAAGACTGAAATTGTACTGTGAAATTCTAGTTTTGTCACCATTTTCCCCAAGTCTTGAAGCGAAAGTCATATCACGTTAAATATAAAATTACGTAAAAGCAAAAAAATACGTCATGAGAAATGACGTTCGACAAACCAATGCACTGCGCGCGCCCCTTATACTGTTATAGAGTTCACTATGACGCATTGTCACAACTGCGAGGCTTTTTCAAAAGGAGATATTTTAACATCAGAATCAAGTCAAAGACAAAATGTAGAGACCCTTGACAGCGAAGACAGCTCTCATATAGAAGGGACTTTGTGGGTTATGGTTCATCCCATCTTGTTTTATAAACGCTATGTTTTTTGGGGGTGGGGTGTTTTTTTTCTGTGGAATAAAGTTGTCAACCCATTTAACCCCGAGGTTATGGATCGACCATAATAATTTAAGGGTAGTGCCAGATTAGCTTGGTGCCATGAAATGCCAAGCTTATCTGGCAGTAGTACCTTTGAATCATCATGCTCAATCCATCTCCTGCAACTGATACACAGTTGTTAAGTGACACCTCCAAAATTTGCAGCCATGGGAGATTCAGTGGGTTAGGCGTTACATAGGCAGCCACAGATATTGTTTATATTCAGGCTGCAGAGGTTCAGACAGAATTTGTGGGAAATTGCCGTTTGTCAGAGAGAAAAAAACTGCGACTCGGACATATGTTACCTTGGTCAGATAATACAATGTTATGCACATATTGTTGATAAACCAACAGACGTACTGTGAAAGGACCAGCAGAATGCTCTGTTGAAAGAACAACAGAACGTATTGTTGAAAGACCAATGGTTTTAGTCTTTGGTGTGCAACTCATTTTAATGTTTTTGCAAATACTTCACAAGCTGCAGTGATACATAGCGTTGAGAGTTGCTTTTGTTTTATTCTGCAGAGTATGACTGAATGAATGCCTCCATGAAAAAACAGGCAAACATTTATGTGTGCTGTTTATTTCAGTTGTAGGATGGATTGACGGTCGTTTCAAGGGCAGTGCCCGATTGCAGTGATTAGCTCGGCACATGAAGTGCCAAGCTAATTGGGCACTACCCTTCAGCTGTCACAGTTAATTTACCACCATTGACCTGCATTAGTGCTTAGCAAACTGTTCTGAAATGTCATCTCTTCATAAAAAATAGCTTTGTAAAGGATTCTATGAATTGCTTTTTATGTTTATGCGTTTTATTCAGTGCACTGTGTTCATCTTATGTTCTTTGCATGCAAGTGTTTCAGTGCCATGCTTTTATTTCAGGTTTCTGTGTATATACTGCTGAAAATATGATTCCATTACTAATATTTATTTTCGGATCTGTTCGCTGTATATTCATTGTACTGAGCATGTAGTTTTACGATTTTAGTTTTAGTCGACATTTTGATCATTTTATAGTCGACTTCTTCACAAGTCTTTAACTGTTTTAATTGGTTTTACTGTATTTAACAACTTTTGGGGATATGTTGATCAGCCCATTTTTAACCTTTTGGCTGTCACTCAATAGCAGTTTTTGTTGCGATAATTCCTTTAGGAATCATCACGACAAGAACCACTACTGATGGCCAAAGGGCTCCGTTGTGCGAGTAGAAAAAAAATTTGTATAATTTAGAAACAAAATTAGAATGTATCATTTTAATTGAGTTTGATATTCATAATGTTGCCTGTCTGTGAGATACTGTACACCTTGTTGAGAATGAATGAAACATGTACATTATGAATCGGGATACTGTATTCAATAAAAGTTTCAACTTATATCTCTTGTGTGCTTGTTGGTTAACACTTTTAGCCCCCGGATCCCTACAGCAGGAGATGGCCTGACCATGATATATCAAGAGTAGAGCCAGATTAGCTTGGTGCCTTCAGGCGTAAAGCTCATCTGGCACTACCCTTGAATTATCATGGTCAATCCATCTCCTGCAACTGGTACACAGCCGTTAGGCAACGCCTCCCAAATTTGAGAAATGATTGATTGTACATTGCTTAACGTCCCGACAGCAACAAGGCTTTCTCAGGACGTGCCTGCACTGCTTGTGAAAAAAAAAATAAACAGAACATTGAATGTATGTCGCCAGCCGGTCAAATACATTAAATAAACCTAACACATGGGGCCTAAATAAAGCTAAGACCATTTAGCAACACACATCCAATATCAAGAGCTACAGGCAGTGCAGACAGTAGGGAGAGTTTTAAAAAGGCAAATACAGGTGAATGGACCAAGGGTAGACAGAAACACATGCCCCAGAATAGAGAGAAAAACTCACCCTGTGGGGCTGACCAGGGTGACCCTGGGAACTAAAAAGTACCTAACCCCACCCAAGTCCCCCAGGGTAATTTGAGAAATGGGACCTTGGGGCTAAAAGGGTTAAAACTCGCAGTCCAGTAGAACCTGTTTTGAGCAAACACCCAAGTCTTAAAAGAAAGCTGCCCTCTCAAGCGAAGACTTGAATGGCAACAAGTGTCATCTTAACCCCGCGGCCGCATTTCCAAACTTTTGGAGGCGTTGTCCAACGACTATTGCACCCGTTGCAGGAAATGGATCGATCACGATAATTCAAGGGTAGTGCCAGATGAGCTTGGCGCCTGCAGGCGCCAAGTTCATCTGGCACTACCCTTGAATTATCATGATCAATCCATCTCCTGCTGCAAGGCCCTGGGGCTAAATGGGTTAAGAGTTGTGTGTTTACCGTATAAGAGGCAGTCGCAGCATTCCCAGTGAATCGCTATAATTACCTGTTCCAGTACACAGTAGTGTTTGAATTATTGGACTAATCTTTGACTGATGGAGAGAATGTACATGTACTGGTATGAATGAATGAAACAGTGGAGTGAGGAGATTTTTATTAACAACTTTATTGCCCACTAGAGGAACTTTGGGCTGCCTTCTGCAAGAAAGATGCATGAATGTGTGCAAAATTACAGGCAAATAATACTACAATGAAAACATTAACCCATTTAGCCCAAACAGGAGCAGAAGATGGATTGACCATGGTAATTCAAGGGTAGTGCCAGATTAGCTTGGCGCCGATAGGCGCCAAGCTAATCTGGCACTACCCTTGAATTATCATGGTCAATCCATCTCCTGCAACTGGTACATAGTCGTTAGGCAACACCTCCCAAATTTGTTAATGGGACCTTGGAGCTAAAAGGTTAAACTCACAGTACAGTAGAACCTGTTTTGAGCAAACACCTAAGTCTTAAAAGACAGGTGCTCTCTCAAGCTTGAATGGCAAAAAGTGTCACCTGTCAATATAGACCATCATTCAGGTGGCCACAGTCACAGCTACAGCCACCTGAATGATGGTCTATAAGGACAGGTTATCTCTCAGAAGGGTGGTCACTTAACCCTCTTAAGCCCACAGCCACATTTCCAAACTTTTGGAGGCATCGACCATGGTAATTCAAGGGTAGTGCCAGATTAGCTTGGCGCTGACAGGTGCCAAGCTAATCTGGCACTACCCTTGAATTATCATGGTCGATCCATCTCTTGCAACTGGTTCCCCACCCGGGTCTGCTCTGGGGGACTTGGGTGGGGTTGGGTATTTTTTAGTTCCCAGGGTCACCCTGGTCAGCCCCACAGGGTGGGTTTTTCTCTCTATTATGGGGTATGTGTTTCTGTCTACCCGAGGTCCATTCACCTGTATTTGCCTTTTTAAAACTCTCCCTACTGTCTGCACTGCCTGTAGCTCTTGATATTGGATGTGTGTTGCTAAATGGTCTTAGCTTTATTTAGCCCCATGTGTTAGGTTTATTTAACGTATTTGACCGGCTGGCGACATACATTCAATGTTCTGTTTATTTTTTTTTCACAAGCAGTGCAGGCACGTCCTGAGAAAGCCTTGTTGCTGTCGGGACGTTAAGCAATGTACAATCAATCTTGCAACTGGTACATAGTTAGTCGACACCTAATATTTGGGAGATGCGGCTGTGGGGTTACATGGTTTAACAACAAATGGAACAAAAGCACAACCAAAGAAAGGATTCTGATCACCTATAGCCTGAATGAACTCCAGGTACAGACACAAGATTCCTACTACAAGACAGATCATTGATTGAAGGCCCACTACCATCGCAACTGTTCAAGATACACTTCTGTAACAGATGGTTACGAAACGCTACACACAGTTATGGTTTATTTGAACACAGGAGAATTCAATTCAGCGCACATCGCCTTTACATCAAGTAACCTGACAACGACCCCACTCTGTTTTAGAAATACGCCATCAGTGCAAGAAACGGCAAAAAATAGATTGACACGCTAACGGCTGCACAAAATTAATTTTTCTCTAAAATGTATTTTTTCGAAAAATACTTACCGATGACATGACTGTCAGGAAATAGTCTACTTGCTTACCAATTTTAGCCTAAGACCCAAAGGGTCCCCCCAGGAGGCTCTCGGGGATCATTAACAGGGGCGAGAGTAGCCTCCCCTGCCCATCCGGTCACGTGCCCGGTGGTGTCTCCTTTAGCCAGTTGTCTATGGAGTTACCAGCGGCAAGCGGGGAGGAGGGAGGGACCTCCGAGTCATGTCATCGGTAAGTATTTTTCGAAAAAATACATTTTAGAGAAAAATTAATTTGTTTCCTCAAAACACATTACCGATGACATGACTGTCAGGAAGAATGACAAAAAGGAGGGTGCCGCATAATCCCTTTCAGAAACCTCTTTAGGGACGAAGACGGCCCGTCACTCCTGATCACACACTCCCGACAATTTTAGCGAAGTGCATACCTAAGGCGCCGGGGGCGCCTGGAGGGAGTGTTGTGCCGCAGAGATGTCGCCCACCAGTGAGAGGTTGTCGCGCTGGACTGTCAGGTCGCGGAGGTAGAAGCGGGCAAAGGTGGTTTCGGCCCGCCACCCCACTGCAGCCACCATGTCCTTAACCGCGCAGTTGCGGTCAAAGGCGAGACTTGCGGCCATAGCGCGAACTTCATGGGCGCGTATCCTGAGGGCCTCGGCTCCCTGTGGGGAGAGGTCGCGATAGGCGGACCGTATTACCCAGTGGAGCCAGGAGGAGATCGTTTGGGCAGAGATGTCAGTTCTGCCGGCGGTCAGAGGCAAAAAGAGACGAGTCCGTCCCCTCCGTACAGACTTGGAGCGACGCAGGTAGATACGGAGTGCACGCACCGGATCTTGCTGCCGAGTCTCCCGAGTAAGGTCGGGCCCTTTAAGCGGCCGAATAGCGATGACCTGAGGCGCCGTCAAGGGAGATCTAGTCTTAGCGAGAAAGGAAGGATCCGGGAGAAGCTGAACGGAGCCATCCACTCGGAACTGCAGGCAGGAAGGGCGAGACGAGAGCGCGTGGAGCTCGCCGACGCGGGCTGCCGTGGCGAGGGCCACCAGGAAGCAGGTCTTCCGAGTGACGTCCGCGAAGCTGGCCAGATGGAGCGGTTCAAAATGGTCCGAATTCAGCCAGGTGAGGACCCAGGGGAGGTCCCAGCGTGGAACGAGGGAGCGGGAAACCGGACGCTGCAAGCCGAAATGTGCCATAAGGTCGGCCAAGTCCTTGCAGGCCCCCGGGTCGGGACGGCCGAGGTGACGGTAGGTGTCGGCAATCATGGAGAGATAGCCACGGATCATGATGGGAGCCAAACCTTGGTCTTGGAAGAGCCAGAGGAAGAAGTCCGCGAGCTGAGGGGTCGTCAGGTCGACGGGGGAGAGACGACGGTCAGAGCACCAGGCACGAAGCACACGCCACTTTCCCTCGTAGACACGTCTGGTGGAAGGTCTGCGGGCTGAAGCGATAGCGTCCACCGCCGCACTCGAGAAGCCTCTAGCGGAGAGGGCGTGCCGCACAATCGCCAGGCGTGTAGGAGAAGTCGCTCGGGGCAGGGGTGGAAGAGCGGCTGGTGGGGTTGCTTGAGCATCGTGTGAGGGGTGGGAAGTGGGAGGGGCGGTTCCGTGGCGAGACTGAGCAGGTCGGTGGTCCACGATCTGTCCCAGGAGAACGGGGCCACCAGGAGAAGGACTGCGTTGCACCCCCGGAGCTTGAGCAGGACTTTGGGAACCAGGACCGTCGGAGGGTAGGCGTAGGCAACTAGTCCGTCCCAAGGGATCGAGAGCGCATCGACCGCCCAGGCCAGCAGGTCGGGAACCGGGGAGACGAAGAGGGGAAGCTGGTGGTTCCACCTGGTGGCGAAGAGGTCGACAAGGGGAGTCTCCCAACGCTCGCAGATCAGGCGAAAGATTTCCCTGCGCAGGGTCCATTCTGTGTGAAGAAGCTGGCCCCGCCGTGAGAGAGAGTCTGCCAGAACGTTCAGGTGACCTGGAATGTGACGGGCTCGGAGGGAAATGCCGCGGTCCTCGCACCAACGAAGGAGTCGGTAGAGAAGGATGCAGAGGTCGGGCGAGCGGGTCCCTCCCTGCTTCTGTATGTAAGCGACGACGGTGGAGTTGTCGGAGAGGACAAGGAGGTCCTGTGTCCGAAGATCGGGTTCCCAAGCGCGGAGGGCCTGCCAAACCGCATTCAGCTCCAGCCAGTTGATGTGCCGCGAAGCCAGGTCCACGTTCCAGCGGCCGGCCGCATAGCGAAAACTCGGGAGACTGGCATCGACGCAGAGAGAGAGACGGGGCAGTGGTGAGGTCAGGGGAATCCTGGAGCCGAGCCAAGAAGCGTCCGTCCAGCGAAGCAGATGGGGCCGCAGCATAGGAGGTATCGGCACCAGGGTGGAGAGATCGCCGGAGGACGGTCTCCAGTGGAGGAGAAGATGCAATTGAAGAGGACGAGAGTACAGATGACCGAGGGGAAGGAGATCTGGCGCAGCGCTCATCAGGCCGAGGAGCTGGAGCCACACCCTGGCGGGGACAGCCGCTTCCTGAGCTACCAAACGGGCGAGATCGGCGAGTTTCTGGATCCGAGGCTCGGGAAGATGCACTAGGTTGCGGTCGGTCACAAACTCCATCCCCAGGTGCACGAAGTGGCGAGAGGGAGTGAGGTCGGACTTGCCAGCGTTGACCAGGAAGCCGAGGCGAGAAAACAGGAGGAGGAGCGCATCCCTGTCCAGGAGAAGAGAGGCCACCGACTGGTTCCGCAGAAGAAGGTCGTCCAAGTAGTTGGAGATCGGGCTGGTAGAAGAACGACGGGCTCTGGCTACGACGGCGTTCATGATCCGCGTAAAAACCCACGGGCTGAGGTTGAGGCCGAAGGGGAGGGCCTGAAACTGGAAAACAGTCCCGTCGATGGCAAAGCGGAAGTACCGGCGGGAGGCTGGATGGATTGGGACATGCAGATAGGCATCGGACAGGTCCAGGCTGACGGCGAAGTCCATGGGCTGGACGGCAGCGCGAAGGGACCTGGCTGTCTCCATCCGGAAGGACCGGGCGGCGATGAACCGATTCAGGGCGGAGAGATCGATGATCGGTCTCCACTTGCCTCCAGGCTTGGGGACTACGAAGAGTCGGCTGTAGAAGGCGGGGGAGTCGTGGAAGGTGACGACCTCCGTAGCGGCTTTCTGGAGAAGAGCAGCGACTTCTCCGCGAAGGGCATCGGCCTTGGGCGGATCTGACGGGATCTCGGTCCACAGGGGGGAGCGCCGAAGCGGGGGCGGGGAACGAAAGGAGATGAGAAGACCGTCTGAGACAATGGAGAGGATCCACGGGTCGTCCGGAAACAGGGAGCGCCAGACGTCTCCGTGCAGGGCGAGCCTCCCGCCGACAGGCGACCCCAAAGCGGTCGGCGGGGGCGGAGGCGGGCAGAAGTCAGGGGGCCCTCCCACGCCCAGGGCAGCGGGCGGGCTTGGGCCAGGCCGGGACGGCAGGACGGGCAGAACAGGCAGGATGGGAGCGGCCAGGACCGGGCGCACGGGAAGAGGAGAGTGGACGGGAGGCCGAGGTGGAGGCAGGAGCCGTCGCGGAGGGTCTGACGAACCGCAGGGCGCGACCCGAGGCCTTGCGGGCTGGCGGAAAGCGAGACGAGGGGGCGCTGGGCCAACAGTCCTTGTTATCTTCCTTCAGGGACTGCCAGGAAGGGCCGAAGAGGAGCGGCGCGCCGACCGGGGCCCGGCGGAGCTGCGATTTCACATCACGGGGAAGACCCGGGCAGGACTGGAGCACCACATCACGCCGCATCAGGTCACAGTTGGCGGCGGCCGCCATGGCGTTGACGGACGAATGGTAGGCCGCTCGGTTGGCTGCAACTGCCAAGGTGTGAAGATCCGACAGCAGGGGAGGAGCGGAGGGAAGCCAGGCCGCCTCGATACGGTTAATGAAGGCTTGCGTGAGGAGCTCCAAAAATCCCGAACATGCGAGGGCGTTTCGGACGAGGGAGGCAGTACGCTCCAAGCCGCGAGGCAGGACACGGTTGAGCTGGGAAGAGCCGCCGACGAGCACCAGCGCAGGCGGATCCACCGGAGGCAGCGAGCACGAGAAGGATTGCGAGTGGCCGGCGTACCAGGACTGCCGAAAAGCAATGTCGACACCGGAAGGCCAGCGGCGGTCGGAGAAGAAGTCCGAGTCAGAAGCGGAATCTCGCTGGAGGTGCGCAGATAGGGCGTCCGTTAGGTCACGGAAGGCAGGCGGCTGGGGAAGCGACTTGAATTTCTTAACCTGACGAGCAGCGTCCACAAAGGCGGCCGCTTTCCTCTTTAGCGGTGGGGAAGGTGGGCAAGAATCCGCGGGAAGGCAAGCCGCAATGAGACGGGCGGCGTCGTCCAAGGCTCGGAGAGTCTCGCCACGAGGAGTGGAAAGGGGAGCTGGACACTCAGGATCATCCACCTGGGAGGGGGAACGGCTGCCGGACCCAAGCAAGGCCGAAACGGAGTCCTCCGGCAGCAGGCTTAAGGTCTCTCCATCGATGGCCGACGGTGGCGGCGGAGAAGACCGAAGCACAGGAGGTAAACTGACGCACGCAGGCGGCAGAGGAGGAGCCGAGGGGCTACGCTGACGCCGCCGCGGGGAAGTAGGAGGCAAAGGGCGGCGGGAACGATGAGAGTGTCGGTCCCGATGGGAACTACTGCGCCGAGAACGAGGCGGAGTCCTGTCGTCTCTACGACTCCTACGAGAGGAGTGCGGAGAACGACTGCGCCGACGGGAAGCATAGGAGGAAGTCGAGCGAGAGGACGACGAATGCCGGGGGCTACGTCTCCTAACCACGCGATGAGGGCTATGCCGACGGTCCACATCTCGACGCCTGGAAGAAAGGGGACAGTCTCTTCTGTCCCGAGGCGGAGGAAAAGGTGACAACTGTCGCGGTGCCCGGGGCTCAAGGAGGGGGGCACGGCGCGGGCTAGGCGACTCGCCGTAGGAGTCAGTGGGCCTAGCAGCTGGGGCCGAAAGGCCACGGTGAAGGGTAGAAGGCGACAATGGTCGCGGTGCCCGGGGCTCATGGAGGGGGGCACGTAGCCGGCTAGGCGACTCGCAGGAGGAGTCAGCGGGCTTAGGAGGGGGGGCCATAAGGCCAACACGTCTAGTAACAGGCGACAAAGGTTGCGGTGCCCGGGGCTCAAGGAGGGGGGCACAACTAGACGGAGGGGCCGAAAGGCCGACGCGTGTTTCGATGAGCGACAAGGGTCGCGGTGCCCGGGGCTCAAGGAGGGTGGCACGGAGCCGGCTTGGCGACTCGCCGGAGGAGTCAGCGGGCTTAGGGGGGGCCACAAGGCCCACGCGTCTACTAACAGGCGACCAAGGTCGCAGTGCCCGGGGCTCAAGGAGGGGGGCACAATGCCGGCTTGGCGACTCGCCGGAGGAGTCAGCGGGCAAGGGCAGTGCGGACACCGTAGCAGGAATAGTCTTACCAGGAAGACGAGGCGTGCGTTTCTCCACGCCCGAGGAGGGGAGCTTGACTGGGTCCCGGCGTGCTGTGACAGGACGCTCGCGCCGGTAGAACCTCCAAAGCTCCGACCAACGAACCTCCGGCCACGATGAACAGACAGCGCAGGCGAGGTCCGAGGAGCAGCCGGAACACGGAAGACAGACTTCATGCCGGTCACTAGGCCACTGAAAGTCGCCGCACAGGGGACAGGTGCGCACTTGATGACTGCAACACAAACCCAAAGATGAAAGGCGACCGGTGGCGGGAACTAACCCGCCAACATAACTTCCGAACAAAGGAAAACGAGTGAAGCTCACGACGAAACACGGGAGAGAACCAAAATAGTTCGAGACGAGACCGACGTCCGGCCCAGCCGGGCGAGACGTAGGCGGCGGCCGAGACGTTACCTTTCCATGGCGGAGCGCCAAAGCACAAACCACCGTGAGCGACGGAAGAGAAGCAGAAGAAAGCCCCAGGCCCAGCTAACAGCACGAGGCGCAGACGAGGGCTAGCAGAGAAGGAGGCCACGCCAGAAGCAGAAACGAGGGCTAGGCGAAGACAGGCCGGTAAGGACGGTCGAACCGTACACAGTCAACGAAGGGTCAGAGGCTCAGGTAAATGCGTGCATACGCTAACAGCGAAGTAGACAACTGGCTAAAGGAGACACCACCGGGCACGTGACTGGATGGGCAGGGGAGGCTACTCTCGCCCCTGTTAGGGATCCCCGAGAGCCTCCTGGGGGGACCCTTTGGGTCTTAGGCTAAAATTGGTAAGCAAGTAGACTATTTCCTGACAGTCATGTCATCGGTAATGTGTTTTGAGGAAACAAATAAGTGCGATTATATGCGTGCTTGTGCTGCATGCCCGAATTGCTGTTAAAGTTCATTAGGTGTATCAAATACAAACAGTTCTGACACCCTCCCCCACTCTGAAAGCCGCGTGTCAAAGTGCTTAAACAAAATCTGGAGCCCGTAGCTAAACTGGAATTTTTAGTCGAACTGAAGTTTGTAGTGGCTTAAGAATCTGTAGACACGCTGAGGTTTGTTGCTGCATTGCGACTTGTGTTTTCTGTAGTCATGTTGGGTTTGTGGCTGTAGTTACATTGGGTGATGATGCAGAGCTGGGTTTTGCAGTTAGCAACAGCGTCACCGTGAACTTGGTTCTAGTAGTCACGTCTGCACATGGTGTCAAATTGAGATTCAGAGTCAAAACTCCACCACCCGGGTCTGCCCTGGGAGACTTGGGTGGGGTAACTACTTTTTAGTTCCCAGGGTCACCCTGGTCAGCCCCCACAGGGTGCATTTTCCCCTCTATTCTGGGGCATGTGTTTCTGTCTACCCTTGGTCCATTCACCTGTATTTTCCTTTTTTAACTCTCCCTACTGTCTGCGCTACCTGTAGCTCTTGATATTGGATGTGTGTTGCTAAATGGTCTTAGGTTTATTTAGAGTATTAGACCGGCTGGCGACATACATTCAATATTCTGTTTAGTTTGGTTTTTTTCACAAGCAGTGCAGGCACGTCCTGAGAATGTTTTGTTGCTGCAATGTAAAATCAATCAGAGTCAAAACTGTGTTTAAACTTTCATTCAAGTGTACATCTGCCTTTTTGGAACCCAATGCAACAACTGGGCTTGCCATCAAGTTGGGCATTGTAGACAAGTCAGGATCTGCTGTTTTTGAGACTACAGTCCTGACCGAGCTTACCGATGTATTCAAACTTGTCATCAAGTTAGGAACTGCAGTCAAATCCGAGCACCCAAATACTGTAGTCGGTCCTGTGATGAAAGTCTGGCCTAAAATACCTATGTCGATTGCACTCATATCACCCTTCTGCAGGCAGCCACTGGCATTGTACACAGTACCGCTTGCTGCATGCACTAGGGAGAGACTGGGGACTGTACCTTTGGAAATGTCCAAGTCAGATAATTGGTGGTGAACCACATGTGACACTGATGCTAGAATCCACATTTGTACGGTGCATTCCTCCTCAGCCTGGGTCTTCTCACCATCACACACAGTGTCTACAGCGCAGGTGGATACATGAACATGGGGTCCAAACAGTTCCCAGTAGCTGCAGCATCAGCAGTATCTCAGTGGGGGGATGCAACTTTGAGTTCTGTTTATTTTTTATGCGATCGTGAGCAAGCGGGCCACTTACCACAAATCACAGACAACTGGACGTTTAGTGGTTTCACAGGTGTGAATCCTTGTGTCATGCTTCATACTGGTGTAAGAACTGAAGGCAACATTACAAATTTTACAACACATCGTTCCTTACGGTCAAAATACTTGTGCCTCTTCCAGTTGCCTCATGACACAAAAGCAGCATGGCACAGATCACAAACAAACTGTTTATGCATTTTCATGTGACATGTTAACTCATTCTACCCCAAGACCGAAATCCCCAAATTTTGCCGTTGTTCTCTGAAGACTGCAATGCAATGCAGAACACAGATCGACCATGATAGTTCAAGAGTGATGCCAGAATAGCTTGGCGCCCATAGGCGCCAAGCTATTCTGGCATCACCCTTGAACTATCATGGTCGATCTTAATCTTGCTGTGGTGTGTCTGGGGTAGAATGAGATAAGCTGGATATGTTTGCAAAAACAGCATTGCACACAATACACTTGTACAAGTTGCCTTTGTGAACCTCCATGTGATCATACAATCTCCCTCCATTGTCACATAGACAAGATTCATGACAGTGTCCACAAACAAAGTCCTTCCTACTGTTAGGAACCACCTGGCAAGAATGACCCTTTAGATCCAAGCACTTGATGAAACAAACATAACACTCACAAACCAGATAGGTGAGGCTAGCGCTGGCAGAATTGTCAGTACTCAAACCAAGGGGAATCACAGCGCTGGACAGACAACAGTTAGATCCCCTGCCCCCGCCTATCAGGCACCCAATCGCCAGCCCACAGAGAAATACGCAGGTATAGAATAAGACAATCATTTCCATCCCTAATAAGAATGGATCAGGTCTCTTATATAACCCATGTCTTTCTCCAGAACTTAGGAAGTAGGCAGGAGAAACATACATACACATGAAGGTGCGCTACTATATGTGGTCGGGTAAATACCCTGATTTCCCACAGTAGATGCACAGAACATAACACAACAATGTAACGATACAAATTTTGCCTCGAGTTATACATGATACTCACAAACCAGATAGGTGAGGCTAGCGCTGGCAGAATTGTCAGTACTCAAACCAAGGGGAATCACAGCGCTGGACAGACAACAGTTAGATCCCCTGCCCCCGCCTATCAGGCACCCAATCGCCAGCCCACAGAGAAATACGCAGGTATAGAATAAGACAATCATTTCCATCCCTAATAAGAATGGATCAGGTCTCTTATATAACCCATGTCTTTCTCCAGAACTTAGGAAGTAGGCAGGAGAAACATACATACACAAACATGAAGGTGCGCTACTATATGTGGTCGGGTAAATACCCTGATTTCCCACAGTAGATGCACAGAACATTACACAACAATGTAACGATACAAATTTTGCCTCGAGTTATACATGATACTCACAAACCAGATAGGTGAGGCTAGCGCTGGCAGAATTGTCAGTACTCAAACCAAGGGGAATCACAGCGCTGGACAGACAACAGTTAGATCCCCTGCCCCCGCCTATCAGGCACCCAATCGCCAGCCCACAGAGAAATACGCAGGTATAGAATAAGACAATCATTTCCATCCCTAATAAGAATGGATCAGGTCTCTTATATAACCCATGTCTTTCTCCGGAACTTAGGAAGTAGGCAGGAGAAACATACATACACAAACATGAAGGTGCGCTACTATATGTGGTCGGGTAAATACCCTGATTTCCCACAGTAGATGCACAGAACATTACACAACAATGTAACGATACAAATTTTGCCTCGAGTTATACATGATACTCACAAACCAGATAGGTGAGGCTAGCGCTGGCAGAATTGTCAGTACTCAAACCAAGGGGAATCACAGCGCTGGACAGACAACAATTAGATCCCCTGCCCCCGCCTATCAGGCACCCAATCGCCAGCCTACAGAGAAATACGCAGGTATAGAATAAGACAATCATTTCCATCCCTAATAAGAATGGATCAGGTCTCTTATATAACCCATGTCTTTCTCCGGAACTTAGGAAGTAGGCAGGAGAAACATACATACACAAACATGAAGGTGCGCTACTATATGTGGTCGGGTAAATACCCTGATTTCCCACAGTAGATGCACAGAACATTACACAACAATGTAACGATACAAATTTTGCCTCGAGTTATACATGATACTCACAAACCAGATAGGTGAGGCTAGCGCTGGCAGAATTGTCAGTACTCAAACCAAGGGGAATCACAGCGCTGGACAGACAACAGTTAGATCCCCTGCCCCAGCCTATCAGGCACCCAATCACCAGCCCACAGAGAAATACGCAGGTATAGAATAAGACAATCATTTCCATCCCTAATAAGAATGGATCAGGTCTCTTATATAACCCATGTCTTTCTCCGGAACTTAGGAAGTAGGCAGAAGAAACATACATACACAAACATGAAGGTGCGCTACTATATGTGGTCGGGTAAATACCCTGATTTCCCACAGTAGATGCACAGAACATTACACAACAATGTAACGATACAAATTTTGCCTCGAGTTATACATGATACTGATGAGTTATACATAACACTGTTTGCAAATATACGGTTTTTCTTTTTCACCCCTTGCAATGTGCCGGCTCAAAGGTAAAGATCCTTTAAATGATGTGTCAGTGTTGACAAACAAAACGCCGTTTGTGTGCATGGCGTTTTCATTTCCCGATGGCAGAAAAGGAATCTCAACACTGTTAACATAAATAAGGTTCTGAGTGTATCCAGTTCATGTGCTGCTTCAAATCAGTGTAATCTTTGAAACAGGCACTACACAGCACACAGTTAAAAGGCATTTTGTCTCCATGTTCATGCCAACTATGCTTACTTAAGCCACATGGCCACTTGAAAGAAACAGTGCAGTGCCTGCAAGAATAGATTTTCTCTCCATTGTGATTGTGTCAAGTTTTCACATGGTGTCTAAGATTGTCTTTCGAGGCAAAATATCGCTGACCATGACACTGGTCACAAGTAAAATGCCTTCCCCTTACATGCATCTCCAGTACATGCCGACGTAACTGATCAGGAAATAAGAAAGTGTCGTCACACATTTCACAAGTATAATGATTGTGTTTCTGCAAAGATGTGCAGTCCTTTTGTTTGTGAAAAGTGGCTCCACGCTGCTGGTCTTGGATGCCTTGCTCCCAGCTGTCAGTGCTTGTATAACGTGTCCCACTCCAGCACTCTTTGTCCGGCCCAGAAATGTTGAGTTCTGAAGTGTTTCCAGTACCGTTGGCTGCATGCACAAGAAGGTTAACCTGTCCTTCCCAGGTGCTGAAGCTTGACTCCTCTTTGATGTTTGCACCACTGTTCAATGCAGGTTCCACACCGACAACAGGGTCAAGGGCTTCGTGTAAACATCAGACGCTGGTTCCGGCTTGACAAAGACATCAGACACTGGTTCCGGATTGACAAAGACATCAGACGCTGGTTCCGGCTTGACAAAGACATCAGATGCTGGTTCCGGCTTGACAAAGACATCAGATGCTGGTTCCAGCTTGACAAAGACATCAGACGCTGGTTCCGGCTTGACAAAGACATCAGACGCTGGTTCCAGCTTGACGCAGGGTCAAAGGCTTCGTGTAAACATCAGATGCTCGTTCCGGCTTGACAAAGACATCAGACGCTGGTTCCAGCTTGACAGACATCAGACGCTGGTTCCGGCTTGACAAAGACATCAGACGCTGGTTCCGGCTTGACAAAGACATCAGACGCTGGTTCCGGCTTGACAAAGACATCAGACACTGGTTCCGGATTGACAAAGACATCAGACGCTGGTTCCGGCTTGACAAAGACATCAGATGCTGGTTCCGGCTTGACAAAGACATCAGATGTTGGTTCCAGCTTGACAAAGACATCAGACGCTGGTTCCGGCTTGACAAAGACATCAGACGCTGGTTCCAGCTTGACGCAGGGTCAAAGGCTTCGTGTAAACATCAGATGCTCGTTCCGGCTTGACAAAGACATCAGACGCTGGTTCCAGCTTGACAGACATCAGACGCTGGTTCCGGCTTGACAAAGACATCAGACGCTGGTTCCGGCTTGACAAAGACATCAGACGCTGGTTCCGGTTTGACAAAGACATCAGATGCTGGTTCTGGTTTGACAAAGACATCAGACGCTGGTTCCAGCTTGACAAAGACATCAGATGCTTGTTCCAGCTTGACAAAGACATCAGACGCTGGTTCCAGCTTGACAAAGACATCAGATGCTGGTTCCCGCTTGACAAAGACATCAGACGCTGGTTCCAGCTTGACAAAGACATCAGACGCTGGTTCCGGCTTGACAAAGACATCAGATACCGGTTCCGGCTTGACAAAGACATCAGACGCCGGTTCCGGCTTGACAAAGACATCAGATGCTAAAGAAAGACCAAGTCAAATATTATGATTTTAACCCTTTTCATCTGGATAAACCCATTGCTTGAAATAAATTTGACTATGAAGTATGATAGTTCAAGGGTTGTGCCAGAATAGCTTGGCTTCTGAGGCGCCAAGTTATTCTGGCACCACCCTTGAACTGAAACGGCTGACCTTGCTCCTAATCTGTAATTTAGTTTTCAGGGTTCAGAAAATGTATGTACATGGGTCATTGGCCCACAAATTACAAATACAATGGGTCATGTCTGACATGGGATGGGCCAAACGTGTGTGATCACTTTCTCACCCACTGCCGAAATATAGAAAAAAAAATAGGAGGGGGAGGGGGGGGGGGGGGGGAATGGGCCAAATGCGGTGTGTGAGCAGCGCCTACTCACCAACTGCTGAAATTTAAAAAAGGCGCAGAAATATTGAAACACAGGAGCTTGGGGACAGCAGGAGGCAGCAAGCAAGAAAAAAGATGGGCGGGCCTTAAAAAACATGTGAAAAGAAGGGCCCAATGGCTAGAGAAACCTATGGGTCATTGACCACTCAGCAGAAAATGTTATCGGTCATTTTGGGAATTTATGCGCAAATGGTGCAGTGCGTGCTCCAAAAATGAACCCTGAGCCTTCACTGGACAACATACATTTTTTTTTTTTAATCAGCCTCAGGATTAATGGGTTAAACTCATTGTCAGTAGTGTCTTCTGGAGGTGATTCCTGCATAAATGAAATCACCTTGAATAAAATCAGCACCACTGATAACCCAGGAGTTTGTACTGTTCAGGCAGTAGATTCAAGTAACCTGTTTTAAAAATAATTCCCGAGGTATTGTGTGTACAGTCACTACTGACTCGCACGGCTGACTGCTACGAAGACGTGAAAAACTGGATGACAGCAAACAAGCTGAAACTGAACGACGACAAAACGGAAGCCATGCTGGTAGGCACTCGCCAGAAACTCTCCCAGCTCCCTCCCTCTCTCCACCTTCAACTCGATAGCACCCCCATCTCCCTCTCTGACTCGGCCAAGAACCTCGGCGTCATCCCTGATTCCTCTCTGACCATGACCAGCTTCGTCTCCGCCACGACCCAGGCATGCTATTTCCACCTCCGCCGCATCAGTCAGATCAGAAAATACCTCACTACCGAAGCTGCCACTAAACTTGCTGTCTCTCTCATCCTATCTCGCATCGACTATTGCAACTCTCTCCTTTCCGGTCTCCCTCACTCCACCATTTTCACTCTCCAAAGTGTCCAGAACAATGCTGCCCGCCTCGTCCTCAGAAAGAAAAAATCCGACCACATCACACCCCTGCTCAAACTCCTTCACTGGCTCCCCATCCCCCAATGCATCCAATACAAAGTTCTGTCTCTCTGCTACAAATCTCTGAACAACTGCGCTCCTGCCTATCTCTCCAACTTACTTCACCCCTACACACCTTCCCGCTCCCTCCGCTCTGCCTCCGACCCTCTCCGCCTCCACATCCTGCGCACCAAACTTGACACTTTCGGCCCCCGCTCCTTCTCCGTCTACGGTCCATCCACCTGGAACACTCCCACTCTCTCTCCGTCAGAAACACTCTCTCTCCTCCTTCCAGTCCGCCCTAAAAACTCACCTCTTTCAACAGTTTTAGCACTATATCACCACACTCCCCACCCCAAGCTGACCGTCGTAATGTATTTCACTGTTTGTGGTACGTGAGTCATTGTCTAAAGCGTGCGCATGCGTGCGCGAGTTGTGAGTGCGCGCTTAGAGTTATAATTATTATAAGATAAGCGCATTATAAATACCGTAATTATTATTTTTTTATTATTACTGGTCTTTGATTTGGGACATCACAACTTTGATCCTTCAAGCCCTGAAAGTATGATACATTAGGATGTGAACCGACCATGATAGTTCAAGGGTGGTGTCAGAATAGCTTGGCGCCAAGCTATTCTGGTTCTAGGCTTGAATTATCATGTTCAATCCAACTCCTCCTGCAGTGAATTAATTTTAAGGATGGCCATCGTGCTTTTTGTCAAGGTGATTTCTGCAGAAATCTGTAACAAAAAGCCCTCTTGACAGCAAAAGCGTTACGTAAAAAAGTATCATTCACGTGATCTATCATTGCATTGGACAACTGGAGAAACTTGGGTAGGGGTAGGGCAAGGGAGGGTAACGTGTTATAAAACGTTGAAATTTGAATATATATCGACTATAGGATTCATCTCTGCTCTGATTAAAAAACAGAGAAAATGATACTGATATAGTGATATTTATGTGTGGCACTCCACAACACGATGTAATTTCACCACTCAAAAAAAAAACATACCATTTTCCTGTATCGCCTCTGGGTCATCTTCCTCAGCAACATCGATTTCTATCTTGAACTCTGTTACGGCTTCACTGTTGAAAGGTTCATATGGCTTCATTTCAATGCAGGTTTCTTGAGTTCCTTCAGCAGAGAGGTATCAGCAAATACAAATGGTATCACAATTAGTGCAGCTCTATAAGCACACCAGGATTTCTAAAACAAAACAGAAACAGAAACAGAAGTGACAGGCACCAAATAAAAATAATTTTATATCGCCCTTTTTATGGACTGAAAGAAATGAACTCACACCATGCATAAACCTATTACTGATTTATCACCGTGTGTGAACTTATATTTTCACATTGATCAGCCATCCTGTATGTGTTGCCCCCTTTGTCGTTTTGGACAGTGAAAAGCCCAACTCATTTGATACAAAATGACCTACATGATGCTAAAGTGGTCAACATGGTTTACTTTTTAGGACACCGTACCCCGTGCACACCATTTGATGTTAAACTGTACCCAAGGTACACTTTCTGGTGTTAAACTGTACAGGCGGTACACTGTCCGGTACCAATTTATACCAAGCTTTTTTAATCTCGTGTCCTACGACACAGCTCACTCAACATGCCGCAGACCTGCCGGCGGATCTTGTGGAGAGTTGGCCTAGATCCACATAATCCCACACAGAGCCTAATGGCTCATGACAATTTGTGAGACTCGCGGGTATATTCTTACATTCATATGGTGCTTCACCATGTTAAATTATAGAGGCCTCTTGAGGATCTCATATGATAGCAACAAGCATATGTCAGCTAGAGGTATATAGACCTCCTTCACGAGACTCATGAGGGTCTCAAGTTCATACAGGCACATTATAATCTATGCTTCAGAATATGTATGGCTTCAGTACGGTTATTCTGAGCACAAAACTACTCTCAGCGAAAAACAGATCCTCATGTCCCAATTACTTATAATACATGATGTGGGTGACAGTAACTGCATCAGTATCGCTGAATCGCACAGTGCACATGAAGATCTATGCCTCTAGAGGGCAACAGAGTTAATCAGATAATTTTATTAGCCAGTCTAAGTAAAAGTAAAACAAAGCCAGCCAATCTGAGTCTGAGTAAACAAAGCTCCTCGCCTAAACAAAAGGCCTGATTTCTCTTTGTGCTCTGCTTTGTCTGTGCTGAACCCCACATGCCACAAAGCACACATTCTCATGTATTCTTACAGCCTTAGCGAATCTCATGAGATCTTGCTGCCTAGGTCAGATCTGTACGTCTCGTAGAGACTAAGAAGATATACTATAGCTACAACTTCACCCTTGATGATGGTAATTATTGTGACATAGATGCCTTGGCCACGATTTGGTGTCCAACTGAAGATCCTACATAGAAAGATAACCCAGCTCCTCTTTAGCGTACAGCAGAAAAATAAGGTCAGCCGAGGAGTTGCTTCCCCTGTTCTGACCATGCACACAGCCTCTCAACACATAATGGCATCAGGGACTTAGCGGGCATGAGAAAAGTAGTCCGGCGGTTACCAGAGAAAGTCGGAAAGTTTTAAAACTATTTGAGGGACGATGGTGACCACTTACTTACGCCTGTCACCCCTCCCATGGTATAGGCCGTCGACGAGAGACTTCCAGCGACTCCTGTCCTGTGCTTCTCCTTCGATTTTACTCCAGGTGGTTCCCAGTCTCTTGATGTCTGCTTGGAGGTCTCGACGCCAGGTGTTTCTCGGCCTGCCTCTTTTCCTCTTTCCCTGGGGGTTCCAAAACTGGAAGCTGGCTTTCACAGACTGTGACCAATCCATCCCCATCTTCTTCGCCCAATTTCATTCTCTGCTGTTATCTGCTCTGTTCTCTCCCAGAGTCTGACGTTGCTGATCTTCTCTGGCCAGTGGATTTTCAAAATTCTTCTAAAGCAACTGTTTATGAAGATCTGTACTCTGTTGACTGTGGTTTTTGTCAATCTCCAAGTCTCTGCTCCATATAGGAGAACTGCTTTTACGTTGGAGTTGAAAATCCAGACTTTGGTGTGTTGTGACAGCTCTCTGGAACTCCACACTTTTTTCAACTGGAGAAAGGCTGCTCTGGCTTTACCGATTCATGGTCTGACATCTGCATCAGTGCCGCCTTTTTTGTCGATGATGCTCCCGAGATAGGTGAAGGACTCCACCTCCTCCAACGCGGTGCCAGCAAGCAAGACTGGTTCTTCCCTGGTTGCGTTCAGCCTCATTGTCTTTGTTTTCTGTTTGTGGATGGTGAGGCCCACTTGGGACGAGATGTCAGCAAGCCTCGTGGTCTTGTCCTGCATTTGTTGATAAGTGCCAAGTCGTCTGCAAAATCGAGGTCATCAAGCTGTGACCACAGTGTCCACTGTATTCCACTTCATCTGTGCTCTGTGGTCCTCTTCATGACCCAGTCTATGGCCAGTAGGAAGAGGAATGGAGACAGCAAACACCCCTGCCCGACACCGGTTCTGACCTGGAGCTCCCTGGTGAACTGCCCTTCGTGGATCACGCGACATGTCATGCCATCGTAGCCGCTCTTGATCAGGCAGACAAGCTTTGTGGGTACACCGTAGTGTTGTAGGAGTTTCCACAGTCTCTCGGTCCATGCTGTCAAATGCTTTCTCGTAATCCACAAAGTTGACGTACAGCGGGGAGCTCCACTCCAGAGACTGCTCCACGATGATGCGGAGAGTTGCAATCTGGTCTGTACATGATTGGTTTTTCCTGAATCCTGCTTGCTGGTCTCTCAGCTGGGGGTCAACGGAGCTCTTCATTCTCTCCAGGATGATCCTGTTGAAGACCTTTCCTGGTACTGGCAGCAAGGTGATTCCTCTGTAGTTGGAACACTTGCTGAGGTCGCCTTTCTTGGGAAGCTTGATTAGGTACCCCTTCTACCAGTCAGCCGGCATCACCTATTCTTCCCAGATCTTTCCAAACAGTGGGTACAGCAGCTCTACTGTTGTCTCTAGGTCTGCTTTCAGAGACTCTGCTAGGATGCCATCTGGCCCTGCTGCTTTGCCGTTGATGGCGACCACTGCCAGAAGCTATTTTAAAGAAACAATATTCACATCCAAAGACAGACTTACCTATGATATGCTGGCTTGGAATCAAGAATTGGAAAATGTCACAACTGTTGAAATCCTTCATGTGGTCATGGTCAGAGCTGAAGATCGTTTGTTGTAGATGAGACTTGCGAAACAAGAGATATAATCCATGAAGAAATGTTCTTCACAAAAGCTTTGCATCTCCTGAGTCAACATTGACAGCAGACGTTTGTGTTGCATGGGATTTTTTAAGCACATTGAGTGACACATCCAGCTCAGAAAATGTCCCAAAAACTGTTTGCCTGCGTGCTGCAGAAGCCACAAAGTTGTTGGCAACACGAATCGAGTTAAGCGAGTCAGTTTTAGACTTGTGGACATGAAGTACCATTAAATGGTTCAGTCGAACCTCGTGCATGCGTGTCTGTACATCGCACACCACTATGTGATAATGAAACGTTTTTATTCAGGATAAAGGTTTAGGCCTGTGAATGCCTCTCTTACAAACTGTCCTGCTACACTACACACATAAATATACATCGAGCAACACAATAAAATATTAAAGAAAAAACAAACAAACATAGTATCAAGAACATTTAAATGTACGAAAAGCATAAAAGACGAAAAAAACAAAAAAAAACACCAAACATAATAACATCGACAAAAGCTGAGGTCATCTTATAATTAGACCATGTCTCTGCGAGTACAGCATTAAAAGAGGAAAATTAAATTGTGGTATTAGTTTAGAAGTAAAAAGCGATAAAGGCGATCCTGAAATATACTAAATTTAGAAATAGACTTAAGATACTGGGGTAAATTATTCCATGCCTTTGCACCTGAAAAGGCCAGGCTAGTTTTATATATATATCTAATCTTGTTCTTGGTAGGTGGAGCGATCTGTTTCTTGTGTTTTGTCTATAATTATCTGAAAACAAAGTTGGCAAATGGAGTGGGATTCTCTCGTGTAGAATCTTGTACATTAATACACACTGATTAAATTCGAATTGTTTGTTTAATGTCAGCAATTTAAAAGATTTGATTTTTTTGTCTGTGGGGGCGGGTCCAGGAAGTATGAGTTTATCACCTTGACGATACAGAGAATTTTCTTTTTTCATATGAACTTTGCTGCAACGGTCCCAGACAGTGTTTTGATATGCACATTGTAGAAAAGTTTGCAAACGTCAGGATTAACTATATGGCTGATCTTAGACAAAGGAACAAGTTTTTGGACAGAGTTTTGCATACGTTATCAACATGATGTTTCCAGTTTAACTGGTTGTCTATTGTTACGCCCAGCAAGCGATGCTTAGTTACTTGTTCTATAGGGTGGCCATCTAAGGTAAGTGTTAAAGTTGGTAGTCCGCGCTGGTGTTTCTGGCGTGTTGTAACCAACATGCTCTTTGTCTTTGGAATGCTAATTATCATGTAATAAGTAATGCACCAGTCAGCTACTTCGTCCAGACTTTGCTGGAGTACCTCACTGATGTTCGCTAGCTCCTTGTTAGATGTGTGTACGGTTGTGTTGTCAGCAAACAAATCACAGTTATCCTCTGGGTGAGTTATGCACAGGGGCAGATCATTAATAAATAATGGGTAGACCATCGTAACCGATGATGTTGTCATTATGCATGACTTCTATTTGTGGGTGCGGGTGTGGCTGGCAAAGCCAATCCTGGAGCCACACCTGCGAGGGCAATGGGGGTACTGGAACGTAGCTGTCTTTCTGCGAGCTCTGGCACTGGTGATCCGTTCGCGCCGATTGTGTTCAAAGAGCGTGCAGGCTTTCCTGGTGGCGGAACGCCAGCCGGATCTGTCTTGTGCTTGTGCTTGAAGTTCCTTTACCGGGAAGACACAGTGCTTGAGGCTGTCTCTTATGCAGTCTTTGAAGCGTTTCTTTGGCCGTCCTTGCTTCCTGTGGCCTTTTGAGAGTGCACCACACAGGAGTTGGCGTGGCATGCGAGAATCATCCATGCGTATGACATGACCAGTCAAGCGAAGTTGTGTCTTTAAGATCAAGGCTTCAACACTCACTTAGCCAGCATTATCCAGGACTTCCAGGTTTGTCACCTTGTCTTGCCATTTGATGCCCATGAGTGAGCGCAGGGATCTCATGTGGAAATGTTCAAGCTGCTTGAGGTGCTTTCTGTACAGCGTCCATGACTCACAGCCGTAGAGGAGGCTGGGGAGAACTACTGCCTTGTAGACTTTGATCTTGGTGGAAAGCTTGACGTTGTTGTTATTCAACACACGAGTGCGCAGGCGACCCAGGGCTTGGCTGGCTTTGCTGATGCGAGCTGCGATTTCCTTGTCGATAGTACCGTCAGAAGAGATGATGCTCCCAAGGTACCTGAACTGGTCGACAGTCTTCAGCTCAGTGCCTGGGGCCGGTTGGTGCAGGACCTCGGTCTTGCTGAGACTGATGGTGAGGCCAAACAGTCGAGAGGCTTCTGAGAACCTGTTGACAATGGTCTGGAGGTCAGACTCCGTGTGCGCCATCAGCGCACAGTCATCGGCAAACAGCGCTTCAAGGATCAGTCTCTCGATGGTCTTGGTCCTGGTGTTCCACAGCTGTTCAAGGCCTCCCATTTAGTTTCGAGGCACGCGCGCGTGCCGGCGCTGTAAGATAAGGAGCTGTGCAGCGTGTCGCCTCTGTTAATACCGCCGGCTGGCAGCACAGAGCTGAGCGCAATCTGTTACGGCTGTGCAACTATAGTCGCGCTATTCTTGTCACTGTTTTACGCGAGCACGCTCTCTGTGTACACGCTCAGCGCTGACCGTGTGCCACGCGAGATACATTTTAATGGTACCGGTCATTTACGGCGTGTTGTTTAAGCTGTACTGAACGTATCTTGTATTTAAGACATACACTTAAAAGCTAAGAAAATAAGCTTTCTGTAGACACTAGACATGCTTAGGAAAATGAAGATGAGCAATGCATGCAACGGACTAGAAGACAGGCAACCGGCGCGCAGTTTACCGTGAAGACAACGCAAATCTGTTGCAAATGACACGTCTTTCAACTGTTCTAATTCATGCAAAGTACTTTTGCGAAAATTATGGTTCAGGCCAGCGATCATCGTATACAGCCACTACGCTATGCACTACTCAAAATGTCAGATAGATTTACCTTGCGATCTCAGTGGGTCCTAAAATGGGATGATGCGTCATTGGTAATCCAGTGTTAGACAGACGGAAAGTTCTTGGGTTAACATAATCTCCAAACGTAGTTGATTTCGGAGGCAGTGAAAATGTTCGAAATAATTCACAGTTCATATGCAGGGTTAGCGGCAGTGACAGTTGCACACTTTGTATAGGTGATGTTGTCTTTAGCATTCCACTAAACCTTATAAAATCGGAAGAGCAATCCGGCCACTTTACTAAATCTTACAAATCGGATGGGACACCCACAGTGAAAATAATAAACACTCTTAATGGTGGTCAAATAGCTATTTTGATAGGCGTAAATTAGATAAACACAGAACAGCCGGTGCAGGCTAAAATGTATCAGTCTCAAGACAATTTATTTCACAGAGAGACTGAGTCCTGCATGTACTTGTTACCGGCGGCTCTCTACACATTCCCTTCAGATGTTTGTCTTCTTCATCTGTACATATGTCAATACCATGAAAAGCAGAAAGATCGTCTACATAATCAACACACAGTTTAAAGTGTTATAGTCCGTCTTTCCTTTGCCTTTTACTCGCTCTGCACGGAAAATCCTGCACAAACTACTCAATCGTTCCATTTGGTTTGAATAGGAATATTGTGTGTCAGACTCCATTCTAAATGTCGGCGAAATACACTCACATGCTGGTCTATAAAACGTTCTATAAAAAATCACAGGTAAATCTATCCAGTAAAAGAAAAGCACTTACTTGTAGCACTATGTTACACTAACACATATCACTCATTGAAAATCCAAACAAAAGTATTTTGAAAGCACAGTCAAGATTTAAAGCCTGCACAAATTTGGCACTCTGCCCACATAAAATAGTAAGCGTAAAGAAGGCCTACTATCAGGCGGTACCAGACGCCCATCGGAATGCGTGTAACTAGGTCAGCTCGCCACTTGATATGCTAGCGCGGCACTCCCTAACTAAATGTGTCGGTTTGTAGAAGAACTGAACAGCCGTGGTTCAGTCAACGGAGGTCAAAGAGAGAGCCGTCTAGTCTGTACTTCAGGTACACTCCCTTCTCAAGGTCGCGTACTGCATGGGTCAGATCACATGTGAAGAACAGGTTGAACATCATGGGGGCAAGAACACAACCTTGTTTCACACCGTTGGAAATGTCGAAGGGTCCGGATGTGTCGCCGTTTGACTGGACAACTCCTAACATTCCATCATGGAAGAGGCGGATGATGTTGGTGAACTTCCTGGGGCAGCCGAGCTTTACGAGGATGACCCAAAGCGCTTCTCTGTTTACGGTGTCGAATGCTTTGGTCAGATCTATGAAGACAGCGTAGAGGTCCATGTGCTGCTCAATGCATTTCTCCTGGACCTGTCTCACAGAGAAGACTATGTCGACTGTGCTGTGGCCGGGTCTGAAGCCGCATTGAGCCTCTGGGAGTGCTTCCTCAGATACAGAGCTGATCAGGCGGTTGAGGATGACTCTCGCAAGGATCTTGCCAGCAATGGACAAGAGTGAGATCCCTCGGTAATTGGCACAGTCTGCTTTGCTGCCCTTGTTCTTGAACAGGGAGACGATTGTAGCATCTCTAAATTCCTGTGGCATGTTCTCCTCTGCCCAGATGCATGTCAGAATGTTGAGGAAGGCATCAAGGGTCTCAGGTCCAGCTGCCTTGCCGGAGCTAGTCTGGTTGATCGCTTTCTTGACCTCGTCCAGGGTTGGCGGGAGGTCATGGTCATCCAGTGTCGGCTTCTGGGGAATCATGTCCAGGGCCGCGGGATCGACAGTGGAAGGCAGGTTCAGCAGATTTGAGAAGTGTTCTCTCCAGGCTTCGGTGATGCTGCCTTTGTCCTTTAGCAAGGTGAAGCCATCGGCGGAAAAGAGAGGGGTTGTGCTCGGTCTGGCAGGGCCGTAGACAGCTTTTATAGCGCTGAAAAACTCCTTGGAGTTGCTGGATTCAGCGAAGTGTTCAAGTTCTTTTGCTTTGCCGTCCCACCAGGTTGCGGAGCTCTCTCTGGGCTTTTCTCTGGAGGTGTTTGAAGCGGTCTTTCTTGGACAAGGAGTTGATGTCGTTCTGCCACTCGATGAAGGCACTGCGCTTTTGCTCCAGTAGCTTGTTGATCTCTTCATTGTTCTTATCAAACCAATCCTGGTGTACTCTCTGCTTGGGCCCAAGCACATCTTTGGCAGACTCCGTCACCATCCCCTTGAACTGGTTCCACATTTCAGTTGGGTTGCCAGTAAACGGTCCATGGGCAGTTAGCAGGTCATCAAGGTGGGACTGGATGTTTTCCTTGACGTCCGGGCACTTCAGCTTGGCCAGGCTGAATGAAGGTCGGGTGAGCTTCGGCCTCTTCCTGTGTGCTGGTGCAATGTGCAGGTTGAGGACAGGCCGCACCAGCCGATGGTCGGTCCAGCACTCGGCTCCTCTCATGGCTCTGGTGATTCTGACATCACGAGTATCCCGCTGGCGGACAATGACATAGTCTATGAGATGCCACTGCTTGGACCTGGGATGCATCCATGTTGTCTTGTACTTACTAGCCAGCCTGAAGAGGGTGTTGGTGCTGGCGAGTCCATTCTCAGCGCACAATGTCAGCAGCAGCAGGCCATTGCTGTTCATCTTGCCCAGCCCGTGTGGGCCCATCACTCCTTCCCAGCATTCACATTTGCGCCCAACTCGAACACTGAAGTCACCAAGCACGATGAGTTTGTCACTTGCAGGAGTGGACTTCAGGAGGGAGTCGAGGCTCTCATAGAATGCCTCCTTGTCGTCATCGGCGTTGGTTAGTGTCGGAGCATAGGCACTGATGATAGTGACATGTCGGGTGTGGGAGATGGGTAAACGGAGCTTCATCAATCGTTCGCTGATACCAGTGGGAAGAGAAGGCAGCTGTCGGAGGAGCGTAGTGCGGATGGCGAAGCCAACTCCGTGTATCCTGTCTTCGTTCTCAGCTTTGCCCTTCCAGAAAAAGGTGTACCCACCCTCAGGTTCACAGATCGAGCCTTCGTCAGCAAATCTGCTTTCGCTAAGAGCCGCAATGTCGATTTTATATCTTGCCAGCTCCCTGGCTGTGAGGGCTGTTCTGTGTGGTCTCTTCGTCTGATCTCTGTCCAACAGGGTTCTACATTCCACGTACCGAGAGTAAGTTTCTTTTTTTGTTTTTCTTTTCGACCGCATAAAGGGTTAAACCACCAGCCGCGGTAAGCTGACCGGTTTATGTAGGGAAGGCAATGTGTGGAACACCTTTTCTAGTTCCCTCCCTTACTAGGGTGAGCAGTGCTGTCCTGAAGAGGGCTGCTCAGTCGCCTGGGATGCTGCCGAACTTTCCTGCTGCCCCTGGTACAGGGAAGAGCGACCACTGGTCCACAGACCGCCTACGTGCAGGTTCGGAGCTGCGACTCCCAGTAGTAACCTCTACCTGTCGTTTCGCCCGTTCCCCATCGCCGTAGGACTTCTGGAGGAGGCAGAAGCAAAAAAGAAGATGAAGTAGCAGATTTGGTGAAGGTGAAGGTCCATGCATAAAACCTGCGTGTGAAGGAGATTTTGGTGGAGAAGCTGTTGCGCTGGAGCAACCCCACCCTCTCGGCCGCAGAAGACAGAGTCCAGTGGCACGATGAGACGTTACAACTGGTAGATTCCTTGGCTGCAGTGGATGGCCATGTCTTCTTCTGTGCTCTGACATGCCCTATGCACTCCACAGTGCACTGCTGACCTGCCCTCTTGGCCGTTGAACCCTTGATTGGGTTTCCTCCGGCCAGTCGGCCAGTGACAGACTTTGCATGCTAGGATGAGCAAGTCCTGCCTCACCAAGGGTTTGAGACCCGCGGTTTCCCTCACTTGGTTTAACCAGCCAGTCGAAGCTGTTGCCCGTGGTGTGGCCGCTGCGCATGCTGCAGCTACATGGAGCCACAAGTGAGCGTTGAGTGTCAAAGTGGGGACCTAAACTGGTGGACTACTCTCTAACCTTCGAGAGGCGACTTGTTCCCCCATTAAAGGTGAAACCCCCTCCTTGAATACTCCAGACACCACCATTAATAAATAATAGAAACAATAAAGGCCCTAGAATAGATCCCTGTTGAACACCACAAGTCACTACACCGTTTGATGAAAATTTGCCATTTAGGAGTACTTTATGTGTTCTGTTTTTGAGATATGAAGACAAGAGGGAAACAGTATTCAAGTTAATGTGATAAAGTGGTAGTTTTTTTCAGGAGGATGAAATGATTGACAAGATCGAATGCCTTTTAAGGTCACGAAAGATTGCACCTGATACTTTATTGTCATTAATGGCAGAGAACCATTTATCAATAATGTGATTTAGAGTAGTCTGACAGGAATGTAAAAGTCGAAACCAGGATTGTTCAACACTAATCAGATGATTTTGTTCATGGAAATTTAGGAGATGCCTTTCAAGTGGTTTCGAAATTGATGATAAAATGGATATAGGTCTGTACTCATTTAAATTAATTAAGTCTTTGCTTTTGGGAAGAGGAATTACCTTAGCTCTTTTTAATTCGTTAGGAAATACATTATGCATAATAGCCAAAGATTGTAGATGAATGTCAGTGACTCAATGATGAATGGCAGAGATAATTTTAAAAAACAAGTACTGATGCCGTCTGGACCGCAAGATGATTAAATTTTGTTTTTTTAAACTAGAAATAGATTTACCAACATCCAGAACACTCATAAGAGGCACAAAAATGTGTGACCCACGATGGCTTGATGTGACCAGCCGTATACCCTTATGACAATTCACAAATCAGTCATGTTTTGTGTTAGCCGTCAGGTGTATTTAGGGCATGTTTAAGCCTTTATTGGCTAAGGGTTGCCTTCATCAGCGTGCTGACCCTTATATTTTTGTTAAGTAAACCTTTGTTAGATTTTTATGGTAGTTTGTTTTGTGGCTCGTTTTGTATTGTTCAAGAGGATGTACTCTCGCTCACACTATCACTTGGAAAGGCTAGTGGAGAGTGGTGGTGTGTTCTTTTCATGTCGTGTCCTTAGTTTTGATTGTTGGTGGGGCAATTCTGTGGTTGTCTGTGGTGTTTCAGGGTTCCGCCTAAGTGGTGTAGCGCCCGTTGATCATGTCGTAGGCGTACAAAATGTTGCTGTATCTGCCCTCTTTAAAGTATATGAAGAGGTATTCTAGTTGTTTCCTTGCTCCCTTGCCTCTGCAAAGACCCATGAAGTCAACCCATTCAAAGAATATCGTAGGGTTGGGTTCAGTCAGGAGAAGATGAATGCGGCTAGTAGGATTCAGTCTTTGAAAGTGTGAGAGGTTTTTTGTCCACATGTATTTTCTTATATTTTGTCTGGTGGTTTTTCTGTTTCTGGTTCATTCTGTTTTCTTTCCTCCGTTGTTTGGGGTGGGGGAGGTGGGGGGGTTTGTATTGGTTGCGGTGTGGCACTTAGGAATAAGATATTTCCAATGCCAGTTGTTTTTTTATTAGGTCGTTCTGCTTTGTTTAAAGTGTCATGAGGCTGTTTCTGTTTGGAGTTGGAGTGCAGATTTTAATTTGATTGAGCAAGTGGTGCCTCATGTCCTTCTTCTTTCTGCTTTTTACCACTGCTAAATTGGTGGAGCTAGTGGTGCAGAAGTCTGTTGTGTTGATGCACTTCGGGAAGTAGCTTTCGTACTTGGGCCAGCGATTTTGACACTTTTCTGTTTACCAGCCACTGCTAAAATAAGTGGTGCACTGAGCTAGTGGCGCAAACAAATGTTGCCATTTTTGGTAAACATGAATACACTTGCGAAGTTTTGACACCATGACAAGTTCGTTCTCTCTCCATTTTTTTTTCTCTCTTTTTTTTCCAAAAAGTACTCCGACGGTCGCTGGAGCGCCGGAGTGGCCCGCTACGTCCCTGGGTATTACCATTAGAAAAACATCACCACAACAAAATGCAGCGTATCCCTAGATGTTTCATGCAACTTGGTGCAGGCCAGTTTGATAATAAAATCTGTGATGCTCAATGGGAATGGGGGGGTAGGGGGGGGGGGGGGGTGTGCAATGTTTTGTTTTAAATGGTGTGAATTGTTGTTTGTTTACATGTCTATGTGTTCTTTACATGTCTAAGTGTTAACATGTACTTCAAGTCGTGTGGTTGTTTTAATAATGCGTACCTATAGTGTATTTGAATGTTATCATTTCTCTTTCATTTAGTTTTTCTGTATTATTTACTCATGTTAGTGAGAAGCAAACTTTCAGAAATGAAGAAAAAGAAGCCTACACATGACACGAAACACACAGTGGGATTTGACCTGCGTTTTTTGTACCTGTTCCTGAAGACTTTCTCTTCTTCTCAGGTGGACAGCGCAGTACATCATCTTGTACTCTCTGTTTGGGTAACTTTCGAAGAGTGGATACTCGAGGGGGTGGATTCTGATTGTTCTTGAATACAGATGGTACTGCATTCCAGCCCAGCTTGTTGGTCTTGTCTGGATATAAGAACTGGCTCTTTTCGAAGTGGTCACTGCAGAGTTGTACACCAGAAGCGAACAGCTTCGCTGCTGTCTTCCCAATCAGGTCCTCCCTCCTTGTTTTTTTAACCCATTCTTTGCACCTGTACAACATACAAAAGTTTTGTGATTGTAAGTTTTTATGCCACTCTCTTAAGAGGATACCTAGTCTTCAGATAGTAGCGAAGTAGCGTTTAAACACGTTTTTCTTCATGTTTCTTCCTCTTTGGAAACAAACAAAAACAGATTCTGGTTAGCAGTTTCCTACGGTGATGGCAAGACTTGCTGTTATTGCCTATAGCACGTCAGGACTTCCCTGACAGTGATTTCCCTATGACTACGAGCGCCTTAGTCGCGAATCCTCTCAAGATGACCACCACGACTAGCGTGATGACGTCAGCTTCCCGAGCCCTATAATTCAGAATCATGTATTGATAAGTTACTGGTTGTACCAAAGATCCTACATAGAAAGATAAACCAGCTCCTCTTTAGCGTATAGCAGAAAAACGAGGTCAGCCGAGGAGTTGCTTCCCTTGTGCTGACCATGATCGCAGCCCGTAAACACACGATGGTATTACCATTAGAAAACATCAGCACAAGCAAATGCAGTGTATCCCTTGATGTTTCATGCTACAGGCCTGTTTGATAATAAAACCTGTGATGTGGAATGGAGGGGGGTGGCGGGGGGGGGGGGGGGGGGGGGGGGGGGGGGGGGTTTGTGTGTGTATGTGTGCAATATTTTGTTTTAAATGGTGTGAATCTACAGAGTTGTTTACATGTCCAAGTGTTAACATGTATTTCAAGCTGTGTTGTTTTAATAATGCTTACTTATAGTGTATTTGAATGTTATCATTTCTCTTTATTTTAGTTTTTCTGTATTATTTATTCATGTGTTAGTGAGAAGCACAGTTTTAGCAAGTATCAACCAGCCATGATTCATGCCTTCTATAATCTTGTAGTGTGTTTGTTTTGTTTAATTTATGCTTAATTATTTTCGCCCAATTAATCCCAAGCCCACATTCAACAATTTTTGGAAGAGTCACCACTCGACTGTGTACCAGTTGCAGGAGATGGATCTAGCATGATAATTCAATGTCAGTGCCAGATTAGCCTCAGGCGCCAAGCTAATCTGACATGACCCTTGAATTATTGATCAATCCAATGCCTGCCTGCTTGAGGCTAAATGGGTTATGTAAACAATTTCTACAAATAACATTTAACACAAATAACATTTAAAAAAACGCACTCACACGAACACCCACACAAATCACAAATACGTGCTAACATACACATCATGTAAGAAATGAGACAACACAGGTAAAGTCTGGCATAAGAGCAAAAAGTAGTCTCTATTGTATTCCTCTGAAATGATCTAGTGGCAGATAAACTATCTTCATAACAGGCAAAAAGGAAAAAATAATAACAGGACATAATCAAATGTCATATGAAAGAAGAGTCTTGTATATTTGCACATGGCTACAAGTACAACACAGTGCAGCTGTCCGAAAGATCCTGAACATGCGCTTGGTAGCACAAAAAAGTAAAGTAATTACTCAATCAGTAAATTGCTTCAACAAATAAATAAAAAAGTGGTCAGAGAAAGAAGAGTAGTCATTTTTATGGTGTCTGGGCTTAGTGGACTGTTTTCTTATTTTAAAGGTCACGCACTTTCAACATTTTTCTGTTTCTTTTCTGTGACTTCTGCACGAATGACCTGTTGCTCTCTTTCAGAGTGAAATGCAGCCGCACATTGATGAACAAATGCAGCAGAAAATGCTGGATGGCACACTTTCCCATGCGGCAAAAAAAAGTGTCATGTTTTTTCAACAGTGCTACCAAGCGCATCTTTACTTTGTCCAAGTGCAGAATTTTTCCGATGTTGGCAACATAGGCTTCCTCGAACGCCTGCACCAGGTGTTGCAGTCTGGTGCTCGGAACTGTAAGCCCCCCTGTAATGCCTTGATACTGTTTGCTCATGATGAACGTTTCAGCCCGAGAACCAGTAGAGGCACCTGTGAGGAGACTGTTACATTCCTGACATAATGGTTTTGCCTGCATCTTCTTTGCCATGTAGCCAGCAATATACATAAGTACGTTTTCTTGCACTTGGACGAGCCGTGGGTCTCGAGTCTCTGGCAAAATCAGCTGCATCAACTGATATGTGTCACCATCATTTTCCATATGGTCCTGTGGCCAATCAGGGACGACACCATCTTCTGGTTCATCTTCCACTACTGACTGCGGTACTGATGTCAGCGCTGTCAGAGTGAGCAGCCACTTGTCACAGTCCTCAATGCAGTTGCTTGCAACACTCTGCACGAAGAAAGAGTCCACCATGACCTGGCGAAAATTGTTACGAAACTGTTGTGGACTGGGGTTGTCACCATGCCCTCCTTTTGACCGAACAACTGAAAACAGATTTTCAACACAGTCCTGGTTCAGACAGTCAGTTAAAAGAAATTTCACGCCATGGTCAGTATGAAGTTCTTTCCGCAATGCCAGAAGTGTTCTAATGGCCATCTTCCACCCTGTCAGGCTTGGGAGTTGCGATACTGAGGAGAGGGACTGAACAGATTCCAGCCAACTTAGAGTCTTCAACAGGAACTCCTCATGTCCGGATGTTGGAGTCATGGCATGGGCCATTTTCCATGTAGACCTGAGGTTGCCACTGTTGAAGGTATTGAACAGTTGATCGAATGTTTCGATGAACAGGGCTGTGTGAGCGGCGTCTGCGTCAAGTACATGCAGCTGTACAAGTGTAGAAATACCTGCTGCAACTGTGTGCGAGAGGACCTGCGCAGCATACCGCACGTGAAGTGCAGCAAAAGGTGGCAGTTCAAGGTGCTTGCTGGTCAGTTTTGGGGCCATGCGAACAACATTTTGCTGGTCAAAGTTGTAGAATTGTTCAATATACACCCACTTCACTTCTTGTCCATCAACAAGGAACCCACTTTTTTTGAAGTTGTTCCTAGTGTTTTTCAAAAGATGGGGAGGATCATAAAGTACATGTACTTTGTTCTCTTTGTGGAAGAAAAAAAGGACCCTGCTCTGTCACCCTGCAGAATTTTGTTAACATTTTTCGGTTATTGGAACCTTGATCAGCAATCAACACTTTTACCTGCAGACCACACTCCTCTAGTCTATCAAGACATTCAATCAGCAGACCATGCAGAACCTTAGCGTCAACAGGTCCGCTGTACACCATACAAAAGAGTTATGTGAATTCAGTTTTTATGCCACAACAGAAAATGTCTGCATGTAAAAAAGACATTGTCACTTAGTTTTAAGCAAACATCAGTGATCACCCACTCACAGTAACACAATTACATATACACTAGACCCAATCTGACACTGATTAATGTGCTGTCACAATCGCAGGTATTGCCATGTGCATGATTGTCTCTCATCTTCATTTGCGGGTGTTCAATTTTGCTAACTTGCCTTTGATCCCCTATAATTCAGAATCATGCATTGATAAATTACTGGTTGTATTAACGAGAGCGTTTTGCGATGAAGACATTGGCAGAGAAACGTCTTAGCTAACAGTGTAAACAACGTGATAGACAGATGGTGTGCCTTATCTGTATTTTAAGCTATAAATGATTCGAATATTTGAAAAATTGGCGATCACTTACCTCTTTTCATCCTTAGGAAATCTGAAGAAAGATTTTCCTTTGCAACTTTCTTTCCATCGAGCATTTGAGCATCCAATTGCACCGCATGCATCGCCTCCACCTCTCCGGCGCGTCGCCATATTTTTCATGGCAGTAACAGGGGAAGTAACTCTGGTGCTGGCCTCGCGAAAACAAGCCAGCTGGAGTATCTTACTATAGGATCTTTGGTTGTACTAAAGAGAGCGTTTTGCGATAAAGACATTGGCAGAGACTGAAACCGAGCATGTCAGCGTAAACAAAGTGAGAGAGAGATGGTAAACGCCTAATCTGAATTTTAAGCTAGAAATGATTCGAATATTTGAGAGAGAAAAAATAGCGATCACTTACCTCTTTTCATCCTTTGGAAACCTGAAGAATGACTTTCCTTTGCAACTTTCTTTCCGTCGAGCATTTGAGCATCCAATTGCACCACATACATCGCCTCCACCTTTCCAGCGCTTCGCCATGTTGCATTGAAGTAACAGGGTGCACTCTGGTGCTGGCCTCGCGAAAACAAGCCTGCTGGAATCTTTGGTCGAACTGACCGGACATTTACTTTTGGGAGTGTAACATTTGTGCACACGCTGGGGCGCGGCACACCCTGGGGCGCAACACCACCAATCACCAAGGGGCAAGCCACCATTACGAGACTATTCGAGACGGGAAAGGTTTTTGTGCACAGGCTGGGGCGTGGAACACCCAGGGGTGCAACAGGGAGTACGCTGCGGGGTGTCGGTCAACTCGCCCATATGCCATCTCACTCAGTTAAAGGGTCATCGCGCCCAAAGTAGGAGTCAACTCAGAGACAGTACATTATAATGTTTTGTCTTTGGTCAACTTGCCGAAGGCCCGAGTCAACTAACCCGAGTCAGCTCGCCCAAGCATTTTTAGCCTAGCCTCACGTGTGTTTGAGTGTGCTTGTGTGTGTGTGTTGCATTCCTACCACGGTATTCAACAGAGGGTTACCGAGGACACGTGAAACTACCTGATCAGAGAGAGGGGGAGAGATGAGGGAAACACTGACATGCACCAGCACATTTAAGTTATAGCCACACACACAATTTGCTACTTTTCTTTTGATGAAGGCAAGTGGCAACTTCCCTTCACCAAAATAAAACTAGCAAACTGTGTCTCTTTATTTTTGTAGAAAGGGTTTTATGCTGATATATGAGTAAATTGTCTTTTAATTGTCTTTCTAAGCATGTTTCTTTCTTAATTGAAGTATAGGGCTCGGGAAGTTCCCTGCGTTGCCTAACAGAGTCGGCACGTCAACATCTTAAGAGGATACAATCAGATAGTAGCGAAATAGTGTTTCACCACGTTTTTCTTCCTCTTTGGAAACAAACAAAAACAGATTTTGGTGAGTGGTTTCCTATAGTGATGGTAAGACTTGCTGTTATTGCTTATAGTACGTCAGGACTTTCTGACATTACAAAAACAGCGATTTCTCTACGATTGATTGATTGATTGTACATTGCTTAACGTCCCGACAGCAACAAGGCTTTCTCAGGACGTGCCTGCACTGCTTGTGAAAAAAAACTAAACAGAAAATTGAATGTATGTCGCCAGCCGGTCAAATACGTTAAATAAACCTACAACATGGGGCCTAAATAAAGCTAAGACCATTTAGCAACACACATCCAATATCAAGAGCTACAGGCAGTGCAGACAGTAGGGAGAGTTTTAAAAAGGCAAAAACAGGTGAATGGACAAAGGGTAGACAGAAACACATGCCCCAGAATAGAGAGAAAAACCCACCCTGTGGGGCTGACCAGGGTGACCCTGGGAACTAAAAAATACCTAACCCCACCCAAGTCCCCCAGGGCAGACCCGGGTGGGGTCGATTTCTCTACGAGCGCTAAGTCCCATATCCTCACAAGATGGCCGCCACGACTGGAGTGACGACGTCAGCTTCCCGAGCCCTAATCTCTGCATCTTGCACATTTGGCAGTCACATGTTTGGTCTAGATTTCACATGTTTGAATCACAACACAAATACACCTACAAACATATTCATGCCAAAGAAATCCCAAGTGACAGTCCCAACATTTAAATTTATTCAGAGTCAACAAATATATCAAGTTATCGCACACAGATGTCAGTGATGTCTGTTAGGATCTATATGATCAGACCATAAACAAAGACCAAAGTCACAAATACTGTACAAAACAACAACATTTTCTTCACAACAAATATTGACTAGTCTTCCAAAAACGTTTGGTGCTGTTTAGTGCAGCGTTCAAAGGGAGACAACCGGCGTGGAAAGAAACATGCTGCAGACAAACAAGCACAAAACTATTTCATGCTTAAAGTGTATTTCTTTTAGTGACTTTTTTAAATTTTTTAAATGTACACGCTAGGTAATTCTTACATAGATCTGGATTTCGTTTACTGTAGCTCCCCAAAGTCCATGCCACACTAACTATCTTGGCTTGACTTCGCGAACGAAGATTCTATAGGGCTTGCCCACGTCGTCTGCAGGCATTTTCGTGGCTGCGGAGGCCAATCCGGGACAGGCAGGTTCGACCGCAGTGGCTGCAGGGGAAGGTCTGGTCAGGGTTCTGAGTTACGACAGCTCTGTTTTTTCTTCTGAGCCGCTTGTCTTTAAGGTTAGCTCTGCGAGAGTCCTCAACCCTGAGACGGCTGCCTTGTGAATGGTGGAGCGCCAGGTGTCACGGTCCGCAGCAAGCGAAGACCGTTGGCGGTGGTCGATTTGGCAGGCACTAAGTGACTTCTTGAGACCGTCTTTGTATCTCTTCTTTGGTGCCCCTCTGTCTCGGTGTCCAGTGGCGAGCTCGCCGAACAGAGTGATCTTGGGTAGGCGATGATCCTCCATCCTGGAGACGTGCCCCGCCCAGCGAAGCTGTGTCCGCAGCAGCAACGCCTCGATGCTCACAGTTTCCGCCTTGGTGACATAGTCACTCCAGTGAATGCTGAGGATGGTACGCAGGCAGCGCTGGTGAAAGCGTTCGAGCCGGAGTCGTACTGAGTTGGCTGCGGTAGAGGGCCCAGGATGCCACACTAAACTCACATAAGAACATGACCAACACAAAATGGGAATCATTCAGATCAGACTCGGTATACCTGGGATCCATAAGGTAAGATCATGTTTTTGGCGCTAAAATTGACACCATCACTGCACATGATCACAAACTGCGCGACTGAAACCCGACTGCACACTGACCGACATGCACATGAAGAACACAGATGTAAATTGGACAAAGGGATAAAGACCACATGACTAACAAGAGACAATCCAGACCAAAAAGGTGACTGCCTCTCTCTCTCTCTCTGGCCTCACATACACGCATTTACTTTTGCTCGCTCCTGCGCGTGCTTACACACACTCTTGTCTCTCGTGTTCAGTTTCTCTCCGAGTCTCTCTCTTATGATTTTTTCGATGACGTCATTTTTACTTTTTACGCACTTTTGTTCTTCCTTTTATTTTATTTTATTTTCTGTCACCTCCTTCAGTTGCCACATTCCTTCCTTCCTATGAAGATAAGTAGCGGCTAATCTGTTTGTTTGTCTATTTTGACAAAGGGTATTTACCCGAAATATTAATAAATTGTGTTGTACCCATCTTTTCTAAGCGTGTTTCTTTCTCCGTTGGGTACTTCTTAACAAGAGACAAACCCTCATGAGCCCCCGCGACAGAGGCCATTTAGGAGGGCTCATGTCTCTTGCAGCTGGGTGCCCCTGCGCTGAATGGGGTTACATACCGGTAGGCTTGTGAAGAAAAACACCCAGTAAGCAACAGTTCTCTGGCTGACACCAGCCTTAAGTTGGCCCAAGCATGGTTGTGCGTGGGCCAATTACAGCTGATGTTGGCCTGAGTACTTTTGCTCGCTGGGAGCCACAGAGCTGAATGCATTACATTCGATTTCACAATATTCTGATGGATGTGCTGAACTGTGCAGTTACTGTCACGATGCTTCTTTTTGGAATCACCGTTAAAAAAAAAAAAACCTGCTACACACAGCCAACGGTTTAAAACTTTGTACTAAAGCTGACCAGTATTAGCAACTCTGGATAAATATGTCAAGATGGATTGAGATCAGTAGAGCTGTCACAGAATTTAGCTTAACCCATTTAGCCCCGAGTCCCTACAGCAGGAGATGGATTGACCATGATAATTTAAGGGTAGTTCCAGATTAGCTTGGCACCTGCAGGCGCCAAGCTAATCTGGCACTACCCTTGAATAACGAGTACTCTGCGCACCGCCAAACAGGAACGTCGTAGGGCAGAAAGACAGTGGCGCAAATCTGGGCTTACAGTACACAAGCAATTGTTTTCTGCTCCCAAGAAAGCTGTAACCAGGTTAGTGAGCACGGCAAAAACGTCCTTCTACAGTATGAAGATTGCTGCATGCAACACCAGTAAGCAACTGTACTCAGTGGCTGATCAGCTGCTGGGCAAAGTCAAGTCTTCTCCTCTTCCTAGCATATACTCCATGACAGAACTTCCATCTCATTTTTCCACATATTTCATGGAAAAAGTCCAAGCCATTCGCGACGATCTTGACTCACAGTCTTCTCAGACAAAAACAGTCTCTTCTATCGACTTTTGCTTTCATGGTCAGACCATGTCTGTGTTTAGACCTGTATGCTGTGACGATGTACGCAAGTTGTTAATGAAGATGCCCCCTAAGTCATGTGAGCTCGATCCAGTGCGTACCACTTTGTTGTACAACTGTTTGGATAGTTTACTGCCGTATGTTACTCACATTGTCAATGCTTCGCTTGCATCTGGTGTTTTCCCTTCAATGTATAAAAGTGCTGTTGTGAAACCCCTACTGAAAAAACCCTCATTAGATCACAACGACCTTAAGAATTATAGACCTGTCTCAAACCTACCGTTTCTGTCAAAGGTGATCCGGCGAAAAGATTGTGCTTTCGCAACTTTTGGATTACCTGGCCTTGAACAATCTTATGGATCCATTTCAGTCAGCCTACAGATGTTGTCACAGTACTGAAACAGCACTTCTCAGAATCATGAATGACTTGTTACTTGCTCTGGATGATGGTAAGGTGTCAGTGCTCGCTTTACTTGATCTTTCTAGCGCGTTCGACACAGTCGACCACACTACCCTGATTAATCGTCTCCAGCTTGTTTTCGGCATTGATGGCACTGCCCTGTCTTGGTTCCACTCTTACATTACTGAGCGATCACAGACTGTGTCTGTCGATGGGCATGTCTCTGCACCTGCCAGCCTCCGTTTTGGGGTCCCACAAGGCTCAGTATTAGGCCCAGTGCTTTTCCTACTGTATGTACAGCCTTTGTCCAGCATTATTGCTGGACACTCTGTTTCACATCACGCATACAGTGATGATACACAGCTTTATAAGTCAGGTAGTGTGAGTCAGGTCAACGAAATCATCCAGAGCGTGTCACTTTGCATTCTTGATGTGAGGCTGTGGATGTCAGAAAACAAGCTCAAACTGAACAAAGGAAAAACGGAAGCCATGCTCATTGCATCACCCAGAATGTCTTCTTCTACCGCTTTGCCTCAGAATATCATGATTGAGAACACGACCGTCAGCTTCTCTCAGTCAGTGAAGAACCTGGGTGTTGCAATTGAGCAGGACTTGTCCATGGATAAACAGGTGATAAACATTTGCAGGGCAGCCTATTTGGAGATGCGTCGTATTAGCTCTATTAGACAGTTCCTTACCTCAGAGACTACAAAAACTCTGGTTTGTTCATTTGTTCTGTCTCGCATTGACTATGCCAACTCACTCGTATCTGGATGCCCACAGTATCTATTTGATCGGCTCCAGAGAGTCCAAAATTCAGCCGGGCACGTCTGGTCATGAAAGCGAAAAGGTCAGACCATGTGTCCCCCATCATGCACGCTCTCCACTGGTTGCCAGTGAAGGAGAGAGTCAAGCACAAAGTCTTGTCCATTTGTCATGTTTCTCTTTCTGGCACTGGACCCACTTATCTCTCAGAGCTCCTTCACTGTTATATCCCTTCGAGGCAATTGCGCAGTTCGTCTGACAATAAAATGCTTCGTATTCCTACAGTAAGGACTAAAGGATTTGGGCAGAGATCTTTTTCTTACCAGGGTCCATCAGCCTGGAATGATCTTCCTAAATCATTGAGACACAGTGAGTCTAGTGCCAGTTTTAAACACAGTCTTAAAACCCATCTTTTCCCACTTTGATTATCAGTGTTCATGTATTTAGTCATAATTTTGTTCTTTTGTGTAATTGTACATGTGGCTTTGTCACTTTTTGTGTAATATTTGTATGTTTTGTTCATATGTACGGCGCCTAGAGCATCTTACCATGTATTGGCGCCTTATAAATCTTCCTTATTATTATTATTATTATATCATGGTCAATCCATCTTCTGCAACTGGTACATAGTCATTAGGCAACACCTCCCGAATTTGAGAAATGGGACCTTGGGGCTAAAAGGGTTAAACTCGCAGTACAGTAGAACCTGTTTTGAGCAAACACCTAAGTCTTAAAAGACAGGTGCTCTCTCAAGCTTGAATGGCAAAAAGTGTCACCTGTCAATATAGACCATCATTCAGGTGGCCACAGTCACAGCTACAGCCACCTGAATGATGGTCTATAAGGACAGGTTATCTCTCAGAAGGGTGGTCACTTAACCCTCTTAAGCCCACAGCCACATTTCCAAACTTTTGGAGGCGTTGACCATGGTAATTCAAGGGTAGTGCCAGATTAGCTTGGCGCCGACAGGTGCCAAGCTAATCTGGCACTACCCTCGAATTATCATGGTCGATCCATCTCTTGCAACTGGTACATAGTCAACACCTAATATTTGGGGGATGCGGCTGTGGGGTCACATGGGTTAACAACAAATGGAACGAAAGAACAACCAAAGAAAGGATTCTGATCACCTATAGCCTGAATGAACTCCAGGTACAGACACAAGATTCCTACTACAAACTGAGACAGATCATTGATTGAAGGGCCACTACCGTCGCAACTGTTCAAGATACACTTCTGTAACAGATGGTTACGAAACGCTACACTCAGTTATGGTTCATTTGGACACTGGAGAATTCAATTCAGCACACATCGTCTTTACATCAAGTAACCTGACAATGACTCCAAACAATTTTAGAAATACAATGCTATCACTATCAGTGCAAGAAACAGCTAAAAATAGATTGACATGCTAACGGCTGCACAAAATAAATAAATGCGATTATGTGTGTGCTTGTTTTGAATGCCGAAACATCTGTTAAAAGTTCATTACGCGTGTCAAATACACACAGATCACACCCTACCCCAATCTGAAACTAGTGAAAGCCGTGTGTCAAAGTGCTCATACAAAACCTGAAGCCTGTATAGCTAATGGAGTCTGTAGTCGAACTGGAGTTTGTAGTGGCTTAACCCATATATCATACTGAAACCAGAAACAACTTTTCAAACCTGAACTGTTGTTTTCCCTTGATGTCACTTCACTATATACTGTTATACCGCACAATGACGGCCTCAATGCACTTGCATACTTCCTCAACCAAAGAAGTCATAAACAACCTCCTACTCATACACTTCTACGTCTGGCTGAATTGGTTCTCTCTCTTAACAGTTTCACCTTTGATGGCGTCACCTTCGCTCAGTGCAGTGGCGTAGCGATGGGCACAAAAATGGGACCCAGTTATGCTTGCCTTTTCATGGGTTTCCTTGAGCAACAGATTCTTCAGCAATACACCGGGCCTGTCCCTGAGATGTATAAACGCTACATCGATGACGGTTTAGGAGCTACACACATGACCCAAGCTGCACTTTTAGACTTCATTCACTTCGTGCAGGACTTCCACCCATCCATCAAGTTCACATACACTATATCAGCTAATTCAGTCGAGTGTGACTTTCTGGACATGAACATCAGGATTGACTGCGGAATGTTGAAAACTTCAATACATTACAAACCTACCGACTCACATTCCTACCTCGACTACCGATCTTCTCACAACCCCAAAACTAAAAACAGCATCCCTTATTCCCAGTTTCTTCGGCTAAAAAGAATATGTTCCGAAGAATCAGATTTCGATGTTCAATCCAAAGAAATGGCAGGATTTTTCATCGACAGACATTACCCACATACTGTTGTTCAAGGATCTCTCCAAACGGTTCAAAAATTTAGTCGCGCGAGTACAATGCAGACTAAACCTACCGCTGATAGTGACAGGCCTATCGTAATCATGATCTACCATCCCCACACCAATCCGGTGCGTAAAATCCTTCTTTCTAACTGGGGTCTTTTGTCATCCAGTCAAGAATCTGCTGCTATCTTTTCTGAACCTCCGTTGGTAGCTTTCAAGAGGGATATTAATTTGCGGGACATGCTTGTTCGCTCTACTCTCAAGCCTCGTCATACCACCAGACCCTCCGGCTCCACTCCGTGCAATGTTCCTAATTGCAAGACGTGTCCTTTTATTTGCCCTTCCACCGTGGTGAATGGTCCACGTTACAAATTCAACATAGACAGATACTTCACGTGTCAAACCACCAACGTGATTTATGTCATCTCCTGTGTGAAATGCGGCCAACTCTATGTTGGAGAGACGGAAAGAACCATCAACGACCGTTTCAAAGAACATCTTCAGTCTGTCAAGTACCAATACAACAGACCGGTCGGACGACATTTCAATCAGGCCGACCACTCCGTCTCGGACATTCGGGTTAAAGGCCTTTGGCTTATGCAAGCCAGTAATGTCTGGGACAGGAAAGACCGTGAAAAATTTCTGATTAATAAACTGGGCACTGTGGCGCCACTCGGGATGAATATGAAAGATTGACAATTTTACCTTGCTTGTGTCTGCTACTTTACCTCACTGTTTTACTACTCACTAACCAGTTAGGGGAGGTTGGCGCTGGTTGATATGTACATTTCCCTTGGGGACTTTCTCAGCGCTGGCCGAACGTTTAGTTGGATCCCTTGCCCTTCCCTGTCGGGCGCCGGGTCTCCGGCTCACGGTTTGATACGCGGTTTTGGGGCGGGGCGATCGTGTGCATCCCTTGGGGATGTACGTGGTCGTCTTGTTGCGTGCCTGTGTGTTTTTCTGTGTGCTGGTGGGTGCCTGTTGGGTGGGGTTGGTGGCTCTGGCTTTTTTTTTTTTTTTTCCTCTTTCCTTCTACCTCTCTCCCTCTTTCTCCCCCTCCCCCTACCCCCTTTACAACTTCTCTCTAGCCCTCTTTCTCTCTTTCCGCTTTTTCCTTTTCTCTTATTTCCCCTTCCTCCTTTCCCCCCGCCCCCTTCTCTCTCTCTCTCTCTCTCTCTCTCTCCCCCCCTCTCTCTCTCTCTCCCCCCTATTTCATTTTAGTTACCCTTGAAGACGGTTTCACAACTACCTAATCTCCACTTATACCAATATTCTCTTACTGAATTTGATTATTTGCTTTGTTTTCATGACTTATTACTTGTTGTGTACCGTGCTAAATGCTGGGGTTTTTTTCCCGGGGTCCTCCCGTTTTTCCCCGAGGTAGTCCTCAACTTGAAGGTGATATAAAGTTTGCCTTCGGGTTGGTGTTTAGCAGGCTTTGTGTATTAGACACTCCGGCCTACTTCGTGCCCAAGGGTACTCCCCGTTCGTTTTCCTTCTCTTTCTCTCTCTCCGTGTCTCTCTCTCTCCGTCTCTCTCTCTCTCTTTCTCTGGCCTCACCTACACGCTTTTTCTTTCGCTCGCTCCTGCACGTGCTTGCACACACTCTTGTCTCTCGTGTTCAGGTTCTTTCCGAGTCTCTCTCTTACGATTTTTCGTTGACGTCATTTTTACTTTTTCCCGCACTTTTGTTCTTCCTTTTCTTTCTTTTACGTCACCTCCTTCAGTTGCCACATTCTTTCTGCCAATGAAGATAAGTAGCGGCTAATCTCTCTGTTTGTTTGTTTGTCTATTTTGACAGACAAGGATATTTACCCGAAATATTAATAAATTGTGTTGTACCCGTCTTTTATAAGCGTGTTTCTTTCTCCGTTGGGTACTTCTTTGCATATCATACTGAGGCTAAAAGCTTCAAATTTGTACACTGCCATATATGCAAGCTACATTATACTACTTACAGATAAGGATACAGACAATGGCTTTAGTGCAAGGGTGGTGCCAGAATAGCTTGGCACCAACTGAACTATTTTAGTCAAACTTATTTCACACACTGTTGTATTCCGAATGATAAGGGTTAAGATTCTGTAGACACACTGAGATTTGTTGCTGCATTGCGACTTGTGTTTTCAGTAGTCACGTTGGGCTTGTGGCTGTAGGTACACTGGGTGATGATGCTGAGCTGGGTTTTGCAGTTAGCAACAGCGTCACCATGAACTTGGTTCTAGTAGTCACGTTTGCACATGGTGTCAAATTGAGATTCACAGTTTGAACTTTCATTCAAGCGTACATCTGTCTTTTTAGAACCCAATGCAACAACTGGGCTTGCCATCGAGTTGGGTGTTGTAGCCAAGTCAGGATCTTTGGTTTTGAGACTACAGTCCTGACCGAGCTTACCGATGTATTCGAACTTGTCGTCAAGTTAGGAACTGCAGTCAAATCCGAGCACCCAAAAACTGTAGTCAGTCCTGTGATGAAAGTCTGGCCTAAAATGCCTTTGTCGATTTCACTCATATCGCCCTTCTGCAGGCAGCCACTGGCATTGTGTACAGTACCACTGGCTGCATGCACTAGGGAGAGACTGGAAGCTGTTCCTGTGGAAATGTCCAAGTCAGATAATTGGTGGACAACCACATGTGACACTAATGCTGCTAGAATCCACAATTTGTAGGGTGCATTTCTCCTCAGCCTGTGTCTTCTCACTATCGCACACACTGTCTACAGCGCCGGTGGATGCATGAACATGGGGGTCCAAACAGTTCCCAGTAGCTGCAGCATCAGCAATCGCTCCGAAAATGAACCCTGAGCCTTCACTGGACAAAAGACAATTTTTTTTTAAATCAGCCTCTGGATGTAATGGGTTAAACTCCTTGTCAGTAGTGTGTCTTCTGGAGGTGATTCCTGCATGAATCACTTTGAACAAAATCAGCACTACTGACAAGCCAAGAGTTTGTACTGTTCAGGCAGTAGATTCAAGCAATCTGTTGGAAACATAATTCCCTAGGTATTATGTGTACTGGTCTTTCATTTGGGACATCACAACTTTGATCCTTCAAGCCCTGAAAGTATGATACATCAGGATGTGAACCGACCATGATTGTTCAAGGGTGGTGTCAGAATAGTTTGGCGCCTACGGTGCCAAGCTATTACGATACCACCCTTGAACTATCATGGTCAATGTCTCCAGAACAGTGACATAGACCTTGGAGAACATCTACAAAATTTGGTACATGTAATTATGTCCTGAGCGCTTAATGAATTAATTTTTAGGATGGCCATGGTGCTTTTTGTCAAGGTGATTTCAGCAGGAATCTCTAACAAAAAGCCCTCTCGACAGCAAATGCGTTAAGTAAAAAATTATCATTCATGTGATCTATCATTGCATTGTACAACTGGAGAAACTTGGGTAGGGGTAGGGTGAGGGAGGATAACGTGTTATAAAACTTTGAAATTTGAGTATGTATACAAACCAAGGGGAATCACTCAGCACTGGACAGACAAACAGTTAGATCCCCTGCCTCACCTATATGTATCTGGTTTGTGAGTTGAATACGTATACCACTATAGGATTCATCTCCGCTCTGATTTTTAAAAAAAGAAGAGAAAATGATACTGATAATTATGTGTGGCACTCCGCAACACGATGTCATTTCACCACTTAAGAAAACATACCGTTTTCCTGCATCGCCTCTGCGAGGCTTTTTCAAAAGGAGATATTTCAACATCAGAATCAAGTCAAAGACAAAAGGTAGACACCCTTAACTGTGAAGACAGCTCTCATATAGAAGAGACTTTGTGGGTTATGGTTCATTCCATCTTGTTTATAAACGCTAGAATGTTTTTTGGGGGTCGGGTGTTTTTTTCTGTGGAATAATTTGTCAACCCATTTAACCCTGAGGTTATGGATCGACCATGATAATTCAAGGGTTGTGCCAGATTAGCTTGGTGCCATGAAATGCCAAGCTTATCTGGCAGTAGTACCCTTGAATAATCATGCTCAATCCATCTCCTGCAACTGATACACAGTTGTTAAGTGTCACATCCAAAATTTCCTCGCGCTGGGACCATACGGCGTTGAGGCGCGTCCCCTGGGTGGTGGATAGGGGGTCCCTCGTGAGAGGGGTGCACCGAATGAAATAAGGTGCCGTGAACCAACATGGTCTAAGGGAAGGTGACCCCGACAGAAAACCCCTGGTCATCCTAGTAAGGGGGTTGGGCGTGGGGGTAGCTTCCCCACCCTGCAAAAAAGGAAATAGCTACAAAAACGCCGACGAAAAGACTAACAGTAATTCCTTTCCTGGAGGAGGAAGGTTCTTCTACTAGAAGACTTATGACGTCCTGTGGTGAAAGCCGGAAGTCTTCGGAAGCCACAGGACCGAGCCGCCTCTCTCTATCCAGGGATACAACCATGGGCACATGGAACGTCAAGACCATGTACCAGAGCGGCAAGGCCGCCCAGATAGCAGCGGAAATGCAAAAGTACAACCTTTCCCTGCTAGGCATCAGTGAAGCCAGATGGACGCAGTCTGGCCAGAAAAGGCTGTTAAGTGGGGAGATGAGTCTGTATTCAGGTCATGAAGAGGAGAATGCCCCCCATACAGAAGGAGTAGCACTCATGCTGTCACCAGTGGCACAGAGAGCGCTGATGGGCTGGGAACCTCTTGGGCCAAGAATTATAACAGCAGCCTTTAGAACCAAGAAAAAGCTGAAGCTGAACGTCATCCAGTGTTATGCGCCCACCAATGACAGTGACGAGGAAGAGAAACAAGAGTTCTACGACCGACTCCAGAGTGCCGTGGACAAATGTGCGGAGCGAGACATCACCATCGTCATGGGCGATTTTAATGCCAAAATAGGGGAGGACAACACCGGATACGAAGAGGTGATGGGGAGACAGGGACTAGGCTCGGAGATGAGTGAGAACTTACGGGGAGAGGTTTGTAGACTTTTGTGCTCTAAACCGACTTGTCATTGGAGGCAGCATCTTCCCACACAGAAGAATACACAAAGCAACTTGGGTCTCACCTGACCATACAACAGAGAACCAAATAGACCATATCTGCATTAGCAAGAAATTTAGAAGACCCCTTCAAGATGTTCGAGTGAGGAGGGGAGCAGATGTCGCCTCAGACCACCATCTGCTTACCTTAAGAATGAAGCTCAAGCTAAAGAAAAGCCGCACAGAGACAACAAGAAGACAGCGCTATAATGTAGGCCTCCTGAGAGAAACTGGAGTTAGAGAAGAGTTCAAACTGGTGCTGTCCAACCGGTTTCAAGCGCTACAGGAGCTAGTAAATGAAGAGGAGGCGGTCACCACAGAGCAGCAGTGGAAGGCAGTTAGAGAGGCGCTGAACTCAACCTGCAAAGACACTGTAGGGTTCAGGAAACACCACCACAAGGACTGGCTGTCGGCACAGACCTTGAAGAAGATAGAAGCGAGGAAGCAGAAGAAAGCAGCTGTCAACAACAGTAGCACGAGAGCAGCCAAAGTAAGGGCACAGGGGGAATACTCGGAAGCCAACCGCGAGGTGAAGAGGAGTATCAGGGCAGACAAGAGGGCCTACACAGACAGCCTGGCAGCAGAGGCAGAAAAGGCAGCAGGCAGCGGCAACATGAAACAGCTCTACGACATTACCAGAAGATTGTCGGGTAAGTATGGCCATACAGAAAGACCAGTAAAAGACAAAGAAGGCAAGCCTATTGCAGACAGAGCAGACCAACTCGACAGATGGGCCGAGTATTTTGAAGAGTTACTGAACAGACCTAGCCCACCCGACCCCCCCGACATCCAGCCGGCAGAGACCGACCTACCCATCAGCTGTGACAGACCCAGCCGGGAAGAGATCAGAAAAGCAGTGGCATTTTTGAAGAATGGCAAAGCAGCAGGGCCAGATGGCATCCCAGCGGAGTCTCTGAAAGCAGACCTAGAGACAACAGTTGAGATGCTGTACCCACTGTTTGGAAAGATCTGGGAAGAGGAGGTGATGCCAGCTGACTGGAAGGAGGGGTACCTAATCAAGCTTCCCAAGAAAGGCGACCTCAGCAAGTGTTCCAACTACAGAGGAATCACCTTGCTGTCAGTACCATTGATTGATTGATTGTACATTGCTTAACGTCCCGACAGCAACAAGGCTTTCTCAGGACGTGCCTGCACTGCTTGTGAAAAAAAAAACAACCAACTAAACAGAACATTGAATGTATGTCGCCAGCCGGTCAAACACATTAAATAAACCTAACACATGGGGCCTAAATAAAGCTAAGACCATTTAGCAACACACATCCAATATCAAGAGCTACAGGCAGTGCAGACAGTAGGGAGAGTTTAAAAAAGGCAAATACAGGTGAATGGACCTCGGGTAGACAGAAACACATGCCCCAGAATAGAGAGAAAACCCCACCCTGTGGGGCTGACCAGGGTGACCCTGGGAACTAAAAAATACCTAACCCCACCCAAGTCCCCCAGGGCAGACCCGGGTGGGGTACTGTCAGTACCAGGAAAGGTCTTCAACAGGATCATCCTAGAGAGAATGAAGAGCTCCGTTGACCCCCAGCTGAGAGACCAGCAAGCAGGATTCAGGAAGAACCGATCATGTACAGACCAGATCGCCACTCTCCGCATCATCGTGGAACAGTCTCTGGAGTGGAGCTCCCCGCTGTACGTCAACTTTGTGGATTATGAGAAAGCATTTGACAGCGTGGACCGAGAGACTCTGTGGAAACTCCTACGACACTACGGTGTACCCACAAAGCTCGTCCGCCTGATCAAGAGCAGCTATGATGGCATGACATGTCGCGTGATCCACGAAGGGCAGTTCACCAGAGAGCTCCAGGTCAGAACTGGTGTCAGGCAGGGGTGTCTGCTGTCTCCCTTCCTCTTCCTACTGGCCATAGACTGGGTCATGAAGATGACCACAGAGCACAGACGAAGTGGAATACAGTGGACACTGTGGACACAGCTTGACGACCTCGATTTTGCAGACGACTTGGCATTACTGTCCCACACTCATCAACAAATGCAGGACAAGACCACGAGGCTTGCTGACATCTCGGCCCAAGTGGGCCTCACCATTCACAAACAGAAAACAAAGACAATGAGGCTAAACGCAACCAGGGAAGAACCACTCTTGCTTGCTGGCACCCCGTTGGAGGAGGTGGAGTCCTTCACCTATCTTGGGAGCATCATAGACAATTGATTGATTGTACATTGCTTAACGTCCCGACAGCAACAAGGTTTTCTCAGGACGTGCCTGCACTGCTTGTGAAAAAAAAAAATAAACAGAACATTGAATGTATGTCGCCAGCCGGTCAAATACGTTAAATAAACCTAACACAAGGGGCTAAATAAAGCTAAGACCATTTAGCAACACACATCCAATATCAAGAGCTACAGGCAGTGCAGACAGTAGGGAGAGTTTTAAAAAGGCAAATACAGGTGAATGGACAAAGGGTAGACAGAAACACATGCCCCAGAATAGAGAGAAAAACCCACCCTGTGGGGCTGACCAGGGTGACCCTGGGAACTAAAAAATACCTAACCCCACCCAAGTCCCCCAGGGCAGACCCGGGTGGGGGCATCATAGACAAAAAAGGCGGCACTGATGCAGATGTCAGAGCACGAATCGGTAAAGCCAGAGCAGCCTTTCTCCAGTTGAAAAAAGAGTGGAGTTCCAGAGAGCTGTCACAACACACCAAAGTCCGGATTTTCAACTCCAATGTAAAAGCAGTTCTCCTATATGGAGCAGAGACATGGAGATTGACAAAAACCACAGTCAACTGAGTACAGACCTTCATGAACAGTTGCCTTAGAAGAATTTTGAAAATCCACTGGCCAGAGAAGATCAGCAATGTCAGACTCTGGGAGAGAACAGAGCAGATAACAGCAGAGAATGAAATTGGGCGAAGACGATGGGGATGGATCGGTCACAGTCTGAGAAAGCCAGCTTCCAGTATCACTAGGCAGGCATTGTCATGGAACCCCCAGGGAAAGAGGAAAAGAGGTAGGCCGAGAAACTCCTGGCGTCGAGACCTCCAAGCAGACATCAAGAGACTGGGAACCACCTGGAGTAGAATCGAAGGAGAAGCACAGGACAGGAGTTGCTGGAGGTCTCTCGTCGACGGCCTATACCCGGGTAGGGGTGACAGGCGTAAGTAGTAAGTACATCCAAAATTTGCAACTATGGGAGATTCAGTGGGTTACGCGTTACATAGGCAGCCACAGATACTGTTTATAGTCAGGCTGCAGAGGTTCAGACAGAATTTGTGGGAAATTGCTGTTTGTCAGGGGAAAAAATGTGACTGACATGTTACCTTGGTCAGATAATGTAATGTTATGCACATATTGTTGATAAACCAACAGACGTACTGTGAAAAGACCAGCAAAATGCTCTGTTGAAAGAACAACAGAACATATTGTTGAAAGACCAATGGTTTTAGTCTTTGGTGTGCAACTCATTTTAATGTTTTTGCAAATACTTCACAAGCTGCAGTGATACATAGCATTGAGAGTTGCTTTTGTTTTATTCTGCAGAGTACAAAACAAATCGGCGTATGATTGAATGAATGAATGCTTCCATGAAAGAACAGGCAAACATGTATGTGTGCTGTTTATTTTAGTTTTAGGATTGATTGACTGGCATTTCAAGAGCAGTGCCTGATTACAGTGATTAGCTTGGCACATGAGGTGCCAAGCTAATTGGGCACTACCCTTCAGCTGTCACAGTTGATTTACCGCCTTTGACCTGCATTTGTGCTTAGCAAACTGTTCTGAAATGCCATCTCTTCATACAAAATAGCTTTGTAAAGGATTCTATGAATTGCTTTTTATGTTTATGCGTTTTATTCAGTGCACTGTGTTCATCTTATGTTCTTTGCATGCAAGTGTTTCAGTGCCATGCTTTTATTTCAGGTTTCTGTGTATACTGCTGAAAATATGATTCCATTACTAATATTTATTTTCGGATCTGTTCGCTGTATATTCATCGTACTGAGCATGTAGATTTAAGATTTTAGTCGACATTTTGATCATTTTATAGTCGACTTCTTCATAAGTCTTTAACTGTTTTAATTGGTTTTACTGTATTTAACAACTTTTGGGGATATGTTGATCAGCCCATTTTTAACATTTTGGCTGTCGCTCAATAGCAGTTTTGTTGCGATAATTCCTTTAGGAATCATCACAAAAAGAACCACTACTGGTGGCCAAAGGGCTCAGTTGTGCGAGTAGAAAAAAATTTGTATAATTTAGAAACAAAATTAGAATGAATCATTTTAATTGAGTTTGATATTCATAATGTTGCCTGTTTGTGAGATAATGTACACCTTGTTGAGAATGAATGAAACATGTACATTATGAATCGGGATACTGTATTCAATAAAAGTTTCAACTTATATCTCTTGTGTGCTTGTTGGTTAACCCTTTTAGCCCCAGATCCCTACAGTAGGAGATGGCCTGACCATGATAATTCAAGAGTAGTGCCATATTAGCTTGGCACCTTCAGGCGCCAAGCTAATCTGGCACTACCCTTGAATTATCATGGTCAATCCATCTCCTGCAACTGGTACACGGTCGTTAGGCAACACCTCCCAAATTTGAGAAATGGGACCTTGGGGCTAAAAGGGTTAAACTCGCAGTACAGTAGAACGGTTACCTGTTTTGAGCAAACACCTAAGTCTTAAAAGACTGGTGCCCTCTCAAGCTTGAATGGCAAAAAGTGTCACCTGTCAATATAGACCATCATTCAGGTGGCCACAGTCACAGCTACAGCCACCTGAATGATGGTCTCGCTTAACCCTCTTAAGCCCACAGCCGCATTTCCAAACTTTCTGACGGGTTGTCCAATGACTATGTACCCATTGCAGGAGATGGATTGATCATGATAATTCAAGGGTAGTGCCAGATGAGCTTGGCGCCTGCAGGCGCCAAGTTCATCTGGCACTACCCTTGAATTATCATGATCAATCCATCTCCTGCTGCAAGGCCCTGGGGCTAAATGGGTTAAAAGAGTTGTGTTTACTGTGTAAGAAGCAGTCACAGCATTCCCAGTGAATCTCTATAATTACCTGTTAAGTATACAGTAGTGTTTGAATTATTGGACTAATCCTTGACTGATGGAGAGAATGTACATGTACCGGTATGAATCAATGAAACAATGGGGTGAGGAGATTTTTTATTAACAACTTTATTGCCCACTAGAGGAACTTTGGGCTGCCTTCTCTAAGAAAGATGCATGAATGTGTGCAAAAATAAAGGCAAATAATACTACAAAGAAAACATTAACCCATTTAGCCCAAACAGGAGCAGGAGATGGATTGGCCATGGTAATTTAATGGTAGTGCCAGATTAGCTTGGCGCTGACAGGCGCCAAGCTAATCTGGCACTACCATTGAATATCATGGTCGATCCATCTCTTGCAACTGGTACATAGTTAGTCGACACCTAATATTTGGGAGATGCGGCTGTGGGGTTACATGGGTTAACAACAAATGGAACAAAAGAACAACCAAAGAAAGGATTCTGATCACCTATAGCCTGAATGAACTCCAGGTACAGACACAAGATTCCTACTACAAACTGAGACAGATCATTGATTGAAGGCCCACTACCTCACAAATGTTTAAAGATACACTTCCGTAACAGATGGTTACGAAACACTACACACAGTTATGGTTCATTTGGACACAGGAGAATTCAATTCAGCGCACATCGTCTTTACATCAAGTAAACTGACGACTCCACTCCGTTTTAGAAATATGCTATCAGTGCAAGAAACTTCTAAAAATAGACTGACACGCTAATGGCTGCGCAACATAAATAAGTGTGATTATATTTGTGCTGCATGCCCAAATTGCTGTTGAAGTTTATTAGGTGTGTCAAATACAGACAGATCAGACACCCTCCCCCAATCTGAAAGCTGTGTGTCAAAGTGCTTAAACAAAATCTGGAGCCCGTAGCTAAACTGGAATTTTTAGTCGAACTGGAGTTTGTAGTGGCTTAAAAATCTGTAGACACGCTGAGGTTTGTTGCTGCATTGCGACTTGTGTTTTCAGTAGTCATGTTAGGTTTGTGGCTGTAGTTACATTGGGTGATGATGCAGAGCTGGGTTTTGCAGTTAGCAACAGCGTCACCATGAACTTGGTTCTAGTAGTCACGTCTGCACATGGTGTCAAATTGAGATTCAGAGTCAAAACTCCACCACCCGGGTCTGCCCTGGGGGACTTAGGTGGGGTAACTACTTTTTAGTTCCCAGGGTCACCCTGGTCAGCCCCCACAGGGTGCATTTTCCCCTCTATTCTGGGGCATGTGTTTCTGTCCACCTTTGGTGCATTCACCTGTATTTTCCTTTTTTTAAGCTCTCATTACTGTCTGCGCTTCCTGTAGCTCTTGATACTAGATGTGTGTTGCTAAATGGTCTCAGATTTATTTAGCGTATTAGACTGGCTGGCGACATACATTCAATATTCTGTTTAGGTTTTTTTTCACAAGCAGTGCAGGCACGTCCTGAGAAAGTGTTGTTGCTGTCGGGACGTTAAGCAATGTACAATCAATCAGAGTCAAAACTGTGCTTGAACTTTCATTCAAGTGTACATCTGCCTTTTTAGAACCCAATGCAACAACTGGGCTTGCCATCAAGGTGGGCGTCGTAGACAAGTCAGGATTTGTTGTTTTTGAGACTATGTTTTCGAACTTGTCGTCAGGTTAGGAACTGCAGTCAAATCCGAGTGCCCAAATACTGTAGTCGCAAGCAGGATTCAGGAAGAACCGATCAAGTACAGACCAGATTGCCACTCTCCGCATCATCGTGGAACAGTCTCTGGAGTGGAGCTCCCCGCTGTACGTCAACTTTGTGGATTATCAGAAAGCATTTGACAGCGTGGACCGAGAGACTCTGTGGAAACTCCTACGACACTACGGTGTACCCACAAAGCTCGTCCGCCTGATCAAGAGCAGCTATGATGGCATGACATGTCGCGTGATCCACGAAGGGCAGTTCACCAGAGAGCTCCAGGTCAGAACTGGTGTCAGGCAGGGGTGTCTGCTGTCTCCCTTCCTCTTCCTACTGGCCATAGACTGGGTCATGAAGATGACCACAGAGCACAGACGAAGTGGAATACAGTGGACACTGTGGACACAGCTTGACGACCTCGATTTTGCAGACGACTTGGCATTACTGTCCCACACTCATCAACAAATGCAGGACAAGACCACGAGGTTTGCTGACATCTCGTTCCAAGTGGGCCTCACCATTCACAAACAGAAAACAAAGACAATGAGGCTGAACACAACCAGGGAAGAACCAATCTTGCTTGCTGGCACCCCGTTGGAGGAGGTGGAGTCCTTCACCTATCTCGGGAGCATCATAGACAAAAAAGGCGGCACTGATGCAGATGTCAGAGCACGAATCGGTAAAGCCAGAGCAGCCTTTCTCCAGTTAAAAAAAGTGTGGAGTTCCAGAGAGCTGTCACAACACACCAAAGTCCGGATTTTCAACTCCAATGTAAAAGCAGTTCTCCTATATGGAGCAGAGACTTGGAGATTGACAAAAACCACAGTCAACAGAGTACAGACCTTCATGAACAGTTGCCTTAGAAGAATTTTGAAAATCCACTGGCCAGAGAAGATCAGCAACGTCAGACTCTGGGACAGAACAGAGCAGATAACAGCAGAGAATGAAATTGGGCGAAGAAGATGGGGATGGATCGGTCACAGCCTGAGAAAGCCAGCTTCCAGTATCACTAGGCAGGCATTGTCATGGAACCCCCAGGGAAAGAGGAAAAGAAGTAGGCTGAGAAACTCCTGGCGTCGAGACCTCCAAGCTGACATCAAGAGACTGGGAACCACCTGGAGTAGAATCGAAGGAGAAGCACAGGACAGGAGTTGCTGGAGGTCTCTTGTCGACGGCCTATACCCGGGTAGGGGTGACAGGCGTAAGTAAGTAAGTAAGTAAGTAAATACTGTAGTCGGTCCTGTGATGAAAGTTAGGCCTAAAATGCCTTTGTCAATTGCACTCATATCACTCTTCTGCAGGCAGCCACTGGCATTGTGTACAGTACCACTGGCTGCATGCACTAGGGAAAGACTAGAAATGTCCAAGTCAGATAATTGGTGGTCAACCACATGTGACACTGATGCTGCACTGCTGCTAGAATCCACATTTGTACGGTGCATTCCTCCTCAGCCTGGGTCTTCTCACCATCACACACACTGTCTACAGTGCCAGTGCACGCATGAACATGGGGGTCCAAACAGTTCCCAGTAGCTGCAGCATCTGCAGTAAGTATCTCAGTGGGAGGATGCAACTTTGAGTTCTGTTTATTTTTTATGTGATCGTGAGACTTCATGTGACTTTTGAAAGTACTGGCCCGCTTGATCCACTTACCACACACATCATAGACAACTGGACGTTTAGTGGTTTCACCGGTGTGAATCCTTGTGTGATGTTTCATACTGGTGTAAGAACTGAAGGCAACATTACAAATTTTACAAACACATCGTTCCTTATGGTCAAAATACTTGTCTCTTCCAGTTGCCTCTTGACACAAAAGCAGCATGGCACAGATCACAAACAAACTGTTTATGCGTTTTCATGTGACATGTTAAGCTGGACATGTTTGCAAAACAGCATGGCACACAATACACTTGTACATGTTGCCTGTGTAAACCTCCATGTGATCATACAATCTTCCTCTATTGTCACATAGAAAAGATTCATGACACTGTCCACAAACAAAGTCCTTCCTACTGTTAGGAACCACCTGGCGAGAATGACACTTTAGATCCAAGCACTTGATGAAACAAACATAAAACTGTTTGCAAATATATGGTTTTCCTTTTTCACCCCTTGCAATGTGCCGGCTCAAAGGTATAGATAATTTAAATGATGTCAGTATTGACAAACAAAATGCCATTTGTGTGCATGGTGTTTCCATTTTTCCGATGGCAGAAAAGGAAGCTAGTTAGTTATTTGGGTTTAACGCTGAGCAGGCAACTAAGGCCATCTCACGGCGGGAAGGTTAAAAATCTGGTCAGCCAGACTAAAAGAAAGGTCTTAAGACATGATGTAAATATACCTTAAAAATATATCAGGCTAAAATGTCGCACAGGTCTTTAAAGAAAACATCGAAAGACTCTCAAAAATGTCAAAATAATAGAAATATCATAGTCTGTAAATGCTCAAATCGTATTAAAAATATGGCACTCTCTCAGAAAACTGAAGATCTTGTCCGGGGGCACATCCCGGAACAAAACCTTCAAGGAGTCTGCTGTGAAATGTTTATGCCTTGTGTCGATTAGATCAGCACAAGGCAACAAAAAGTGTTGAACAGAGTACTGCTCGTCGCAGGCATAACACCATGGACGCTCCTCCTGTTTTAGTAAATAAGAGTGCGTAACATACGTGTGCCCGATGTGGAGCCAAGCCAGGACAGTCTCCTCACGGCGGCTGCCGCAGCGATAAGGTAGACCGTCAGACAACTTAGGAAGGGCTTCATGCAGCTTGTTAGCTTCCTCTTGGTCCCACTCAGACTGCCACTCACGGGCTACGTACGCACTAGTCACATGTCTAAAATCACTATAAACAGTCTGTGCGTCAAGGACAGGGTCATTGCGTGCATCGTTGGCAGCAGAATCTGCGATCCTGTTGCCTTCGATGCCCACATGCCCTGGGACCCAAATAAAAATGAGTCAAGTCCGCGTGGAGCTCTCCGATCTGCACCAGCAGTGGGTGGTCATTTCCCGTGCCCTGAAGGGCCTGCAGGGCAGAAAGAGAGTCAGACAGAATCAGGAAGTTCCTTTCTCTAGATCGATAAGCATGCCTGAGTGCCAGCAGAACCGCCTGCAGTTCTGCACTAAATACAGATGAGTGGTCTGGGAGGCGGTGCTTAAATGTGCGTCTAGGATGGCGAGAGGACACTGCGGCCGCAGCCATTCTCCCATCCTCAGACTTTGACCCATCCGTATAGATACGACAATAGCCAGGAAAAATTGAAAGCAGTTCATTGAGGCTCTGTTGGTATATGGCTGGTGGAGTAGAGTCTTTCTTGTGGGCAGTCAAGTCCAGCAAGATGTCTGGAACTGGTAAGAGCCAGGGTGGAGTGATGTGTTGCAGGGATTCCGAAACTCTGTCCAGATCCAATCCGGCCGCCTGCAGATGAGGTCGGGCACGGAAAGAAAGTGGACGGACAGCTCCCGGATGGGTATCGTAATCTCTGCAAAAGATGGTTTAAAACCACAATCATAGGCAGGATTGTCTGGATGGGCCTTCAGTTTCAGAACGTAGCTGAGCATGAGGCGGATGCGGCGGAGTTTGAGAGAAGGCTCCCCTGCCTCGGCATACAGACTAGGAACTGGAGACGTCCTGAAGGCCCCAAGACATATCCGCAGACCCTGATGGTGAATTGCGTTCAGACGCTGTAGCACAGACTTGGAAGCTGAGCCATACACCACAGAGCCGTAATCCAGTTTGGACCGAACAAAGGCCCGGTACAGTTGAAGTAAGACAGTACGGTCTGCACCACAGTCAGTACGACCGACGACACGAAGAACGTCGAGAGCCTTCTGACAAGAGGTTCTAAGGTAATTAATATGGTTGCGGAAGGTAAGTCTTTTGTCAAAGATGACCCCCAGAAACTTTGCCTCCTTGGCCACCTTAATCGGCACTCCAGCAATGCTCAGGCTAGGTTCTGGAAAAAATTTCGTCTGGTTAGTAAAATGCACACAGACAGTCTTGGAGGGCGAGAACTTGAATCCATTGACAGACACCCACCGCTGGATGCGATCAACGCACAGCTGCAAGCGCTTCTCAAGGGACGCAAGTCCTCGACCACGTGCGCACAAAGCAAAGTCATCAACAAACAAAGAGCATTCAGAATCATCCTTGACGGCCTTTACAATGTTATTAATTTTAATACTAAATAAAACAGGAGATAGAATGCTGCCCTGTGGGACACCCATCTCCTGTTCAAAGGAGTCGGAGAGGGTGGAGCCCACACGGACATGGAACGACCAGTTAGTCAAAAAATTGTGAATAAAAATGGGCAGGTGCCCTTTAAAACCCATGTCCAACAAATCAGACATTATGCCATACTTCCAGGTAGTGTCATATGCTTTCTCAAGATCGAAGAAAATTGCATAGACATGCTGCTTGTTGACAAAAGCATCTCGAATAAATGATTCAAAGCGGACTAAATGGTCAGTTGTACTACGGAAGCGCAGGAAACCGCACTGGAGGTCTGTGAGGAGACCCTGTGACTCAAGATGCCACACCAGGCGGGCGTTGACCAGGCGCTCCATAGTTTTACATAAACATGATGTCAAAGCGATAGGCCGGTAGTTGCCCAGGTCGGAATAATCCTTACCCGGCTTGGGGATCAGTACAACCACATCCTGGTGCCAAGACGGCGGAAAATGACCAGTTCTCCAGATATGGTTAAAGGCCTTGAGAAGTACAAGGAGTGACCTCTCAGGCAGATGCGTTAGGAATTGATAGTGGATGGTATCTAGGCCAGCAGCAGAGTCATTACATTTCTGCAAGGCTTGCTGCAATTCGGATAATGTAAAAGGAGCATTATAGTCTTCTGAGTTATCGGACTTAAAATCACAAATACAAGACTCTCACTTCTCCTTCTCTCTCTGGAAGAAGGGTGAATAATGCTCTGTTGAAGAATTATGGGCAATGGTGGAGGCAAGCAAATTGGCCACAGCTTTTTTTTCTCTGACCAAGCTGGCACCATCTCTAAGATGGCCGACAGAAGCCGAGCCACCCCTGCCCCTAATTTTTCGAACAGCCCTCCAGACTTTCTGGGACGGAGTCCGAGAAGTTAAAGATGAGACGAAGCGTCTCCAGGAAGTACGGCGTTCACGTTTAAAGATGTAACGGGCTTTCGCCCTCTGTCTTTTAAAGGTTAAAATATTCACTTGCGACGGATTACGGAAAGCACGTCGCTGAGCAGATTTGCGCGCTTTTTGGGCCTTGCGGCACTCCTCAGAAAAGGAAGCACGACACTGTGTACATAAATAAGGTTCTGAGTGTATCCAGTTCATGTGCTGCTTCAAATCAGTGTAATCTTTGAAACAGGCACTACACAGCACACAGTTAAAAGGCATTTTGTCTCCATGTTCATGCTAACTATGCTTACTTAAGCCACATGGCCACTTTAAAGAAGCAGTGCAGTGCTTGCAAGAATAGATTTTCTCTTCTTTGTGATTGTGTCGAGTTCTCACATGGTGTCTAAGATTGTCTTTCGAGGCAAAATATCGCTGACCATGAAACTGGTCACAAGTAAAACGCCTTCCCCCTACATGCATCTCCAGTACATGCTGACGAAACTGATCAGGAAATAAGAAAGTGTCGTCACACATTTCACAAGTATAATGATTGTGTTTCTGCAAAGATGTGCGGTCCTTTTGCTTGTGAAAAGTGGCTCCACGCTGCTGGTCTTGGATGCCTTGCTCCCAGCTGTCAGTGCTTGTATAACGTGTCCCACTCCAGCACTCTTTGTCCGGCCCAGAAATGTTGAGTTCTGAAGTGTTTCCAGTACCGTCGGTTGCATGCACAAAGAGGCTAACCTGTCCTTCCCAGGTGCTGAAGCTTGACTCCTCTTTGATGTTTACACCACTGTTCAATGCAGGTTCCACACTGACAACAGGGTCAAGGGCTTCGTGTAAACATCAGATGCTGGTTTTGGCTTGACAAAAACATCAGACACTGGTTCCGGCTTGACAAAGACATCAGACGCTGGTTCTGGCTTGACAAAGACATCAGACGCTGGTTCCGGCTTGACAAAGACATCAGACGCTGGTTCCGGCTTGACGAAGACATCAGATGCTGGTTCCGGCTTGACAAAGACATCAGACACTGGTTCCGGCTTGACAAAGACATCAGACGCTAAAGAAAGGTCAAGTCAAATATTATGATTTTAACCCTTTTCATTTGGATACACCCATTGCTTGAAATAAATTTGACTATGAAATATGATAGTTCAAGGGTTGTGCCAGAACAGATTGGCTTCTGAGGCGCCAAGTTATTCTGGCACCACCCTTGAACTGAAACGGTTGACCTTGCTCCTTATCTGTAATGTAGTCTTCAGGGTTCACAAAATGTATGTACATGGGTCATTGGCCCACAAATTACAAATACAATGGGTCATTTCTGACACGGGATGGGCCAAAAGTGTGTGAGCACTTTCTCACCCACTGCCGTAATATAGAAAAAAAAATAGGAGGGGGGGGGGGGGAGGGGCCAAATGCGGTGTGTGAGCAGCGCCTACTCACCAACTGCTGAAATAACAAAATGCGCAGAAATGTTGAAACACAGGGGCTTGGGGACAGCAGGAGGCAGCAAGCAAGAAAAAAATATGGGTGGGCCTTTAAGAACATGTGAAAAGAAGGGCCCACTGCCTAGAGAAAGCTATGGGTCATTGACCACTCAGCTGAAAATGTTATCGGTCATTTTGGGAAATTATGCGCAAATGGCGCAGTGCATGCTCCAAAAATGAACCCCAGTGAGCCTTCACTGGACAATCGACATTTTTTTTAAAAATCAGCCTCAGGATTAATGGGTTAAGCTCCTTGTCAGTAGTGTCTTCTGGAGGTGATTCCTGCATGAATCAACTTGAATAAAATCAGCACCACCGATAACCCAAGAGTTTGTACTGTTCAGGCAGTAGATTCAAGCAACCTGTTTTAAAAATAATTCCCGAGGTATTGTGTGTACTGGTCTTTGATTTGGGACATCACAACTTTGATCCTTCAAGCCCTGAAAGTATGATACATCAGGATGTGAACCGACCACGATAGTTCAAGGGTGGTGTCAGAATAGCTTGGCGCCTAAGGCGCCAAGCTATTCTGATACCACCCTTGAACTATCATGGTCGATATGTCTCCATAACTGTGACATCGACCTTGGAGAACATCTACAAAATTTGGTACATGTCATTGCGTCCTCAGCGCTTAATAAATTAATTTTAAGGATGGCCATCATGCTTTTTGTCAAGGTGATTTCTGCAGAAATCGCTAACAAAAAGCCCTCTTGACAGCAAAAGCGTTACATAGAAAAGTATCATTCACGTGATCTATCATTGCATTGGACAACTGGAGAAACTTGGGTAAGGGTAGGGCGAGGGAGGGTAACGTGTTATAAAACTTTGAAATTTGAGTATGTATCGACTATAGGATTCATCTCTGCTCTGATTAAAAAAACAGAGAAAATGATACTGATATGGTGATAATTATGTGTGGCACTCCGCAACACGATGTAATTTCACCACTCAAGAAAACATACCATTTTCCTGTATCGCCTCTGGGTCATCTTCCTCTGCAACATCAATTTCTATCTTGAACTCCGTTTCGGCTTCACTGTTGAAAGGTTCACATGGATCCATTTCAATGCAGGTTTCTCGAGTTCCTTCAGCAGAGAGGTATCAGCAAATACAATGGTATCACAATTTATATTATGGTGCAACTCTATTAGCACACCAAGATTTCTAAAACAAAACAAAAACAGAAATAGAAGTGACGGGCACCAAGTAAAAATAATTTTATACCGTCCTTTTTATGGACTGAAAGAAATGAACCCACATGACGCATAAACCTATTGCTGATTTATCGCCTTTTGTAAACTTATATTTTGTTTTGTGTGCACATGTGTGTGCGTGTCAGTGTGACTGTGAGTTCACATTGATCAGTCATCCCGTACGTGTTGTACCATTTGTCATTTAGGACAGTGAAAAGTCCACCTCATTTGATACAAAATGATAGTTCAAATGACCTAGATGATGCTAAAGTGGTCACCATAGTATACTTTTTAGGACACCATACCCCGTGCGCCCTGTTTGATGTTAAACTGTACCTGAGGTACACTGTCTGGTGTTAAACTGTACACAGTGTACACTGTCCGTTGCCAATTTATACCAAGCTTTTTTAATCTCACGTCCTATGACACAACTCACACAACATGCCGCAGATCTCCTGGCAGGTTTTGTGGAGAGTTGGCATAGATCCACATTATACCATACAGGGCATAATGGCTCATGACAATATGTGAGATTCGGGGCTGTATTCTTGCTTTCATATGGTGCTTCACCATGTTAAATTATAGAGGGCTCTTGAGGATCTCATGTGGTAGATGTCTGTCTTATTTATTTATAGCAACATGCATATATGTCAGCTAGAGTTAGAGACTCATGAGGGCCGTCTCAAGTGCATACAGGCGCATTATAATATATGCTTCGGGATATGTATGGCATCAGTACGTTTATTCTGAGTACAAAACTACTCTCAGCAAAACACAGATCGTCATGTCCAAATTACTTATAACCCATGATGTTGGTGATAAGCCATTAGGCCCTGTGTGGGATTATGTGGATGTATGCCAACTCTCCACAAGAGTTGTGACATTCCTTCTGCGATAAATGATGATAGGTAGCGACTGATCTCTAGCTCTCTATTTATTTGTTTGTCTGTTTTGAAAAAGGGTATTTTCCCGAAATATTAACAAATTGTGTTGTAACTGTCTTTTCTCAGCGTGTTTTTTTTCTCCGTTGGGTACTTCTTTAGGTAAAACAAAGCCAGCCAGCCTGAGTCTGAGTAAACAAAGCTTCCTGTCAAAACAACAGGCCTGATTTCTCTTTGTGCTCTGCTTTGTCTGCGTTGAATCCCACATGCCAAAGAGCACAGGTCCTCATGTAATCTTACAACCTTAAATGACATCCTGCAGCCTAGGTTGGATCAGGAGTATCTGTGCGTCTCACTGAGACTGTGAAGTTATACACTATAGTGACAACTTCAGCCTTGGCGATGGTAAACATTGTGACATAGATGGCCTTGGCCACTATTTGGCGTCCAACTGACCTGACAATTACTCCCAAACTTCAAATTGAATTTTTTTGTTTATGCCATTTATTAGTGTACTTGAACCTGTAAGGTGCTGGACTGTGCTCCTAACGGTTTAGGAATTATCTGATTCTTTCTCCGAGGTTGCCCATTACAGGTGCAGAAAGCACACGCTCTAAACCGATCGGGTGCACCAGACCGGTCCGAGCAACCGGTCTGGTGCCAATATAGCAACATTGGCACCGCTGGTGCATTTAACCTAGGCACTGGACGAGGTATACCAACTCGGCTAAACTTTATTGTCGCACTTGCTAGAACTCAGTATTATATTTATCTCTCCATTTTATGAATAGAGGCACAAACCCTTTACGTGCCGAACTTGGGCAAGAACTAATTTTCCTCATCACAAAGTTGCCAGAAAAAGGTTTGACTGCCCTTGATCGTTTGATTTGAAGTGTTTACAAACAATTACTGTGTTTTTAAATGCATGCACCTTTTATGTGATTGCTGAAGTTTCAAGTGATTTCTTATGTTGTCAGTTAATTAATTAATGTCAGTGTTCTGTTCTGTCATTTTAACTCATTCTACCCCAAGACCGGAATCCCCAAATGTTGAAGTCGTCTTCTGAAGACTGCGTTGCTGTGCAAGACACAGATCCACCATGATAGTTCAAGGGTGATGCCAGAATAGCTTGGCGCCCATAAGCGCCAAGCTATTCTGGCATCACCCTTGAACTATCATGGTGGATCTATATTTTGCTGGGGTAGAATAAGTTAAGTGTTAGTTTCTTCGTCTGGGTCTTTTTCTATCTTTCATATTTTTCCACACTTTTTGACCCGCATCATACTGAGGCTAAAAGCTTCAAATTTGTTCACTGCCATAATTCTATGCAAGCTACATTACAGTACTTACAGATGAGGACATAGACCAATGGCTTTAGTTCAAGGGTGGTGCCACAATAGCTTGGGCGCCTAGAGGCACCAAGCTATTCTGGCACCACCCATGGACTATTTCAGTCACACTTGTTGCACACACTGGGGTATTCCGAATGATAAGGGTTAATATTCAAAATGCTCTGTTGCTGTTTGTCTGAAACTCCAGAGTACAAAAAAACAAAACAAAAAAAAAGTCCTTTAATTTCCAGAATACATTATGTTGATTCTCACATAAATGCCATGATAAACTGTTTTGCTTCAGAAGGATAAAACGCAGCAATGTTTAAAAGATTTCCTCTGTAAAAATCATAATCGAAAGGTTACGGGCCAGTGTTTATTGAATTTTGCACCATACAATGTTAAAAATGTTAAAGCACACATACACATTAAGTTAAAAAAAAAAATTAATGTGAAAAAGAAGTATTCCATGAACTTGACCTTATTACAGACGCCTAATCTTGTGAAGACACCCATTTTGGCTGTAATGCCAGTTTTTGTGTGACAGGCACCCACTTTATTGGTAGAAACCCATTTTTTTCCATCTAGTGGCTCAGTTTCTAGAAAATGTCTATTTTATTTTAAGTTATAGAGCTTAGTTATAAGGTGAGTTCTAAACATTCACATCAATTCCAGAGCCCTAGAATAAATAGAAATATGGGAACCCATTTTCACATAAAATGGTAGGTAACCCACTCTGAGGCTTTTGTGTTCATGTGTGTGTGTGTGTGTGTGTGTGTGTGTGTGTGTGTGTGTGTGTGTGTGTGTGTGTGTGTGTGTGTGCATGTGACAGGACTCGAGCCCGCATTTGAGGATGGACAAGCTTGAAATGTTTTTACATTGTCCCAAAAAGAATAATCTCAAGTCAGTTTTCTTGATTTTTTTATAATGATGCACATTGGTGAGAAAATCACTGTTTTACAAAAACGGGTTGACCCACACCAGCATCTATAATTTTTTTTTTTTTACTAGAAATTTTGCATATCGCTAGATTAAAGAAAGAAATTGAATGAGTTCGTTAACCAGAATTGTATCATTTTTTTTTTTTATAGATAATAAATATTTTGGGATAAAAATAGTTTCACGTATTTTGGATTAATTTCATGAATTATTTGGGATTAATCTTTAAAAAATTTAATCTTTTTTTTAAAGCAATCTTCTCATTAATAATCCCATGATTTTTTATAAACGGTATTGATATAAGCCTACAGTTTGTCTCTGCTGTCAGGTACGATTAGTTCAAATTGTAACCTGTAAGTTAGTGTAAGCCCTAGGTGTGACAAATCAGCTAATTTTCAGCACCACTTTCTCGGAGTTATTTTTATGACAGCTAACATAACTTTGATTTTACTTTTACTTTTACAAAAAAATATTGTCTCATTAATACCCACATGATTTTTCATAAACAGTGTTTGCATAAGCCTGCTGTTTGTCCCGGCTCTCAGGTAGGATTAGTTCAAATTGTGACCTGTAAGCCCTAGGTGTGAAAATCATCTGGAAAACTGCAAAAGTTTGCTCCTCTAATACGTAAATGTTAGTACTGCGATGAGTGACATATAACATGAAGTCCCCACTATGAACATGGCATCATGGGACCAACAATGCCATGACGTGAAGCTTTTGTCACCATTTGGACAGAGACAAACGCACATTGGAAGTATCACACCCAGTTTCATAAATATACACAGTTATTAATGTCTCTGGTCCTCGCGCTGGGACCATATGGCGTTGAGGCGCGTCCCCTGGGTGGTGGATAGGGGGTCCCTTGCGAGAGGGGTGCACCGAATGAAAAAAAGTGATGTGAACCAACATAGCCTAAAGGAAGGTGACCCCGACAGAAACCCTTGGTCCTCCTAGTAAGGGGGTTGGGCATGGAAGTAGCTTCCCCACCCTGCAAATAAGGAAATAGCTACAAAAACGCCGACGAAAAGACAAACAGCAATTTCTTTCCTGAAGGAGGAAGATTCTTCTACCAGAAGATTTATGATGTCCTGTATTAAAAGCCAGAAGTCTTCCGAAGCCACAGGACCGAGCCGCCTCTCTCTATCCAGGGACACAACCATGGGCACATGGAATGTCAAGACCATGTACCAGAGCGGCAAAGCCGCCCAGATAGCAGCAGAAATGCAAAAGTACAACCTTTCCCTGCTAGGTATCAGTGAAGCCAGATGGACGCAGTCTGGCCAGAAAAGGCTATTAAGTGGGGAGATGATTTTGTATTCAGGTGATGAAGAGGAGAATGCCCCCCCTTACAGAAGGAGTAGCATTCATGCTGTCACCAGTGGCACAGAGAGCACTGATGGGCCAAGAATTATTACAGCAGCCTTTAGAACCAAGAAAAAGATCAAGCTGAACGTCATCCAGTGTTATGCGCCCACTAATGACAGTGACGAGGAAGAGAAACAAGAGTTCTACGACCGACTCCAGAGTGCTGTGGACAAATGTGCGGAGCGAGACATCACCATCGTCATGGGCGATTTTAATGCCAAAATAGGGGAGGACAACACCGGATATGAAGAGGTGATGGGAAGACAGAGACTAGGGGAGATGAGTGAGAACGGGGAGAGGTTTGTAGACTTTTGTGCTCTAAACAGACTTGTCATTGGAGGCAGCATCTTCCCACACAGAAGAATACACAAAGCAACTTGGGTCTCACCTGACCATACTACAGAGAATCAAACAGACCATATCTGCATTAGCAAGAAATTTAGAAGATCCCTTTAAGATGTTCGAGTGAGGAGGGAAGCAGATGTCGCCTCAGACCACCATCTGCTTACCTTAAGAATAAAGCTCAAGTTAAAGAAAAGCCTCACAGAGACAACAAGAAGACAGCACTATAATGTAGGCCTCCTGAGGGAGACTGGAGTGAGAGAAGAGTTCAAACTGGTGCTGTCCAACCGGTTTCAAGTGCTACAGGAGCTAGTAAATGAAGAGGAGGTGGTCACCACAGAGCAGCAGTGGAAGGCAGTTAGAGAGGCGCTGAACTCAACCTGCAAAGACACTGTAGGGCTCAGGAAACACCATCACAAGGACTGGTTGTTGGCACAGACCTTGAAGAAGATAGAAGTGAGGAAGCAGAAGAAAGCAGTTGTCAACAACAGTCGCACGAGAGCAGCCAAAGCAAGGGCACAGGAGGAATACTCGGAAGCCAACCGCGAGGTGAAGAGGAGTATCAGGGCAGACAAGAGGGCCTACACAGACAGCCTGGCAGCAGAGGCAGAAAAGGCAGCAGTCAGCGGCAACATGAAACAGCTCTGCGACATTACCAGAAGATTGTCGGGCAAGTATGGCCATACAGAAAGACCAGTAAAAGACAAAGAAGGCAAGCCTATTGCAGACAGAGCAGACCAACTCGACAGATGGGCCGAGTATTTTGAAAATTTCCTGAACAGACCCAGCCCACCCGACCCCCTTGACATCCAGCCAGAGAGACCGACCTACCCATCAGCTGTGACAGACCCAGCCAAGAAGAGATCAGAAGAGCAGTGGCATTTTTGAAGAACGGCAAAGCAGCAGGGCCAGATGGCATCCCAGCGGAGTCTCTGAAAGCAGACCTAGAGACAACAGTAGAGATGCTGTACCCACTGTTTGGAAAGATCTGGGAAGAGGAGGTGATGCTGGCTGACTGGAAGGAGGGGTACCTAATCAAGCTTCCCAAGAAAGGTGACCTCAGCAAGTGTTCCAACTACAGAGGAATCACTTTGCTGTCAGTACCAGGAAACGTCTTCAACAGGATCATCCTGGAGAGAATGAAGAGCTCCGTTGACCCCCAGCTGAGAGACCAGCAAGCAGGATTCAGGAAAAACCGATCATGTACAGACCAGATCGCCACTCTCTGCATCATCGTGGAACTGTCTCTGGAGTGGAGCTCCCCGCTGTACGTCAACTTTGTGGATTACGAGAAAGCATCTGACAGCGTGGACCAAGAGACTTTGTGGAAACTCCTACCACACTACGGTGTACCCACAAAGCTCGTCCACCTGATCAAGAGCAGCTACAATGGCATGACATGTCGCGTGATCCACGAAGGGCAGTTCACCAGGGAGCTCCAGGTCAGAACTGGTGTCAGGCAGGGGTGTTTGCTGTCTCCGTTCCTCTTCCTACTGGCCATAGACTGGGTCATGAAGAGGACAACAGAGCACAGACGAAATGGAATACAGTGGACACTGTGGACACAGCTTGACGACCTCGATTTTGCAGATGACTTGGCTTTACTGTCCCACACTCATCAACAAATGCAGGACAAGACCACGAGGCTTGCTGACATCTCGTCCCAAGTGGGCCTCACCATCCACGAACAGAAAACAAAGACAATGAGGCTGAACGCAACCAGGGAAGAACCAGTCTTGCTTGCTGGCACCCCGTTGGAGGAGGTGAAGTCCTTCACCTAACTCGGGAGATCATAGACAAAAAAAGGCGGCACTGATGCAGATGTCAGAGCACGAATCGGTAAAGCCAGAGCAGCCTTTCTCCAGTTGAAAAAAGTGTGGAGTTCCAGAGAGTTGTCACAACACACCAAAGTCCGGATTTTCAACTCCAAAGTAAAAGCAGTTCTCCTATGTGGAGCAGAGACTTGGAGATTGACAAAAACCACAGTCAACAGAGTACAGATCTTCATAAACAGTTGCCTTAGAAGAATTTTGAAAATCCACTGGCCAGAGAAGATCAGCAACGTCAGACTCTGGGAGAGAACAGAGCAGATAACAGCAGAGAATGAAATTGGGCGAAGAAGATGGGGATGGATTGGTCACAGTCTGAGAAAGCCAGCTTCCAGTATCACTAGGCAGGTATTGTCATAAAACCCCCAGGGAAAGAGGAAAAGAGGCAGGCCGAGAAACACCTGGCGTCGAGACCTCCAAGCAGACATCAAGAGACTGGGAACCACCTGGGGTAAGGTCAAAGGAGAAGCACAGGACAGGAGTCGCTGGAGGTCTCTCGTCGACGATATGGCCTATACCCTGGGAGGGGTGACACTGACAGGCGTAAGTCAGTAAGTAATGTCTCTGGTAGCACCTAAGGCAGCTTGTCAGCCTGTTTTCACATCGGAGGTGTGTGAGAGGGAATTTGCACGACTGTGATGAGTGAAACATGTTCAGCTGTGTCCGATTTGCTGGGTTCTGAATGTTTGAAGCATACATTTGGTGTTGGACGCTGAAGTTCCCTTCAGCCTATGTGTATGTAAACTTCATACGTCCATAGTGGCCTGATGAGTGGTGCTTCGACTAAATACAAATCCACTGCGCCACCGAGTGCGCACCACCGTGTAACTAGCTTGTCAGTATTCTGACTTGAGCTAGTTATGCAGTAGCGCACACGCGGCGGTGGCGCAGCGGATTTGCATTTAGTCAAAGCACTACTCGGGCCCTTATGGTCAAGTCACCTCCTTTACCATGGCAACATTTCAGAAAAGTCTGACGTGAACTCCAGACCTAGATTGTGATGTTAAAGAGTTTTGTGGTGATGTGATTTTTCTAGCAGGTATAGTACACAGTGCCACAGTATCATTGGTGCTGAAGGGGTAAGGTTCGCTATGTTTCTGCGCAATCTAAAAAAAAAAGTGAAAAATAATATCCAACGACACAGCTTTAATAAACCTGGGTGTAAATCTACCCCATTGTAAATGTGTTCTGTCACTATTCCATTGAGATATTTTTATTTGAGTAAATTCAAGCCTTTGGGGCACCACTGATAGGTGCACCACGTCATATGTGACATAGACCGAAAACTGGTTTAGTGTAACCAGATCATTGAGTTTGGATGTTTGCAGTTGTAAAAGTGAGAAAATCATGAAAAATTTGAAATTTTGCCAAAAAATCGCTGTGCGTGCAGTTTTATAGGCGTTTTGGCATGTTTTGCGTGGCAACACCCTGTTTACCTGCACCGTGAGCTAGGTTTAGTGTGTTTGCTCATTTATTTTTTGTCTTACAGGTAGTCATGAGTCTTTTCTTCGACCATGAGCTGTGACCTTTGACCTTGACCTTGAAAGGGGTGGGGTTTTGGGGTGTTCAGTTTGATAAATGCGTTAAAAAAAATTCACTCTTTCAGTTATTGAAGTTGTGTGGGGTGGGTGTAGGGTGGGGTGGGTAGGGGTTTGGGTTGGAGGTGGGGGAGGGGAAGAGAGGGGGGGGGGGGTTGGGGGCTTAAGGTCAAAGGTTAAGATAAAAACTACAATGAAACAGTGTTAGCATGTGCATTTCATCAGACAGCTGACCCCAGAGTGAAATAAGCGGCCAAAATAATGTGACATGCATGCGTGTTATTTTGCATGGTCCTGCTACACTGGTTGCATCTGAGGTGTCATTCTGCTGTAATTGTCATGAGGGATGTCTCTGGTGTCTATTCTAAACCAAACACAAGCACTTGTACAATGAGTAAAGCTCATTTGAGTGTATTGTTATGGGACCTGCAGTTGCAGCCACCGGCAGTACAGGCTTTTACAGGAGTGTTCACAAGTTTGGCACACACATGCCTACTGCATCTGCAAGATGAGCTGAGGTGTTTTGAGACTCTGACAAGTGTGTTTTATATAAAAATGAAATGTACACAACCATTTTTCTCTGCTACCTCCTAAATAAGCACTCCAGACACTTGTTAGCGTATGCGGTGTGTTCCGCGTGGCATAGTTTTGGTTGTTTTGTGTAGTCTTTTTCCTGTGGGATAGCTCAGTAGACTTAATGTTTAAATTGCAGAGCTGTTTCATGACCCCTTTTGCCTGAGGAAAGATTGCAAGCAGCATATAGGGCATGGCAGCTGGTTACAGGCCTCTTCCAGCTTGTTGTCACCAGACAACAGTGTCAATGAGGATGCCTGGGCGATGTCTTTTGGGCTGCCCTAAGATACACAAGGAAATGGCCTTGTGTCTGAAATCTCATTTTTCATCAGTGTCAGTGTCATGGTAACTTTTTTCAGTTGTCCAGCCCACCAGAAGTCAGTTTGACTGTATTGCATGCGTGTGTAAACTTGGAAAAACAGAAAAAGTAGGGGAGTAGGCAATGGAAAAATATGAAAAATAAACTTTCATGTGCCTGTGTCTCAAATGCAACATTTCTGAAGATCAGATTATTACTTGATGTACGTGCCAATTTTGGAGACATTCTGACTATATCTAGTCTGTTTTTCATGGCATCAGATATGCATGATCCAACACATCAACAGCATTGTGAACGCCACATCAAGGCACTTCACATAATGGGCCATAACATAAAGATGCAGCAACATTCAAAGGTGTCACTTTGGGTTTGACTTAGCTATTGTCTAAGGGTTGCAACCAGCTCCCTCCATTCCACTCTGCTCTCTGCCATTCTTAGTGTGTCGCTCAGCTTCAGTCCCGTCCACTCTGAGATATTGTCCTCCCATCTTTTTCTCTGTCTTCCTCTCCTTCGCCTTCCTTGCACAGTGCCTTGCAGGATTGTCATGACAAGCCCTGCTGATCACGTGACATGCCCATACCACTTCAGTTTGCGTTTATTCACAATAGCTAATAGGTCTTCATAGGGCCCGATGGCTTGCCTGATTCTGCTTCCCACTTCCTCGTTCATGATGTGATCTCTGTACGAAATGCCAAGCAGCCTTAGAAAACATCTTATTTCAGTGGCTTGTATCCTCCTTTCGAGGTCTGCTGTGAGGGTCCATGACTCACAGGCATATAAGAACAGTGAGATGACTAAGAAGCGCATCAGTCTGATCTTGGAGCAGAGTGTGATGTTTCTGTCCTTCCATATGGTCTTCAGTCTTGTCAGCGCTGTTGTTGTCTGCACGATCCTGGACAGTATTTCTGGTTTGGTCCTTCATCTGTCACAATGGCTCCTAAGTATTTGAATTTCTTAACTGTTTCCAGTTTCTGGCCTCCAACCATGATTTCAGTGCCAATGCCTCTGGCGTTATTGGTCATCAGTTTGGTCTTCTCTGCGCTGATTTCCATCCCAAACGCAATGGCTGTACTGTCCAGTTTTACCACCAGCTGAGCTAGCTCCTCCTCTGTTCCTGCAAGGCCATCAATGTCATCCATGAAGCGCAAGTTCTTGATTGTTCTGCCTCCAATACCGACAGTTTCTTCATGATCTTTCAGAGTGTCTGTCGTGATTCTTTCCAGGAAGATGTTGAAAAGAGTAGGTGAGAGCAAGCAGCCTTGTCAGACTCGACTGTTGTCCTGAACCAATTTCCTATTTTGCCGTTGAAGCTAGTGGTCTTGTTGTAAAGGGTTTCTATTACTTTGATCAGGTTGGCATTGATGTATTTAGTCTAGGTCAGCGCTGAGTTTATTTAGTTCTAAAAATAAATGGAAAATCAGAGGAACACATTTGCACTGGGTAGATGTAGGCCGAGATGTAGGATTTGCTAGTGATAATGACAAACTTGGATTTGCGCTGAGTACACTTGGTTAGTAGCGTCAAGTTGGGACGTTTATGTCCAAATATAGCAAAATTGACCACTTCAGCACCAATGGTGGTAATCAGAAGGACTCTGGTAAAGTTTTATTTTGGACTGGGTAATACATTATATTGGGCAACATTTTGCTTGATACAGTGCCGATAAACAGACGTGATTTCTTGACCCGAATCAAAAATGATGTCCTCGTCTTATAACTCGGCCATTTTGATTCGGGTCTCATAATCACATCTGCCTATTATCAACCTAAAAATATGTGCACATGTACTAAAGTAGATTTACACATGTGGGAGGGGGGCAGGGCGGGGCGGAGGAGGGGGGGAGGGGAGTCAGTGTCATCTGGGTAAAAGATGTTAAAAAAAAGAATGTTAACCTACCTAGACAGAGCTGTTTCCTTGGTGAAGAATCAGCAGTGGTCGAACTCTTTCGTTTTATGTTTCCGAGAATGGACAGCTCGATCGCGTTTATGTTCGCTGAAGGTGGGGTACGTACAAGTACACGTCTTTTCTTAATTGTTGTCTTCTTGTATCCAAGGTTCAGTTCAGGTACTGGGTTGTCTTGAGTTGGCTTCCGGTCCACGAAATGAAAAGAACATACGAAAACGTTTTTCGGAGGGTTTTTCCTGTTGAGAGCTGCTAACCATTGTCTCTGCAAATCTGCATCATTCGGTGGCATTCTGTGAAGACGATATGGCAGCTGACATGAACATTCCTTTCTTGTTAGAGGCTTGTGGTCAAAACAAGGCTGTGCAAGAAGACTGTTCAAAGTTCTTTGGCTGTAATGGCAACCATGAACGGAACAGATCGCTCCACTGCTTCGAGTGTTTTGCTTTTGTGCTGTAGCCATTTTCTTGCAGACCGGAAATTGAGCACATAATCCTAAATATAGTAACAGCAATAGCGGCCCACATGCGTTTAGTCAGTGACGCCTGGGAAAGTCGTGATCACAACTTTCCCGACCTTGACTCTTAGATTTGCGTATGGGTGCTGCTTCCGGTTTAATTTCAAGCCGGTACAAGGTGTGTTCAGTTAGCAAACCAATCATGCAGCCTTCTTCGTCTACCGTGATCAAACGCTGGTGCTGACTCGAGTCTCCGATGGTTTAGAGGTCAAGCATCCATCGAAAATTCCGTAAAAGTTGTGGGTTGACGATATGAAACTGTGGCCGCCGGTCGAGTACAAAAACATATTTAACTTATACTTCGTGCTGTCTCAGAGCATCGACGGTGAGAGCATGGAAAACTTCAAAAGCATGGAGCCGTATCAATATTTTCATGTAGACAAAGTTGGAACAGTTTTTGTTTTCGCGCCAGCTGATGGACTGACCATTGTTCACGCAGACGTGACGCCCACACAGTCTGTAAACAACTTAAAACACAAAGCCTAGGTGCTGCTTACCTCATCTGGCATCGTCGAGACAGCAGGGTGTGGGTGCATTGCGGGGAGGGGAAAAAGTTGCAGCCACGCAGGCAATTTTATAGAAGGTAAGGCTATTGAAACAGTAATAATACAGATTTTTGTTTATTAACTGAGCAAAATTTTGCAGCAGGCATGGTTGCAGGAAGTCTGTGCATTATATATATATATATATATATATATATATATATATATATATATATATATATATATATATATATATATATATATATATATATATATATATATATATATATATATTATGTGTGTGTGTCCATGTGATATTATGAAAGAATTATGACCATCTTTTATGATTTGATAGATAACAAAAGTAAAGCGGCTATAATAACAATGCTCTTTTTTTTCCCAGTTGGAGTATGCAACTACTACTGGCAGATCTGGCACAGCCTGCACAGATACCCCAGCAGAGCTGGAACCGTGGCACGTGCAGCAACCTGGAGCCAAAGAAGTTAGGAGAGATCTCCTTTAAAAGGAAAAACAGATCATCCAAGCATGGAGAGGATGCACTTGTACAACTACAAGGAACACCTGTGAATGACCTAGCTGACCAACCTGTGTTCCTTTCGAAGCAAGACTTTACTACTGAAAGTGGAGCAGTCAAGCATGGCTAACATGTTTAAGCTGCAAGGTACACTCATAAACAAGTGCTTCACAGTTGCACAGCTTCCTCAAGGGTCTGCACAAGCTTGTGAGATAGTCAAGTGACCTGTCATGTACCTTGTGTAAGACATTTTACATGAATAATGTATATGTAGATGATGATCAGATTCATGATTTGGAGATCAGCACACATGAACAGTCGTCATCAGTGGTGTGGCGAGATGCACGACGTGTTCGCATCACAGGTAGCTCTGCCAAAAAGGTGCCTTTAAGAGCAACCACCAATCCTGAAAAATTTGTTCGTGAACATCTTTACCCCACCTTCAGGGGAAATGCTGCAACACAACACGGAAAGGTCGGTGAACCCAGGGCCATCCATACACTACAAGACATATGATTGAAGGTATTGCCAAAGGGAACGATTGTCTGCCAGAATGAACCATGGTTGTCAGGAAGCCCAGACGGGGTGACAGATGATGGTGTGCTTGTAGAAATTAAATGTCCGCTCATCAAGAATGATGTACCTGTACAACATTTTGAAGACAGATTTGCTACCAGATTTTGCGATGTAATTTTGCGAGACGGAAAGGCTGTTCTGCAGGAAAATGGACCAAGGGGCTATTACATGTACATGCAAGTTCAGCCGACCATGTTTTGCACAGGTTTACAATTACAGATGCATTTTTTTCATCTGGACTGAGATAGGTCACTTGCTTCTGGAGATTGAGTACAATGAGGAGTATGTGCGTTGTGTTGTGAACAGGTTGAAAGGTTTCTACTTTGCATCAATGTTGCCAAGACTAGCAGATGATTTTGCTGAGGGCCGCTTGAAACTGTGCAGAGAGTACACCGACAGTGTCAAACTCGAAGTAAACTTTGTAGAACACTAGAAGACAGCCCCTTGATACATTTTCGTTCAGAATATTCAGGATACCGGCCGTTCATGTCATGATTTTTCAGTTACTAAAGTTATAGTAAACATGTAAATTGAAGTATATATACTTGATTCACATGTTTACTTTCAATGTAATTGTGAAATTCTAGCTTTTCTCATTTATTGTTTGACTGAAACTTTAGTCTAACTCCTTCTCTGCCCGGACACAGCGAATTCCACCCATCACAGCAAGAGATGTAGATCCTCTTGAACCCCTGTAACTGTGGGGGTTCATGAGAATCAATGCCTCCTGCTGGCAGAGACTATCTTCATATGCATCCTCTGACGGAGGAGGTTGTCTGTGTTTAAGACTGCAAAATATTAAAAAAGGAGGAGGAGGAGACTAGAGCTTTGGATTTATATCGCTTTTATTACTGTTAGTGTTATAATAATTGCTCATTGAACCCTGGGACCTAATTTCCCAGATTTTCTATTCAAATGACACGCCCGTTGTGGTAGGTGGATCGACCATGCAAGTTCAAGGGTAGTTCCAGATTAGCTTGACGACTAACCAGCGTGAAACTGTCACTAATTTAGGTGTCAAGCTATTTAGGCATTGATTACCCTTGAACATTCATAGTTGATCCATCACCATCTCTGGCATGCACACTGACTGTTCAGTTGAAATATACATGTATTCTGAAGTGATTTTATGTGCTAAATCACAAGCTTTTTGTGAACGCCACCTAAAACAAAAATAAAATTGCAAAGCATAAAACGTAATTTAAATCCATTGTGGTTGTCTTGTCAGACTGAGTGAGTGCATAAGTGTTGCTGAAGAGGTCAACTTCGCTATATTTATTTAGACCCCCACCCTGGCATGTGTATGTATCAACCCAGTACAAATTTGCTGCAATGATCTTCCAATAATATATGTAAACATACTCAGAGATAATCTGAATGTACACAGCATATCCACTCCACTATAAAATCTGAGCGGAGCAGTGGCAGCACAAATTTGAGCTGAGTAGATGTATATGTATGAATAGGTAAATTCAGCAGGGTCGATTCGCGCTTGGTATGTTATGCTGAAATATATAGTGACGTTGACCCTTTCAGCATCTGTGTTTCTTAAACTGTTAAACAAGTGGTTACATTTCTGTGTATAATATCCTAAGTACATGTTTAGCACAACACAGTGACACAAAACCAAAATGAATACATGAATGTCTTTCTGCTCTCCATTCTGCATGTTTAACAGCATTATAACAGTTCCAAGTCATATGACAGTATGATTCACCAGCAGCACCAGCTGAATAATATCCTAGATGCAATTTCAAGATTCATATTTGAATATTGCAAATACTTGCTCTTAACTGACACTTTTTTAAAAAAGTGATATAATATGCAGCTGATACATAAACTCACTCATCTGCCTCAACCTTTTTTTTTTGATAAGATCACTGCCAAGATTCACCAGAGCTGCACATAATGAGCACAATTTTGTCAATCTTTTTAGTCATTGAGACAGGGACAGTGTCCTTGAGGATTCAGAAAACTTTCATCCTCCTGATGGCTCGTTCCACATGAATGCGAACTTTGGCAATGCAAGGTGTTCTTGTAACTTCTTGGTCAGGCAGCTGCTTTCCATGTGAAAAAGCTAAAATATTCAGACTGACCTTACGGGTAAACAGTTAAATCCTGAATTGTGAACCCCCGGTCCGCCATTACCTCATCACCAGGCAATAGTCTGTCAAGCACACCACTGTCTTGAACAATGAATTTGACACTGGCACGCCCACCATAGGCCCTAGATATATGCATCACTAACCCACATGCTGTAATTGAAACACAGTATTTCACAGTGTTATGTGACTTGTAGTTACTGTAGGACTCATCACGTGATCTGAGGTTGCTTGCCTTTTGCATAATTGTTTCTGCACAGTCTAGCACACATGTTGTCTTGGGATAGTGACGTTTGAAACACTTCAGCATTGTTGCTCTAATTGTCTCCCTTGGCAGCCACACAATAAGCATAGAAAGATGACTGGCCATGGTGTCAATCCAGTAAGAGACTGTCTTGCTGACAAGACTTCCAGACACAGAAGCGTCTTGCTAAATCAGCATACAACAGATTGAGTTTCAGCTTTATCAAAGTCATGAGAATTTGGTCAGCTACAGGCATGCGGAACGTTCGGTCAGAATGTGGTAGTAAGCATGTGACCGAAGTTGTAAAAACCAGAAATGGGATACCGCAATACAATTTGGCATCACTGTCTGTCTTTATAAGTGTATCAGCCACACCCTGATCTTCAGAAATTTGGCACTGAATTGTTGCATCATTGTGTTTTGTTTTCTTTGCATCATTTTCAGCTTATGTTTTTACCAGGATCTGTTTCCTTTGATTCTGCACGGTTTGCTGTAGTCATGGCACTCTATATGAATGTCAATCCACTGAGTAAAAGCATCCATAGTTGTGGCATGTTTTTCACCTGGTGTTGCAGACAAGAGGCTTGAGTCTGAAGTGCAGGGCAAATCCATTACTCCCTCATCTTCAGAATGAGATGACTCAACAGCAGCTGCACAAACACAATATGTCTGGAGTAGTGAAGTAGTTAGAAACCAAGATCTGAAGTTAGCCCTTGCCATAGTACAGCAAACAACATTTAATTGCTACATTGCTAGAGGCAGATCCTCATGAGTCCCTAACCCTGCATATACGGGGGCTCATGAGGAATAAGCCTCCAGCAGACTTCATCATACTTCAGTATGGCTCAGGCTGACAAAATTAATCTGCAGTAAATTAGTGATTGTTTTGACAAGCAAATAGTGAAGAGAAGAAACCAACGGAGAAAGAAACACTTAGATAAGACAGTTTCAACACATTAATATTAATATTTCGGGTAAAAACCGTATTACAAAATTAAAAAACAAAACAAAACCCAAGTGTACAGTCAGTTTTTTCCTTATCTTTTTTGTTGAGAGAGCGGCAGGGTGGCACCTTGCTTCTCTCAACAAAACAAATAAGAAGCAACAGACTGTACACTTGTCTATTTTGAAAAAGGGTTTTCATCCAAAATATTAATAGTGTTGTAACTGTCAACATTCTCTAAGCGTGTTTCTTTCTCCACTGGGTTCTTCTCTGCATTTTAAACACATGGCAATCAACTTTTTGATCTGGATTCATTTTGATAAGCAAGTAATAAACTACAGACTTATATATGTACACATGTAATAAAGTAGATTTACACATGGTGGAGTGGAGGGGTTTATTGATTGTACATTGCTTAACGTCCCGACAGCAACAAGGCTTTCTCAGGACGTGCCTGCACTGCTTGTGAAGAAAAAAAAAAAAAAACACAAAAAAACCCCAGAACATTGAATGTATGTCGCCAGCCGGTCAAATACGTTAAATAAACCTAACACATGGGGCCTAAATAAAGCTAAGACCATTTAGCAACACACATCCAATATCAAGAGCTACAGGCAGTGCAGACAGTAGGGAGAGTTTTAAAAAGGCAAATACAGGTGAATGGACAAAGGGTAGACAGAAACACATGCCCCAGAATAGAGAGAAAAACCCACCCTGTGGGGCTGACCAGGGTGACCCTGGGAACTAAAAAATACCTAACCCCACCCAAGTCCCCCAGGGCAGACCCGGGTGGGGTGGAGGGGGGGGGGGGTGTCATCTAGGTAAAAGATGTTAGAAAAAGAATGCTAATCTAGACAGAGCTGTTTCGTTGGTGAAGCATCAGCAGTGGTCGAACTCTTTTGTTTTATGTTTCCGAGAATGGACAGCTCGATCGCGTTTATGTTCGCTGAAGCTGGGGTACGTACAAGCACACGTATTTTCTTGAATGTTGTCTTCTTGTATCCAAGGTTCAGTTCAGGTACTGAGTTGTCTTGTGTTGGCTCCCGGTCCACGAAATGAAAAGAACATACAAAAACGTTTTTCGGAGGGCTTTTCCTGTTGAGAGCTGCTAACCATTGTCTCTGCAAATCTGCATCATTCGGTGGCATTCTGTGAAGACGATACGGCGGCCGACATGAACATTCCTTTCTTGTTAGAGGCTTGTGGTCAAAACAAGGCTGTGCAAGAAGACTGTTCAAAGTTCTTTGGCTGTAATGGCAACCATGCACGGAACAGATCGCTCCACTGCTTCGAGTGTTTTGCTTTTGTGCTGTAGCCATTTTCTTGTGCACCGGAAATTGAGCACATAATCCTAAATATAGTAATGGCAATGGCGGCCCACATGCGTTTAGTCAGTGATGCCTGGGAAAGTCGTGAATTCAGCAGAGGGTTGCCAAGGGCACATGTGAATCTACTTGATCAGAGAGAGGGGGAGGGATGAGGGAAACACTGACATTCACAAGGACATGTTAGTTATATCCATACACACATGAACGCACACCACGCAAAACACACGCACAATATAGGAACAAGCAAGCAAACGATCTTGAGCGAGTTCGATTCATCTTGGGCGACTTGACCACTGTCGGCTTAACTCGTATCTTGGGCGACTTCACCGCTTACTTTGCTGAGTCGACTTATGTCGGGCGAGATGGCGCATGGGTGAGATATTATATGGGCGATTTAACCGGCATGGGAACCCGTACTTCTGATGATGATGATGATGATGAACTTGAAAAGGGACAGGGACTTCCAACTCTCGTTCATTTCGTCCGGGGGGGGGGGGGGGGGGGGGGCCAGGGGGGTTGGGGGGGAGGTTGTCTCGCTGTCTGTTTGCCGCTCCGTCGCGCAGCTGGCTGATGGTACTGCCGGGGCCGGGTGGTTGGTGGTGGAGGAGGCAGGTGGTGGGCCGGGGGGCCGTCGCCTAGCGCCAGGCTGGTGGGTAGTAGAGGGCCAACCACTCCAAAAGGTCTTGCAGGAGTGGTGGCGGTGGTGGTGGTGTCGGCCGGGGGAACCGTGGCCGGTTGTGGTAGGGTCCTGGGAGGTGAGGCGGTGGTGGTGGCGGCCAGTTGGTTCTTGGTCGGGGGTCGGGCGTTGGAATGGGCAGGGTGGGTGGCGCTGTAGAGGTGGCAGGCGCATGTGCGGTGGCGGGGTGGCGAGCAGTGGTGGTCGCTGTTTCCTGAAGCGTTTGGGCGGTCGGTGGCGTCTTCTTTGTTGACGCGGGCCGGTGGCTGTTCCGTTGCCCGCCTGTGGTGGTGGTAGCTGTTGGGGGAGCGGGTCTGTACCTGCGTCCTGGAGGGTTTTTCCTGCTTCTGGTGGGATTTCTGTTTCTGTCTCCTTGTCTAGGGTGTCGGGTGGCGTGGTGCCAGTTGTTCTTTCGATAGTCTGCGGGGGGTCGGTGGTGGCTTGGCTCCCCTTTTCGGTTGGTTGGGCTGTGGCCTGGCTGGCCGTGTCCTTCGTAGTGGGCACCAGGTCTTGAATGGCGCCCGTATGCACCAACCAGTGGGCGGTGACCAGTGCCCGGTGGTATGCATCTCCTGTTACTGCTAGGATGGCCGGGACTGCGTCCTGGAGCAGGAGCACCAGGTCGTCAAAGTACCCGTACTTCGAAGAGATAACACACTTTATAGGTTTATGTGTGGCCACACAGGGCAGTTACTAAATAAGGTTATGCCCTTTTTTCACACACTGTTCTCTGTTAACCTATTGCAACACAAAGCTATGAAAGAAGAACTTTTCTGCCAAAACAAAAAAATCAGTCCACTACGCGGAGCATATCACAGGAGAAACATTTTCAGCAGTTCTCAAACAAATTGTCTGTTAGCGTTTTCCGCAACACTCCAATGCACTAAATACCCCATGACAAAACTGTCGTCTGCAAGCCTGCATACAACCGTGCACATGGTTCATAAGGCTCCCATGAACACACTAGGTCGACTAAAATTACCCAAATTTTACTCTTCTTCACCCCACCTGTCATGCCTTTTGTTGCTCAAAGCGCCCAAAAAGGCAAAAAAATTGAAGTTTACACCATAAAACAATTGCAAAAAGGGAGAATTAAAAAAAAAAAAAAATTTCTTGCGGAAAAGTTACTACATGCACCGAAAGCAATTGCCCCGTGTGGCCTGTGCTGAAGCTTTTGTTGTATACGTTGACGCGTTGTTTTATTTGTATGCAATGGAATCAAAGCTCCATTTAAAATCTTGAACCGCTGTCGTGAGATGGCCTTAGTCACCTCCTCGGTGTTTAACCCAAATGATGGCAAACTAACTCATATCTTTGAAACCTGATTTAAAAGTAATGTTGATTATGCAATATCATTATTTCTAAACACACACACACTTCTGTATATTCACATGGATGTTGCAACAACTGAAGAAAGAAACATGAAAAATGACAGTTACAACACAATTAAATTTTATTCATAAGTACACAGTTTACTACTTTTCTTTTGATAAAGGCAAGTGGCAACTTGACTTCATCAAAATGTAAGTCACAAATTGTGTCTCTTATTTTTGGAGAAAGGGTTTTCAGCTGATATATGAATAAATTGTGTTTTAACTGTCTTTCTAAGTGTGTTTCTTTCTTCATTGAAGTGTTCTCTGCATTTTGCACACTTGGCAGTCACATGTTTGGTCTGGATTTCACACGTTTGAAATCACAAGTACACCTACAAACATATTTATGCCAAAGAAATCAGAAGTCACAACATTTCATTTGTTATAAATAGAAATGTATTCAGAAACCAACAAGCACATCATGCTATTGCACACAGATCTACATGTGTGATATCTGTTATGATCAGACCATAAACAAAGACCAAAGTCACAAATAAAATAATGTACAATTACAAAACAACAAAATTTTCTTCACAACAAATATTGACTAGTCTTCCAAAAAAGGGAAAAAAATGAATTACAGAAAGTAATGAGCAAACAACAGAAAATAATAATAACGGATAATCACGGATTTCATTTTATAAAGAAATATAACAAACATAACAAAGAAAGAAATAACACACTGGTTGTCTCCCTTCGATTGCTGTGCTGATAAGCGCAGCAATTGAAGGGAGACAACCAGCATGGAAAGAAACATGCTGCAGACAAACAAGCACAAAACTGTTTTGTGCTTTATCTTCCAAAGTGCATTTCTTTCAGTGACTTAAAAAAAAAAAAATTGTACACGCTTGGTAATTCTTCCATCTGGATTTCGTTTACTGAAGCTCCCAAAAGTCCATGCCACACTAAACTCACATAAGAACATGACCAACACAAAATGGGGATCATTCAGATCAGACTCAGTATACCTGGAATCAATAAGGTCAGATCATGTTTTTGGCGCTAAAATTAACACCATCGCTGCACATGATCACAAACTGCGCGACCAAACCCGACTGCACACTGACCGACATGCACATGAAGAACACAGATGTAAACTGGACAAAGACCACAGGACTAACAAGAGACATAAACCCTCATGAGCCCCCGCAACAGCAGGGGCTCATGAGGGTTTATGTCTCTTGCAGCTGGGTAGCATTTGCCTTCTCCCTGCGCGGAATGGGGTTACATACCGGTAGGCTTGTGAAGAAAAACACCCAGTAAGCAACAGTTCTTTGGCTGACGCCAGCCTTCAGTTGGCCCAAGCATGGTCGTGCGCAGGCCAATTACAGCTGATGTCGGCCAGAGTACTTTTTGTTCCCTAGGAGCCACAGAGCTGTTTAACGATATTCTGATGGATGTGCTGAACTGTGTGGCTGTTGGTAGCGGTTATTGTCACGATTATTCTTTTTGCAATCACCGTTTAAGAAAACCTGGTACATGCAGCCAAAGGGTTAATACTTTGTACTAAAGCTGACCAGTATTAGTAACTCTAGATCAAGATGGATTGAGATCAGTGGAGCTGTCACAGAATTCAGCTGAACCCATTTAGTCCCTACAGCAGGAGTTGGATTGAACATGATAATTGAAGGCTAGAACCAGATTAGCTTGGCGCCTTTAGGCGCCAAGCTCATCTGACACTACCCTTGAATTATCATGGTCAATCCATCCCCTGCAACTGGTACATAGTCGTTAGGCAACACCTGCAAATTTGAGAAATGGGACCTTGGGGCTAAAAGGGTTAATATGCTGAGCACTAAGGTAAACAAATTATACAACTGAAGATCTATATAAACCAATTAATAACAAAGGTGATTTTTGTGGTGCCTAACTTCAAACAGAGATCCTTACAAATTTCAAATATTCAAAAAATGAAATTACAAAAACTGTACACAGCATAGAAAACACACACACCAGGCACCACAGGAAAACTACAGCAGAATCATCCAGTAAATGTTAATTGGTGGGGTAATGGAGTTGGAAAAAGTGTGTTTTTAGGTCAGATTTAAAAACAATTCAAGAGATTTGCACAGTAGGTCAACCATGACAGCGCAAGGGCAGTGCAAAATTAGCTTGCAGCACAGACTGACCATGATGGTTCAAACATGGTGCCAGAACCGACGCACGCTTAGGTCAACCATGACAGTTGAAGGGTGTCCCCAGAATAGCTTAGCGCCTGCAGGCGCCAAGCTGTTCTGGCACTACCCTTGAATTATCATGGTTGATCCACATCTAGTTGTTGTGTGTCAGGGCTAACAAGGGTAATGAGTAAGGTAAAACACTAACACATTCCTGCAAGGATCGCTGCGACAAACCCACTACTGACAGCCAAAGGGGTAATAACACAATATGGAAACAGGGGATGGTGTACACAAAAATCAGTACTCAAGCAAATAGGAATAAGACAAGTTAGGTCACACTAAAACATCCACCCTTTGTGTGTCGGTAGCAGTTTACAGAATCATCGCAACTAAAACTGCTACCGTCACGCAAAAGCTTTATACATATTCACGGTGTACTTAGAGCTTAGACAATAGGAGTTAAGTGGGTAATCAGATAATGTTTCGCCCAGCAGTGATATTTGGTTGGCAGCCAATGCTAGGTTCAATGAGCAATCCACCAACCAAATATCACCAGAAATGAAAAATTGCCCGAAAACTCACGAGAGCCCTGCTGCCAACAAAATACACAACGGGTTCACAAGCAGCGCAAGAACGATCGCTAGATTACGTGACTTTGAGATGAGACTAGGCTTAACAGGCCATGAAATGTGGACAACTCGGCTAGCTGTTATGCATAGCCAATACGATTTTGCTGTGTATCACATGAAACGTGAAAATTTTAAGCTCACATTGACAAAGAACCGTGGACGATTGTTTCCTGATCATACAGTTGTTACAACCTTTTTTTTTTTTACATTGTTGCGGGAAATGACCTCGCATTATTCATGAAAACTGTATATGGCAATGAAGGCAGTCACAGTGGCTTCGGAAAATGGTCTACCATGTTGTTTCAATAGCTAGAAATAATTATTTAACTTTGTTATACCAACAGTAGATGCATTTTATTCAAGTAAACTCTGCTTAATAAAAAGACGATTTCACTGAAATAATTTGTTTATGAAACGTTTTCCTGCTCGCACTGCCGATCATCCATAGTGATGCACCATCATGTCCCGCCCACTGCACTTTCTTGCCTCTAGCGCTAGAGAGCAGGCTAGTTTGGGGGAACTCATGACCTCGGTATTGACAGGTTTATAGAGAAATTCACTGGAGAAAGATGACAAAGCAAAAAAACAGATGTTTATACATGTATATTTAAGTTAATGAAAATAGAGCTACTGTGAAAGTTCAGAACAGCTTGGCGCATGATGTTTTTCAGGGCTGAATGGTTTAACCCAATAAGGTACACTGAGCACCACCCAACTGCAACCACTGCAAGAGATTTAGACCGAGTCCCTGCAACTGTGGGGGCTTGTGAGAATCTATGCCTCTCGCTAAAACCACTTTGCATCTATGGCCCTTTGATGGCTGGGAAAAATAAATTTACTATGTCAAAAATCAGTCTGCGTCCACCGGGCAGTAAAGGGGTCCACATGTGTTACCAGACCTCAAGAAACATTTTCTGATTTTATAATATTTATGTTGCTAGAAGTTGCAGTAACCTTATGAATCTTTAAATGTTTCTTTAGTTCAGAGTTCTTATTAAACGAGGCAGTGCACTGATCACATGCAAATGGCCTGTCACCAGAGTGTATTTTCATGTGATGTTTCAAACTGTTTGACCAGACGAATGTTGCATCACAATGTGGACACTTAAACGGCCTGTCCCCAGAATGGATTTTCATATGTGCGTTCCAACTGCCACGGCGAAAGAAGGATGCATCGCACACAGAACAAACATATGGTTGGTCTCCAGTATGTATTCTCATGTGCTGTTTCAGCTCATTAAGCCTAGTGAAGGAGGCATCACACTGCTCACACTCTAGCCTTTCTTCATCGTGAATCTTCATATGCTGTTTTAAATAGCACTTCTGTTTGAAAGAGCTGTCACACTGGGTACAAGTGAAGGGTTTTTCATCGGTGTGCGTGTACATGTGGCGTTTGAGTGCCGAAGAACGTGAGAACGCTGCATGGCACTGATGGCACTTGTACGGTTTTTCACCAGAGTGAGTGCGAGCGTGATCTTTCAAATGCCAGGGCAGCCTGAAGGACAGGGAACACTCCAAGCATTTATAGGACTTGCCATCAGGAGAGTCTTCTGACACCCCTGCATCTGAGGAAGTTTGAAACCTCACAGGCAGTTCATAGTCATCGTTACAACCAGGACTTAACCCCCTTGAACAGGCAGCCACTGGAACTGTTGATGACACCCTTGGATGCATGCCCAGAGGGTTTAAAGGACTTGGAGTGATTTTTGGGCTAGTTAAGAAAGTATTGTTGGTTTCATCAACACAACTGTCATGTAATTTTGATGTCTTCTCAAGACCTGAATCATCTGTGAACAGTTCTGTTTTAATACTGAAACCAACACTAGGATGAGACTCTGAACCGAGACCCTCTTGCGAAGGACCATGTTGGACTTTTGATAGAGACTTGACATTTTCTCTGTTCCTTTCAGATGTCTCAGTTTTCAATGCTACACTGGCCTCAGATCTGCACATTTCTGAATGATTACTTTCTTTTTCTGGCATACCACTCATGTTTGATTCCAATTGCGACTGTGGCTTTTGTTTAATGGAGATGTGAGAGAGATCTGTCTTAACATTACCTCCAGGATCCACTATCACTGGTTCTCTTTTGACAGTTCCACCCATGGCGACGTCTGGTAAAGTGTCAGCACCCATCCCCAGTAGCAAAACGTCTTTGGGCCCATGATGGCCGCAGTGGACCCGCACACAGCCATGCATGGGCCCACTGCAGCTGTCATGGGCCTGGGGACCTTTGCTTACTGGGATGCTAGTCTCAGAGTCCGACTGGTCATTTCCAAGTGTGCTGCTTGACTGAACATTTGATGTTGTGGATATGGCTGCTCCTTGTTCCATGTTATGGACGAGGGTCTCCTGTCCTGCGTGAATCCGCATGTGTTTATTCAAGCCCACGAAGTCATTGAAGGATGCACTGCACAGCGTACAAGGGTGGGGTCTATCAGCATTGTGAATTTTCAAGTGCCTGCGTAAATCTGAGCTACGAGTAAACGTCCTTGAACACTCATGACACGAATAGGGTCGTTCCCCCGTATGTTTCCTGACGTGTTGTCTCAAGGTTCCCGAGCGAGTAAAGGCAGCATTGCACACAGTACACACAAACGGCTTGCATCCCGTGTGGGACTTCATGTGATCCCTCAGGTGGCCAATCTGTTTGTACGCAGCAGGACAGTGTTCACAAGAATACGGTTTTTCACCTGTGTGAATACGAAAGTGTCTGGCCAGATCAGCGCTGGAACTGAATGTGGCCATACAGTGACCGCACACATGGCTCTTCTTCTGTGCACTTCTTTTTCTTTTTTTAACTTTAGTGTAATGGATGCCATCACCATCATCAGTCCTCTGGCGCATGCAGTCATTATTGTCAACACCCATGGATAAGTCTGGTCTAATGTCAACACCCATGGACAAGGCTGGTCTAATGTCAGAACCCATGGATAAGTCTGGTCTAATGTCAGAACCCATGGATAAGTCTGGTCTAATGTCAGCACCCATGGATAAGTCTGGTCTAATATCATCACCCATGGATAAGTCTGGTCTAATGTCAGCATACATGGTTAAGTCTGGTCTAATATCTTCACCCATGGATAAGTCTGGTCTAATGTCAGCACCCATGGATAAGTCTGGTCTAATGTCAACACCCACGCTATTTTCTGAGTCTGACCCATAATTGCTAAATGTGCTGTTTGACTGAACATCTGAATATGTGTGTATGGCCGCTCCTTGCTCTGTGTTTGCATCTCTGCTAGAGTCTGATGCTGAACTGAGGTTTATGTCTAAACCATGGGCTGTACCATTGCTATCATTATTTTCAACAGTGACACTAACCTCCTTGTGCATGATGTCAACAGAACTGCTGGCTGCATGCTCAAGGAGGTCAATTAACGATCCAGTATTGTGTTCATGGACAGAAGTTTCCCGCTCTGCATGATTTCGCATATGTTTAGTCAAGCTCGCGAGGTTATTGAAGGACGCAGTGCACAGAGTGCAACGTTGTGGCCTGTCAGCATTGTGGATTTTTAAGTGCCGATGCAAATCTCCTCTACAAATGAAACTCCTGGAACACTGGTGACACGAAAAAGGTCGCTGTCCTGTATGTTTCCAGCTGTGTTGTCTCAGTGTTTCCGAGCGACAGAAGTCAGCACCACACACATCACACACAAATGGCCTTTCTCCCGAATGGCACCTCATGTGATTCTTCAGGTGGCCGATCTTTTTAAATGTGGCAGGACAGTGTTCACAAGCATACGGTTTTTCACTCGTGTGAGTACGCAAGTGTCTGAACAGATGATGCCTGTAGATGAATGTGGCCATACAGTGACGGCACACATGGTTCTTCTCACCCACACCTTTCTTTCTCTTTCTGCCTTCTTTGACACCAGAGACAGGTAATCCACTGTCACCAAGGCCCTTGCGCATGCAGCCATCAATACCTTTAACCCTTTGTCTGTCGGTAATGGTTTTTGTCATGATTCCTGCGGAATCATCTTGACAAAAACTGTTACCGACAGCCAAAGGGTTCACACTGGCCTCAGCCTCTAAATTACTGCTTTCATTATCTGGTCTCTTGCTGATGCTTGATTCACATTCCGACTCCGGTTCTTGTTTAATGACGACGTGAGCATGATCTTTCTTAACATGACCTTCATGGTCTACCGGCTCTGGTTCTCGTTTTACTGGTGTAACGCGAGTCTCCGAGTCCGACTGATCATTCTCAAATAAACTGTTTGGCTGAACACTTAAACAATCGGATATGGCTGTTCCTTGATCGGCATTCACATGTCTGCTAGTGTCTAAGGCTGAACTGAGATTTGTGTGGAAACCATGGGCTGTATGACTGCTCTCGTTATGTTCAACAGTGAGATTAAACTCACTGTGCACGATGTCAGTGGTATTATGACCTGGATGATTTTGCATGTGTTTAGTCAAGCTTGAGAGGTCATTGAAGGATGCAGTGCACAATGAACAAGGGTACAGCCTGTCTGGATTGTGGATTTTCAAGTGTCTGCGTAAATCTGCTCTCCGAGTGAAAGTCCGTGAACACTGATGACATGAATACGGCCGTTCCTTCGTATGTGTCCAGATGTGTTGCCTAAGGGTTTCCGAACGACTGAAGGTAGCATGACACACAGAACACTCATATGGCCTGTGCCCTGTGTGGGTCTTCACGTGATACGTCAGGTGGCTCTTCTGTCTGAATGCAGCAGGGCAGTGTTTACAAGAATATGGTTTTTCACCTGTGTGAATGCGAATATGCCTGGAGAGATCAGCCTTGTGTATGAACGTGGCCATACAGTAACTGCAAACGTGTTTTTTCTTCTCTGTACTTTTCTTCTTTTTTTTCCCTTTGGTGCCACGGAACAGTGCATCACTGTCATTAACTCTCTTGCGCTTGCAGCCACTTGCTCTGTCAACAGTACCGGTGACTGCATGCGCAAGGGGGTTCAGTGAATTTGGACTGTTACTGACAGAGGAATATGCCATAGCTTGAATATCGCTGTTAAAATTTGGAGTTTCCTGATGCTCGTTCCCAAAAGTGAAAGATTCATTGATGTTAGATGTATGTGTATTCCACTGGCCATCGGTGTCAACGCCGATACCTGGCTCCTGTTTCACGCTGTCTGCATTGGGACACAGTTCTGCCTCTGGATCCTGCTTCACGCTGTCTGCACTGGGATCCAGCCCTGCCTCTGGATTGAACACTAGAACAGAAACAAGAACACAAAGTTCTACAATACCCATTCACTGCCAAGAAAAAGTCAACATAATCCAACTGCAAGAGACATAGATCCTCATGAGCCCCTGCAGTTGCTCATGAGGATCTATCACTATGCCTCTTGCAAAAACCTCTTTATATCCATGCTACTTGGGCTAATTGATGTTAAATAAATAAATATCTTAAAAACCTAATTGTCATCCACTGGCACATGCGCACAAAATGTTTCAAATTACAAAGCATCAGAACAGATTATATTATGATGCTGTAATCAATCTCCAACCCACTAAAGGCTTAAAACACTGCTGGGATAACATATACGTAAGCATTTTTATCATTTTTTAAAAATTCAATTGACACTGTAAATAATTTCCTTGCTGATCATTCATGTTCACTCACAGTCACACACTGAAAAGTTAGGAAAATGAACACAATCAAATCACTAGCATAAAAGTATGTTTATCTAAAGAAACACCCACAAGTATAATTTGTATGATTATTTCACAACCATCAAATGCAAAGTGACAGACCAGAATTACACAGGTACAGCAGAATCTGCTTGAAGCAACCACTCTTACAAAAGATCAGCTGGCATTAACCCATTTCATCCTGACACATCCATTGCTTGGAATACATTTGACTATGATAGTTCAAGGGTGGTGCCAGAATAGCTTGGCGCCTGAGGCGCCAAGCTATCCTGGCACCACCCTTGAACTAAAACGGCTGATGTCTCCTAATCTGTAATGCAGCCTTCATAAGACTGACAATAAGCAGATTTTACAAAATCAGCCTCAGGATATATAATGGGTTAAAGACCATCATTTAGCTGGATGTAGCCTCCTAAATATAACATTCTTCAAAGACCAACCCAAGAGAAAAAGACATGAACAAAATAAGCCTGCTCTGCGATTTTTGAATAATAGCTCAAGTTGGAATGTATATGGGTCATTCTCTGGAAAAGGATACCACTTGTGTGACATTCAAAGTAAAAATTCAGTTTTGCATTTTTAAACAAACTGTATATGCAAATGAAAGAATAATCCTTCTAGTTAATGTACATGCAAAGCAAAATATAAAAAAAACTAGTGATGTTAGCATTTTGTATGATTTTATTTTGCAAATTGTACAGTCTCGGTTGTTGCATGGACGCCAATGTGAGTCCCATTCCACTCAAAATCATCCATCAGTACCATCATTTGACGCCTAAATAATCTTCCAGTAATCAACACACACACTACTATGTTGAAAAAAACAAGAATTTTACAGTATTTACCTTAGTTTGGTTATATTTTGGCCACACACAACATTATCTTGAGTTCGTCCATCTAAAAGTTTTTCTGCTTCTCAGAAAACAACAACTAGAGGCATAATTCTTTATTACTGATGCCCTTGGAGTGTCTCAATGCCAACTTAGTTTGGGAAAAAATAAAAATTAAAAATAAACAATAGAAAAACTGATTTACATTTTGGTGTTATCTTGGTTGTGACTCGGACGCCAGAAGAAACGTAGCCACCTTTTTGAATGAAACATATTCCCATATGATGTTTTCATTGGGCAAAAACATTACAGTGTCAATAAAATTGTTTTTTTTTTTTTTAAGTGTACGCTTTATCATTCCTACCCAGAAATGTATCACAGCTTGTAAATGTCGAAATAATCGATCACTGTCGTTGCCGGATGCCACACTGCATTGTGGAGTCCAAATCACGACCGAGATAACTTTAAATTTCTAGCCATTTCCCCACGAACACATTGCTCAGAGTGTTGTTAAGGCTACTCTTACAGAAGAATATGCAATACAAAAGCTACATAATATCTCAAAAAAGCAGTTTAATTGACATACAACTAAACGTAGATCGCTGCGAAGATTGACGCTAAAGAAACAATGGCGGACATATCTCGGTCGTACAACAGGCCACACAGGGCAATTAGGTTACGCCCCCTTTTCACACACTGTTATCTGTTAGCCTCTTGCAGCATAAAACTATGAACGAAGAACTTTTCTGCCAAAACAAAAAATCCACTTGGAGCACATCACAGGAGAACCTATTTCAGCAATTCTTACAAAAATTAAGAGTTAGCGTTTTTCACAACACTCAAATGCACTAAGTACCCCATGACAAAACTGTCGTCTGCAAGCCTGCATACAACCGTGCACATGCCCCAATTAGGCTCCCATGAACACACTAGGTCGACTAAAATTACCCAGATTTTGCTCTTTTTCACACCACCTGTCATGCCTTTTGTTGCTCAAAACGCCAAAAAAGGCACACAATTGAAGTTTTACACCCTAAAAAAATGGCAAAAAGGGAGGAAATTTTTTTTAACTATTTCTGGCGGAAAAAAGTTACTACATGCACTGGAAGCAATTGCCCTGTGTGGCCACAAAGGCGCTGTGCGGACACCACATACAAAATCGCCGAGCATGGGATTGCGTAATCTTTGAAAGCTAAATATAGTTCAGTCAGCAATGCGTGCGTTTTCCGCGGAAGGACACAATTTGTTATCCGGTTTCATTCACAACTTGCGAAGTAAAATAGTTCTTTGCACATCTCGGTCGTTGCACATTTTGTGGATGCCAGATCGATAGGCCGAATACAAAGTATCATTATGATACTTAAATCGCTTTTGAAAACTTTAAAAGGTATACCAAGCAATGAAGTTAACTTTTTTTGCTTGAACGTGTTTGCTCGCGGAGGAATACAAAAGCCCTGTGTCGATCCTGGGTCAAGTTTGTTTACATCATATTTTGGGACACCATGTGGGACGAAATAATCCAGACCAAAAAGGTGACTGCCAAGCGTGTGAAATGCAAAGAAGTACCCAACGGAGAAAGAAACACGCTTAGAAAAAAACGGTACAACACAATTTATTAATATTTCGGGTAAATACCCTTTGTCAAAATAGACAAACAGAGACATTCATCATCTTGGCTTGACTTCGCGAACGAAGATTTTATAGGAGTTGCCCACGACGTCTGCAGGCTTGTTCGTGGCTGCGGAGGCCAATCCGAGACAGGCAGGTTCGACCGCAGTGGCTGCAGGGGAAGGTATGGCCAGGGTTCTGAGCTGCGGCATCTCTGTTTTTTCTCCTGAGCCGCTTGTCCTTAAGGCTAGCTCTGTGAGAGTCCTCAAAGGAGACAGCTGCCTTGTAAATGGTGGAGCGCCAGGTGTCACGGTCCGCAGCAAGCGAAGACCACTGGTGGTGGTCGATTTGGCAGGCACTAAGTGACTTCTTGAGACAGTCTTTGTATCTCTTCTTTGGTGCCCCTCTGTCACGGTGTCCAGTAGCAAGCTCGCCGAACAGGGTGATCTTTGGTAGGCGATGATCCTCCATCCTGGAGACGTGCCCCGCCCAGCGGAGCTGTGTCCGCAGCAGCAAAGCCTCGATGCTCACAGTTTCAGCCTGTTCAAGGACCTCGACGTTGGTGACATAGTCACTCCAGTGAATGGCCAGGATGGTACGCAGGCAGCGCTGGTGGAAGCGTTCAAGGAGTCGTAGTTGGCTGCGGTAGAGGGCCCAGGACTCGGAACCATACAGCAGGGTGGTGAGGACCACAGCTCTGTACACGCTGATCTTGGTGCCTGTTTTCAGCTGTTGATTGTGCCACACCCGCTTGAAAAGTCGCCCGAAAGCGCTGTTCGCTTTTGCCAGCCTGCTGTCAAGCTCCTTGTCCAGCTTGGCGTCCGACGTGATAATGCAGCCAAGGTAAGTAAACTGGTGCACTGACTTTAGTTCAGACTCGCCAATGGTGATGTGAGGAGGGCGATACACTGTCTTGGGTGCCGGCTGATGGAGGACCTCTGTCTTTTTCAGACTGACCTCGAGTCCAAAGAGCTGGGCAGCATCTGCGAAGCAAGACGTGATGCGCTGCAGGGCTCTCTCTGTGTGTGCAACGAGGGCAGCATCATCAGCAAAAAGCAGCTCACGAATCAGTTGGTCTAGGGTTTTCGTGTGGGCCTGCAGTCGTCTGAGGTTGAACAGGCTGCCATCGAGACGGTACCTGATGTACACTGCATCGTCATCATCGAGGTCCACTGTGGCCTGCTTCAACATCATGCTAAAAAAGATGGTGAAGAGGGTCGGTGCCAGCACGCAGCCCTGCTTTACGCCGTTGAGAATAGGGAATGGTTCTGAGAGGTCATTGTTGAGTCTGACCTGGCCTTGCTGTCCTCGTGTAGCTGGACAATCATGTTGAGGAACTTTGGGGGACAGCCAAGCCGCTCCAGGATCTGCCACATGCCTTGCCTGCTCACAGTGTCGAACGCTTTTGTTAGGTCGACAAATGTTACGTACAGCCCTTTGTTCTGTTCGCGGCACTTCTCCTGTAGCTGTCTCAGCACAAAGACCATATCGGTGGTGCTCCTGTTTGCTCTGAAGCCACACTGGCCCTCTGGGAGTTGGTCTTCAGCGATGGCAGGTACCAGCCGATTCAGGAGCAGCCTTGCAAGGATTTTCCCAGCAATGGACAGCAGGGTAATTCCCCGATAGTTGGAACAGTCAGACTTCTCGCCTTTGTTCTTGTACAGGGTGATAACGACTGCATCACGGAGATCTTTTGGTAGTGTTCCTTCCTCCCAGCAGCAGAGAAAGAAGTCATGGAGCTTGTTGTGCAGTGCTGTGCCTCCATGTTTCCAGATCTCTGGCGGTATTCCATCAATGCCTGCTGCTTTGCCACTCTTGAGCTGGTGGATGGCTGTGAGGGTCTCACCCCACATTCCTTCTACATATGAAGATGAGTTGCCACATTCCTTCTACATATGAAGATAAGTAGCGGCTAATGTCTCTGTTTGTTTGTCTATTTTGACAAAGGGTATTTACCCGAAATATTAATAAATTGTGTTGTACCGTTTTTTCTAAGCGTGTTTCTTTCTCCGTTGGGTACTTCCTTACCATGTGGGACGACCGAGAGCTGCATTTTTGTTCACCCATTTTCCCGTAAAGCCTCTTTATAAGCATGCTGTAACAAGTCTTATTTGAAGAATGACATATATGTTGTATAAAAATTATCAAGTGCTAAAATTTGGAAGGTTTATGAAGGAGTAAGCACGTTCCTTTTGAGCATAGCTAAACTATGTCACAAAATGGCGACCGTAATTTGCGACATTTTCACTGGTAATATCGTTCTAGCACAAAAACTAAATCAGACAGAGAACACATTTTATCATATGTATTTTTCAAGACAATACCAAGCAGATATTTATAATTATCATGAAAAACTAAGCAATACTTTTCAAACAATAAAACCCCAAAGACAGACACCCCCACTGGTATCCTTTTCCAGAGAATGACCCATATTATCGATGTTTGAATTTGCCAGTTTTCACCTGTAAGCATGCAGCTCCTGCACAAGCCTGCGATAGAGGTGGTAATCTGATCTGACATCACTTTAGTGTTTGACATATCATTTGCTTCAAACACCCTGTGATCTGTTAGGTGCTGAAGTGTCCACAAAATGGCAAAAAGTGAAATTTACCTTCCCCTCTTTCTCTAGCGTGATTGTGATGACAATGTTGAACCCCAGACAAAAGAAGAAAATGTTCCCTAAACACACAACATATTTAACACATTCTTCCCCTGAACTGAGATCCCCAAATTTTGAAGTTGCCCTCTGAAGGACTGTAATATTAGATTACAATTTTAGAGACAGATCGAGCATGATAGTTTAAGGGAGCACAAAGCTATTCTGGCACCATCCTTGAACTATCATGCTCGATCCATGTCTTGCTGTGGTGTGTTGGGGCTGAATGAGTTAACCCTTATCATTCGGAATACACCAGTGTGTGTAAAATAAGTGTGACTAAAATAGTACAAGGGTAGCGCCAGAATAGCTTGGTGCCTCTAGTTGCCAAGCTATTCTGGCACCACCCTTGAACTAAAGCCATTGGTCTATATCCTTATCTGTAAGTACTATAATGTAGCTTGCACATGGAAGTGTACACATTTTAAGCTTTTAGCCTCAGTATGATATGGGTTAAGAGGTAAGTTAAAGCCAAGTATAAGCGATTTATGACAATTCTTTTTACAGCTTATGCTAATTCCCTAACCTAACTTTGTGCTCTACTTATTTAGAGGTGTTTGTGAGATGTAAAATGGATTCTGGATAGATGGGGCACAACACACCATATTATTGTGTGCGCTTGTGAGCAAGACACTACGTAGTAATGCAGTATGTGACATTACTCGCTCATCTACCTGAACGCATGTTTGGCGAGGTGTGCTCTAGTGCGCTATCTTACCTATTTAAATAAATGCAAGACACAACAAAGTTGTGAGTTTTATGTAAGGCACCCTACCCAGAAAACCAAATGAGATATTTAGCCATTTTTTTTTCACCTCAACAAGAGGATCAACTCCGCCATGGCCGGTCCCAAGCCCGGATGTGAAAGGAGGAGGGTTGGGCGTGGGGTCAGCTGCCCCACCCCATAAAAACACATATTGCTACAGAAACGCCAACAAGAAAACCAACAACTGACTCGGCCCTGGGAGAGGATGGACCTTCAGCTGGAGGATTTATGACGCGGGGTGGTGAAAGCCGAAAGGAAGCCACTCAGCAGACTACCATCCTTTCGACCAGGGCAACCATCAACATCGGAACATGGAATGTGAAGACCATATACGAAGCAGGGAAAACAGCTCAGGTGGCAGTGGAGATGAGGAACTACCGTCTCGACGTCCTTGGCATCAGTAAGGCCAGATGGACGGGCAGCGGACAGAAGAGACTGACCACAGGAGAGAGGCTGCTGTTTTCCGGCCATGAGGAGGACAATGCACCACACACAGAGGGAGTGGCTCTCATGCTCTCCAAAACTGCGCAGAGTGCTCTCATCGGGTGGGAAGCCCATGGCCTACGCATCATCACAGCCTCGTTCAGAACACAGCAGAAGAGGATTAGCATGAACCTCATCCAGTGCTATGCCCCAACCAACGACAGCGATGACGAGACCAAAGACCAGTTTTATAATAGACTGCAGACCATCGTTGGAACCCTCTCTAGAAGAGATTTCAACATCATCATGGGCGATTTCAACGCCAAGGTCGGCAGCGATAACAGGGGCTTCGAGGAGGTTATGGGGCAGCAGGGTTTGGGAGTAATGAACGATAACGGAGAGAGATTTGCAGACCTATGCGCCATAAGCAACCTTGTCATAGGCGGCACAGTCTTCCCGCACAAGCGCATCCACAAGGCGACATGGGTATCACCGGACCATTTAACAGAGAATCAGATCGACCACGTGTGCATCTCGAGAAGGTTCCAAAGATCTCTCCAGGACGTCCGAGCGAAGAGAGGAGCCGACGTTGCTTCAGACCACCACCTGGTTGTTGCCACAATGAAACTGAAGCTGAAGAGGAACTGGTCCGGCGAGACCTGTCAGCGCCAGAGGTTCAACACTACACTGCTGAAAGATTCAGGCAAGCATGAGGAGTACAGACTCGCCCTCTCCAACAGGTTCCAGGTTCTCCAAGAGCTTCTGGACGAAGGAACCATTGACGATCAGTGGAGAGGGGTGAGAGACGCAGTAAACTGCAGCATGCAAGGAGGTGTTGGGCTACAGGAAGCACACTCACAAAGAGTGGATAACACCAATGACACTCGAGAAAGTAGTAGATAGAAAGAAGAAGAAAGCAGAAGTAAACAACAGCCGCACAAGAACAGAGAAGGCCCGCGCTCAGGAGGCATACACAACAGCCAACAAAATAGTAAAGAATAGCATCAAGGCAGACAAGAGAAATTTTGTAGAGTCACTGGCACAAGAAGCAGAGGAGGCAGCCCGACATGGAAACATGAGAGAGCTCTACAACACCACAAAAAAGCTTTCAGGGAAGTTTGCCAAGCCAGAGAGGCCAGTAAAGGATCAGGGAAGAGCCATCCAAGGAGAGGAGGGACAGAAGAACAGATGGAAGGAGCACTTTGAGGAGCTCTTAAATAGACCAGCTCCACAAGACCCACCAGACATTCAGGTAGCCGAGAGAGACTTGCCGATAGACTGTAGCGAGCCCACCAAGGAGGAGATCCGGAAAGCCATCAAACAGCTCAAGTCGGGCAAGGCAGCCAGTCCCGACAGTATACCGGCAGAAGCGCTAAAGGCGGATACTGAAACCATAATCGAGATGCTCCACCCCCTCTTCAGGAAAATCTGGCAGAGAGAACAAGTACCAGCAGAGTGGAAGGAGGGTTACCTGGTCAAGCTGCCAAAAAATGGAGACCTCAGCAACTGTGCCAACTATAGAGGAATCACCCTACTGTCTGTCCCAGGCAAAGTCTTCAGCAGGATCCTACTCAACAGGATGAAGGACACAGTGGACCCCCAACTTCGAGATCAACAGGCGGGCTTTCGCAAGGACCGATCATGCACTGACCAGATCGCCACGCTGCGAATCATCCTGGAACATTCGCTAGAGTGGAACTCGTCCCTCTACATCAACTTCCTTGATTACGAGAAGGCCTTCGACAGCGTCAACAGAGCCACCTTGTGCAAGTTGCTGAGACACTATGGAGTACCTGAAAAGCTCACCAACATCATCAGGAACTCCTACGAGGGACTGACCTGCAGAGTGATCTGTGGAAACCAGCTCACCCACGCCTTCCAAGTCCGGACAGGGGTGAGACAGGGGTGTTTGCTGTCACCGTTCCTGTTCCTTCTGGCCATCGACTGGGTCATGACGACATCCACAGCACAGAAGCGAAATGGCATCCAATGGACACTTTGGACCCAACTGGACGACCTGGACTTTGCAGATGACCTAGCCCTGCTCTCGCACACCCAACAACAGATGCAAGAAAAGACAAACGCAGTGGCAGTGAACTCCGCAAGGCTAGGCCTGAACATCCACCGTGGAAAGAGCAAGGTGCTGAAAGTCAACGCTGCCAGTGGAACGCCCATCACACTGGAAGGCGAGGCGCTAGAAGAGGTGGAGAGCTTCACCTACCTCGGCAGCATAGTCGACAAGAAGGGTGGGACGGATGCTGACGTGAAGACCAGGATAGGCAAGGCCAGGGCAGCATTTCTCCAGCTAAAGAACGTCTGGACTTCAAGAGATCTGTCAGTCAACACCAAGATCCGACTGTTCAACACCAATGTGAAACCAGTACTCCTCTATGGAGCAGAGACCTGGAGGACCACAGTGTCGACCACCAAGAAAATACAGACGTTCATCAACAACAGTCTGAGAAGCTCCTCGGGATACGCTGGCCGGACAAAATCAGCAACGAGGAATTGTGGCAGCGGACAAAGCAGAAGCCTGCAGAAGTGGAGCTTCAACAACGCCGCTGGAGATGGATAGGTCACACACTACGCAAGCCAGCAACCAACACCACAAAGCAAGCCCTAAGATGGAACCCACAGGGAAAAAGCAAGAGGTCGGCCACGAAACACCTGGCGACGTGACCTGGAGACAGATGCCAAGAAGATGGGCCACACCTGGGGACAGCTGGAGTGACTCGCCCAGGACAGAGACGGCTGGAGGGACCTTGTCGGCAGCCTATGCCCCAGGGGGGGGGGGGGGGGGGGGGGGGGTGATGGGCGTAAGTAAGTAAGTAACAAGAGGATCGGGAAGACTGCTGCAACTCTTGCACGCCTCACAACTCGAGTGTGGACAAATCCCAAGCTGACTGCGAAAACAAAGATGGCTGTGTACAACGCCTGCGTCATCAGCACACTGCTATATGGCAGTGAGACATGGACCACATATGCTAGACAGGAGAGAAGACTCAACACCTTCCACCTGAGAATCATCCGCCGTATCCTGGGCATATCTTGGCAAAAAAGAGTGACCAACACCGAAGTCCTGTCATGCGCTGGCCTTTCCAGCATGTACACCCTACTCAGACAATGCAGACTGCGCTGGCTCGGCCACGTTCACCGCATGGAAGATGGTCACATACCAAAAGACATCCTCTACGGAAAACTGGCAGCTGGGAGAAGAAACACTGGTCGCCCCAAGGTACAATTTGTAGATGTCCGCAAGAGGGACATGAGAGCACTGGACATTGACACTGGGTCCTGGGAACGCCTTGCAGATGACCGTGCAAAGTGGAGAAGTATCCTCCACCAACACGTCAAGTCAGGGGAAGAGAAGATGTCGAAAGCAGCAGCAGACAAGCAGGCACGCAGAAAAGAGTGCAACAACTCCATCAGACCAGCGACCACATACATTTGTGACCTTTGCAGCAGGGACTGCCACTCCCGCACTGGCCTCTACAGTCACAAAAGATGCTGCTTCAAATCCAGCTGAGCAGGCAATCAGATCAGAACAACTAGGATGCATTATTTATGTTTGATTCAGAGTCAGACCGACAGAGGCCCATTATTAATATTATTTTGCACCTGACAAGTGACACTTTTGCCCTACTCATGAGAGAGCTTTTAAATTAAAACCACGTTTTTCTTGCAAAAAAAAAAGGTGGTTTGCTTATAACATTAACAAGTTCTACTGTAGAGCTTACCATTTTTCACAGTGCAGGACAAGCCATATTCCTCTGCAGAGTCAGACAGAGGCTCCACCTTCACTGTCACAGTCGCTGGTTTGTCAGCTGCACAAGATGCCATTCTACAGCTGCACTGTCATGACTATTTCCACGGCTGTGTTGTTTACTGTAGTGTAATGTTGGAAATGCAAACTGAAATAGACAAAACAAGATGATCAGGAACGAGCAAATAGATGAAAGCTGGCCATAGTGAAAATCAACGTGGGATGCCAATTATAATTTCGTTTTCAAGCATAGCCAAAGAGAGACTTAAAAAACACGGTCCTGACGTCTTACACTGTACCCTGGTTATATTAGTTATAATGTAACACGATAAAGAGACAAAAAAGTACATGATGGTGTCGCATACCTTTGTCTGTGATACTGATAGCGATAGGGGGAACAAAAAAAGTTGATATTTAGACATGGTTTATTGATGATCACAATCAAAAACATACTTGTGTACTGATCTGTGAATTTGGCCATTACGACTTTGACCTCAAAATTCGGTATGTCCAAAATCACAAACCGAGCTGCACACATCTCGGCTATGGCCTGTGATGAAAACAAGATTCAAGATGACTTTATTGTTGCTGTAATAGAAGCAAATCATGCACAGCAAAAATTGTCTTGCCACCGCAGGTGCTGCTCACATTCACTCACTCGCTCATTCCACAATAATAATACAATAACAGAGCTACAAAATGGACAATGATTTGGAACGGGTGAAGCCCGTCGCCAATGCATCTAATGGCCGGCGCCAGTGGCCTCATCCCGATCCGAACCTCCCTGCCTGACAAAAACAGCGGAATGCTAAGACAGCCCTATGTCTCCTAAACACACTAGTAATATGCTCTTTTGTTAAATTCCTACTTGACTAAAGCCAGTACATAAAAATACAAGTTAACAACAGAAACAAATTACCGTCGAAAGGAAAATAATTTCTTAAAACAACGATCAAAGCTGCACCTGGAGGCCCGTCGCTATAGTACAGCGCCGGTGTTCAGGGAGGGCACCACTCCGACAAAATCCGTCAACGTCATTTATAACACATAATAACATGATGGTAAGTCATGAGTCATTATAATGAAATAAAACCAGCACACCCACACACAGTCATTTTCACTGGCACGCCGCTTGTGTTGGGAAATATCTGTCAACAGTGAAGGTCGCCGGCGGGCCAGGCAGTGCGTGATGATAAACACGGCCGCCACGGTGGTAGGAAAGCTCACTGTGGTAAATTCTTCTCTGGTGTGCTTCGCGGCACGCTCTTCTGTGGGGTCATTCAGAATGAAGAACTAAGATCTGGCAGTGGGTTAGTCTGTGAATAATGTAGGGATGGAGCCCGGAACAGCACATGTTTAGTAATTCCACAGTTCATGTGCACGCTCTTCTTTAGATGCAAAGGCTGGCACGACTGGTGAAACAAGTCCAAATTCCGAATACTCAGCGGAAAAGACGATGTTATAGTAGGCACACCACAGCTATCACATAAAGTTGTCCCAAAAAGTATATCATTCACTCAGAACTTGCCGATGGCACAACACTGCCTGGAAAATAATAATAATAGGAGTCGCTTCAAAGCACAGTTGGCGGATTTTGCCGGAGCGGCCGGCCAGATGGTGCCTGGCCGCCATCTTGCCCTCAAGCGAAACCCAAAACAAAAATAAGCACACCTTTCTCGTGTCCGTTCAGGTTCGCGCAGCTTATCTTGACGCACTGTTAAGCTGCAAGTCAAAAGGTAGAAAACAATGCACAACTTTGTGTAGCGTGGTGATGTACGCTACTTTAGGCTACGACAGAGAAAGCAAAATGTTCGTCGTCGCCATTTTCTTTGTCAGGGGAGCTAAGGCAATCATTGCCGAAAAGGTCAAGGGTCACAAGCAAAGGGGTTTGTCTCCGTCTCACGAGTAGTCTGTCCTATTATCTCTCAGCTGGGTGTTCCGATGGCGGGTACGTCTGCATGAAATCAGCAATAAAGAGACGCCAGGAGCAGAGTGTGTAGACAGGACTATGCCTGTGCACGTAGCAGAAGTAAGGACTACGTCCCGTACGACCCACTAGGCTGCAAGTTATGCCGCTTGGATCAGGACACACTGTAGATAAATATTGTTCATTTTAAGCATCCTCTAGCTGCAAATAGACTGGCGCACCTGCAGCTAGTTGGAGAGGTAAAAAAAATGTCGCCGCAAACTGTCATAATTTGATGAAATCGGCGAGATTTAAGTGTGCAAAATTCGACTGATCGCGTGTCCGATTCGTCAGGCCGGACTAGTTTTCAGCTGCCGCTTAGATGCGTCTACACAGGCTATCTAGTAGTAGTAGTAGTGTGAGGACAAAATAGGCCGTGAGGCCTTTGCAAATGTCCTTTCTTTCTTTAGTTACTTTATGGGTCTGCTATTCATGCAATTTTCCTATAAATCATTCATCATAGGAATAGAAAATCTCTTTAAATTTTGGTAATTCGAGTCCAGCTGGTTTTTAAAAGAATTTATGTTAGGTGCTTTTTTTTAATGAAACTGGTAACTCATTCCAAACAATGGCAACTCTGTTAGAAAAACAAAACTTTCGCAGGTTAGTGTTGCAGTGCCTTACAAAGATTTTACCTTCAGAGTTTCGGGTTCTGTCACAAACTGATGCTGCAAAAAATTCATTCCACTTTACTGAGGTCATCGATGCCATTATAAATTTTAAAAACTTGAATTAAGTCTCCACGTATTCTATGTCCACGTGTAGTCCAAAGTATTTGAGTCTGTCTAAGTAAGTCATATTTCTACATTCTTTAACCAGCTTTGTTGCTCGTCTCTGTACCCTTTCGAGTGCAACTGATTGTCTCTTTAAACCTGGGTACCATACAGTGTTTGCATATTCTAAATGTAGTCTGGCTAGTGATTTATACAGTTTACTAAAAATATCCTTATCCAAATAATTAAAGGCTCTCTTAATTACTCCAATTATTTTGTTGGACTTATTGTTACAGTTCTGAATATGGGGGTCAAAAGATAGGGCTTTATCAAAAACAACACCTAAGTCACTTTCCTCCTCACAAGATACCACCTTTTTAATGTCGCTGTTAACTTTCATCAAGTAATCATGTTCAAGATTGTTCCCTCCAGCATGCAAGACCTTGCATTTCTCTACATTAAAATGCAAGTTCCATGTGTCTGACCACTCTTGCAAGTGATCCAAATCATACTGCAACATGTCTTTATTACTTGATTCATTATAGATTTTGGTATCGTCTGCGAATATTTTGCACATGCTATTAACACAGTCTGGCAAGTCATTTATAAATATCGTAAATAATATAGGTCCTAGGATGCTTCCTTGAGGTATACCGCTCAGCACCTTTATTTTATCTGATTTTGCATTTCCAACGTTTACCACTTGTTCTCTATCACGTAGGAAACTTCTTATCCAATTGGAAATGTTTCCACATACACCATAGGCCTCTAGCTTCTGAAGAAGCCTTTCATGAGGAACAGTGTCAAATGCTTTAATAAAGTCTAAGTATATGATGTCAACCGTTTTTTTGTTGTCAATCAAGGAAGTTATATCATCCATAACCTGTAGTAATTGAGTAACACATGATCGTTTCTTTCTAAAACCATGTTGGCATTCAGTGTACATATTATCCACAGTAAAATGATTAACGATCTCGTCTCGTACTATAGACTCCAAAACTTTACATACTATACACGTTAAACTTCCTCGCGCTGGGACCATATGGCGTTGAGGCGCGTCCCCTGGGTGGTGGATAGGGGGTCCCTCGTGAGAGGGGTGCACCGAATGAAATAAGGTGCCGTGAACCAACATGGTCTAAGGGAAGGTGACCCCGACAGAAAACCCCTGGTCCTCCTAGTAAGGGGGTTGGGTGTGGGGGTAGCTTCCCCACCCTGCAAAAAAGGAAATAGCTACAAAAACGCCGACAAAAAGACTAACAGTAATTCCTTTCCTGGAGGAGGAAGGTTCTTCTACTAGAAGACTTATGACGTCCTGTGGTGAAAGCCGGAAGTCTTCGGAAGCCACAGGACCGAGCCGCCTCTCTCTATCCAGGGATACAACCATGGGCACATGGAACGTCAAGACCATGTTCCAGAGCGGCAAGGCCGCCCAGATAGCAGCGGAAATGCAAAAGTACAACCTTTCCCTGCTAGGTATCAGTGAAGCCAGATGGACGCAGTCTGGCCAGAAAAGGCTGTTAAGTGGGGAGATGATTCTGTATTCAGGTCATGAAGAGGAGACTGCCCCCCATACAGAAGGTGTAGCATTCATGCTGTCACCAGTGGCACAGCGGAGAGCGCTGATGGGCTGGGAACCTCTTGGGCCAAGAATCATCACAGCAGCCTTTAGAACCAAGAAAAAGCTCAAGCTGAACGTCATCCAGTGTTATGCGCCCACTAATGACAGTGACGAGGAAGAGAAACAAGAGTTCTACGACCGACTCCAGAGTGCCTTGGACAAATGTGCGGAGCGAGACATCACCATCGTCATGGGCGATTTTAATGCCAAAATAGGGGAGGACAACACCGGATACGAAGAGGTGATGGGGAGACAGGGACTAGGCTCGGAGATGAGTGAGAACGGGGAGAGGTTTGTAGAATTTTGTGCTCTAAACCGACTTGTCATTGGAGGCAGCATCTTCCCATACAGAAGGATACACAAAGCAACTTGGGTCTCACCTGACCATACAACAGAGAACCAAATAGACTATATCTGCATTAGCAAGAAATTTAGAAGATCCCTTCAAGATGTTCGAGTGAGGAGGGGAGCAGATGTCGCCTCCGACCACCATCTGCTTACCTTAAGAATGAAGCTCAAGCTAAAGAAAAGCCGCACAGAGACAACAAGAAGACAGCGCTATAATGTAGGCCTCCTGAGAGAACTGGAGTTAGAGAAGAGTTCAAACTGGTGCTGTCCAACCGGTTTCAAGCGCTACAGGAGCTAGTAAGTGAAGAGGAGGCGGTCACCACAGAGCAGCAGTGGAAGGCAGTTAGAGAGGCGCTGAACTCAACCTGCAAAGACACTGTAGGGTTCAGGAAACACCATCACAAGGACTGGCTGTCGGCACAGACCTTGAAGAAGATAGAAGTGAGGAAGCAGAAGAAAGCAATTGTCAACAACAGTCGCACGAGAGCAGCCAAAGTAAGGGCACAGGGGGAATACTCAGAAGCCAACCGCGAGGTGAAGAGGAGTATCAGGGCAGACAAGAGGGCCTACACAGACAGCCTGGCAGCAGAGGCAGAAAAGGCAGCAGGCAGCGGCAACATGAAACAGCTCTACGACATTACCAGAAGATTGTCAGGCAAGTATGGCCATACAGAAAGACCAGTAAAAGACAAAGAAGGCAAGCCAATTGCAGACAGAGCAGACCAACTCGACAGATGGGCCGAGTATTTTGAAGAGTTACTGAACAGACCTAGCCCACCCGACCCCCCAGACATCCAGCCGGCAGAGACCGTCCTACCCATCAGCTGTGACAGTCCCAGCCGGGAAGAGATCAGAAGAGCAGTGGCATTTTTGAAGAACGGCAAAGCAGCAGGCCCAGATGGCATCCCAGCGGAGTCTCTGAAAGCAGACCTAGAGACAACAGTGGAGATGCTGTACCCACTGTTTGGAAAGATCTGGGAAGAGGAGGTGATGCCGGCTGACTGGAAGGAGGGGTACCTAATCAAGCTTCCCAAAAAAGGCGACTTCAGCAAGTGTTCCAACTACAGAGGAATCACCTTGCTGTCATTACCAGGAAAGGTCTTCAACAGGATCATCCTGGAGAGAATGAAGAGCTCCGTTGATCCCCAGCTGAGAGACCAGCAAGCAGGATTCAGGAAGAACCGATCATGTACAGACCAGATCGCCACTCTCCGCATCATCGTGGAACAGTCTCTGGAGTGGAGCTCCCCGCTGTACGTCAACTTTGTGGATTATGAGAAAGCATTTGACAGTGTGGACCGAGAGACTCTGTGGAAACTCCTACGACACTACGGTGTACCCACAAAGCTCGTCCGCCTGATCAAGAGCAGCTACGATGGCATGACATGTCGCGTGATCCACGAAGGGCAGTTCACCAGGGAGCTCCAGGTCAGAACTGGTGTCAGGCAGGGGTGTCTGCTGTCTCCGTTCCTCTTCCTACTGGCCATAGACTGGGTCATGAAGATGACCACAGAGCACAGACGAAGTGGAATACAGTGGACACTGTGGACACAGCTTGACGACCTCGATTTTGCAGACGACTTGGCATTACTGTCCCACACTCATCAACAAATGCAGGACAAGACCACGAGGCTTGCTGACATCTCGTCCCAAGTGGGCCTCACCATTCACAAACAGAAAACAAAGACAATGAGGCTGAACGCAACCAGGGAAGAACCAGTCTTGCTTGCTGGCACCCCGTTGGAGGAGGTGGAGTCCTTCACCTATCTCGGGAGCATCATAGACAAAAAAGGCGGCACTGATGCAGATGTCCGAGCACGAATCGGCAAAGCCAGAGCAGCCTTTCTCCAGTTGAAAAAAGTGTGGAGTTCCAGAGAGCTGTCACAACACACCAAAGTCCGGATTTTCAGCTCCAATGTAAAAGCAGTTCTCCTATATGGAGCAGAGACTTGGATATTGACAAAAACCACAGTCAACAGAGTACAGACCTTCATGAACAGTTGCCTTAGAAGAATTTTGAAAATCCACTGGCCAGAGAAGATCAGCAACGTCAGACTCTGGGAGAGAACAGAGCAGATAACAGCAGAGAATGAAATTGGGCGAAGAAGATGGGGATGGATCGGTCACAGTCTGAGAAAGCCAGCTTCCAGTATCACTAGGCAGGCATTGTCATGGAACCCCCAGGGAAAGAGGAAAAGAGGTAGGCCGAGAAACTCCTGGCGTCGAGACCTCCAGGCAGACATCAAGAGACTGGGAACCACCTGGAGTAGAATCGAAGGAGAAGCACAGGACAGGAGTTGCTGGAGGTCTCTCGTCGACGGCCTATACCCGGGTAGGGGTGACAGGCGTAAGTAAAGTAAGTACGTTAAACTTACTGGTCTGTAGTTTCCTGCATCTGACCTAGAACCTTTTTTAAAAATAGCAATTACCTCTGCGGTTCGCCAGTCTTGCGGTACAATACCTGACTTAAGGGAAAGTGTAAATACTGAATGAGCAAAGTGACTGACGTGTCAACACTTCTCGTGGGTCAAGTTGTACAAATGATAAGTGGTTAGGTTAGTGAATTTTAGTGGCCTTCGAACTGAAAAATAATAATAAGCGCATTAAATAGGCGCTTTATCCCAATTGAAAATCGGCAATTGAAAAAGGTTATTTTATATTGAAACTACGCTGTGCAAAACACGGACGATCTTGGTTCAGAAATGGCCCATACCGGCGGGTGTGAAGGACTTCAGTTGGGACTACACTGTGCACTGACAAGACGATGAAGTAAAACCACACTGATCTTCCGTATAATTGACGGAAGAGCCTCTTTTTCAGAGCTGTAGGAAGTAAATAAAACTCTAGTTTTGTAATGCGAATGACGGTTAAACCTACATCGTCTCAAGCACATGAACTGTTCCAATCTGAAATCACTGTATTACATGTTCATGGCCAGGTTTCTTTGATTCGTCAGTCTTGGCTGTTGTAAACAAAACGACTTGCTTTACTTCTGCCTGATACAACATATCATATGAACATTATAACCAGGAGGTTAGGCGCCATATAAATGCTTATTGTCACCAATAATAATAGTAATAATAATAATATTAGACCGACTGTGTGCCGGAAACGAGAAAAAGAATGGCGTCACAGACAAAACGTTTTATTGTCTTGCCCTGCGTCATATTGTTTGTAGCTCCATTCATTGAGAACTTGTAAACTCACCCGCTGCAACGTTTTCTACAGTTTGGCTAACCCCTTCACTCACGAGGAAAAAGTGAAAATTTTACAAATGCAAGAGACATAGATCATCATGAGCCACCCTCGACTGCGGAGGCTCATCAGGATAATATGCCTTTTGCTGAGACCAATATGTATTCATGTTTCTGGGACGGCGTTGGCTTTTGGCCGTTGAATGAGCCAAGATTTCAGAAACAAAAAGGTGCGTTCCAATTCGGTGCAATGGTCGATGACAAATTTATCTTATAATTAGATGAATTCCACAAGCAGTAAATGGGGGCGGATGATGGCAATGTGACATAGCGAGACATTCATCCTCCGGCTGTATGCATCTCGTCCCCCCTTTCCCGGCTTTTTTGTCTACCGTATTTAAAAAAAAACATGATGCGATAGACTTTGAAATGGGGCTGGTCGGAGTGCATTCCGGAGCATGCACATGACGTTTTTGGCGTGCGGGGCAAAAATTCTGGCAAAGAAGTAACAAAATGAAGTCACGTCTAGCTACGAAAACCTTGATAGAAAACGTCTTTTTGGCGCCAAAACGCTGTGTGTGTGTGTGTGTGTGTGTGTGTGTGTGTGTGTGTGTGTGCGTGCGTGCGTGCGTGCGTGTGTGTGTGTGTGTGTGTGTGTGTGTGTGTGTGTGTGTGTGTGTGTGTGTGTGTGTGTGTGTGTGTGTGCATGTGACAGCGACTAGAGCCCGCGTTTGATGACGGACACGCTTGAAATTTAAGGATATTGCCCTATAAGAATTATCTCGAGACCGGACCTTTTTTCGATGTTTTGATTAAGATCTTCATTGGCGAGAGAAAATGACCGTTTCACAAAAACCGGTTGATCCACACTGGAGTCCGTAATTTTTCTTATATTTTGTACTAGATATTTTGCGTATAGCTAGATAAAAGGAACATATTGAATGAGTTCGTTAACCTCTAGAACATTTCGGGTGATAATAAAATATGTTTTAAAAAGAATATATATTTTCAAGTTTCGGGGATTAATTTCACGAATTATATGGGTTAATCTTAAAACAATTGAATATTTTTTTACGAAAAGAAAAACCCAATCTTCTCATTAATAATCGCATGCTTTTTCGTATACGGTATTTACATAAGCCTGCAGTTCGTCTCGGCTGTCGGGTACGCCGAGGTGTGAAAATCAGACAGTTTTCTGCGCGACCTTTTCGAAGTCATTTGTAAAACAGCTAACATAACTTTAATTTTTCTTTTGAAATCTTCTCATTAATACCCGCATGATTTTTCATAAACAGTGTTTGCATAAATCTGCAGTTTGTCTCGTCCCTGGAGTAGGATTAGGTCAAATTGTGACCTGTAAGCCCTAGGGCGTGAAAATCAGCAAGAAAATTGCAAAGTTGATTCTCTAATACGTCAAATGTTAGTACTGCGATGAGTGACGTATAACATCGAGTCGTCACTATGAACCATGCGTCGTGGAACAAATGATGCCATGACCAACGTCTGTAGGCCTACCTTCTTAGAAAACTGAGAAGTTTTGATGTCAGTTCCAAGATTTTAGAATCCGTTTGTCAAGACGCCCGATTGAAAGCATACTGACTTTTAACATCACTGCTTGGTATGGCAACCTCATTATGAAATGAACAGGGGCAGACTGTCACGTATCGTCCGCAGAACAGCTGGGAAGATCATTGGCCTAGGACAGTACCCGTTAGATGATCTGTACCATTGGGCTGTCCGAAGGAAAGCTGCTTGCATTGTCAGTGATCCTCGTCGCCCACTATTTGATCAGTTTCAATTGCTACCATCAGGCAGACGTTTCAACATGCCACTTGCCAAAAAGAATGTTTTAAGAAGTCTTTTATTTCAACTGCTGTCTCGATTTTCAACTTCTTGTTTATAACGACGTGATATATAATAGTGTGATCAGTCGGATCAGAAAATACCTCACTACCGAAGCTGCCACCAAACTTGCTGTCTCTCTCATCCTATCTCGCATCGACTACTGCAACTCTCTCCTTTCCGGCCTCCCTCACTCCACCACTTTCACTCTCCAGCGCGTCCAGAACAATGCTGTCCCCTCGTCCTCGGAAAGAAAAAATCCGACCACATCACTCCCCCGCTCAAACTCCTTTACTGGCTTCCCATCCCCCAACGCATCCAAAACAAGATTCTGTCTCTCTGCTACAAATCGCTGAACAACTGCGCTCCCGCCTATCTCTCAAACTTACTTCACCCCTACACTCCTCCCCGCTCCCTCCGCTCCGCCTCCGACCCTCTCCGCCTCCACATCCCCGCACCAAACTCAGCACTTTCGGCCCCCGCTTCTTGTCAGTATACGGTCCATCCACCTGGAACACTCTCCCACTCTCTCTCCGTCAGAAACACTCTCTCTCCTCCTTCCAGTCCGCCCTCAAAACTCACCTCTTTCAACAGTTCTAGCACTATACCACCACACTCCTCACCCTAAGCAGACTCAGTGTCGTAATGTATTTCACTATTTGTGGTACGTGAGTCGTTGTCTAATGCGTGCGCGAGTTGTGAGTGCGCGCTTAGAGTTATAATTATTATAAGATAAGCGCATTATAAATACCGTAACTATTATTATTATCTACTTAACATTACCTCCCATCTTGTGATAGATTGCTTGTGATAGATTACCTGTGATAGATTGCTGCAATGATAATTTTAATGGAATGTTCTTATAGTGTTTATTAGTGTCTTGTCTTGTTGTTTTATGACGAGCCGAAAGGCAAATTTCTGTCGTGCTTTGACTCGAAGAGACAATAAAGTTGTATTGTATTGTATTGTATTGTATTGTATTGTATTGTATTGTATTGTATTGTATTATGACGTGAAGCTTGAAGTGACGTAATTTCGCTGCTCGTGCTATCATTCTTTTTCAGCGGAATAGCTATGCTACGCCATCCACCGAGCTTACGAATGGCGAGAATCGCCGTTGTGTCCGTCTTTATATCTGTGTGCCAGTGTGTGTAGATCAGAGGGTGGGTTAGAGTAGAAGGAGATGGAGTCCACACGAGCCCACAGAGCGTACTAATTGCAGGACTGAGCGCCGTGTGTCCGTCTTATTTTGTGTGCGCCGATGTGTGTGTTGATCAGAGGCTGGCTTAGAGAGGAGGGAAATGGTTAGTTAGTTATTTGGGTTTAACGCCGAGCAGGCGACGAAGGCCATCTCACGGCGGTAGGAGAAGGGAAATGGATCAGCATAATAAGCCTAAGCTGAAATATGAACAACTCTGAATGTTCCTAAACAAATAAACGCATCTGAGCTCCAAACAATACAGTAGACTTTGGGATGAAATCCTTATCTTGATTTTTCGTGGTTTTGTTTTGTTTTTTAAAGCGCATGACGTTTGAAGGGTAGGCTGTACAAGTTTAACCCATTTAGCCCCGACTCCCTACAGCAGGAAATTGGTTGACCATGATAATTCAAGGGTAGCCGGTGCCATATTAGCTTGGCGCCTTCGGGCGCCAAGCTAATCTGGCACTACCCTTGAATTATCATGGTCAGTCCATCTCCTACAACTGGCACATAGTCGTTAAGTAACACTTCCAAAATAGGAAATTCACCCGTGGGGCTAAAAGGGTTAACTTGGCCAAGAAATCTCGAAATAGTGCGGCAAAACATTTTGACGACGGTGTCAATGGGGGCATTATATAGTTATGGCAATTTTCACAGTCACAGCTGTGATGTTCATAGCCGCGAATTTAACATCCGAAACCTCACCAAGAGGAGGAACACAGTCTTAGATGGAACCATACAGAGGCACATATCCTTATTACCCCTTTGTTAGCCCCACAGATGCATTTCCCAAACTGAAGCCGGTTTGGAAGTGTTGCTCAGTTAATGACTGTGTACCAGTTGCAGGAGGTGGACTGACGATGATTACTCAAGGGTAGTGTCGGATTAGCTTGGCGCCTTCAGGCGCCAAGCTAATCTGGCACTACCCTTGAATTATCATGGTCAATCTATCTCCTGCTGTAGGGACTCTGGGCTAAATGGGTTGGCCATTACAACCTGCTGAGGGCCATGAGGATCCATACATTTCGCCGCATATGGATAGAAGCTGTTTCAAAAATAAAGCTAGTTAGAGCGCAAAAGATCATCGGGTCGACGTCAGCCGCAGTTGGTCGGCCCACAGCCGTGCGCAGGCCATCTGCGGCTAAAATGAACGTTGGTCTGGCATCGTGTTGCCGCGCTTATTGGGACGCTAATCATGAGGCCATCAGTAACTGCGGACTAATGCCAATAGAGTAAACGAGTTTCAGTGAGTAATAGCAGAGCAGTGCAATGGCTTGCAGGGGGAAATGTCAAGGTCCAGTTCACCATGTACGGAACCTACAACCTGAGTTACAGCATCCCTTCAGAATACGTCCTGTAGTCCGCATTGTTTCATCTATATTCCACACACTTTTCTTTTAATCAGTTGACTTAGAGGCTAGAATGATGTTCTGAGACAACGGTTCATATTACTTAAATAATAATAATAACAATATACTGGTCATTATATAGGCGCTTTACGCAAAACTGTGAATCGGCTCAAAGCGCTGCGAACTTTAACCCAACACGCACGCTCACGTAAAAACACACACACATTCGTTTTGAAGACAAACGCAGTACAACACAAACACAGCACATTCACGTGGTGCCGCTCAGGGTCAGCTCAGTCACTGAGGTTTCGGACATTTTAATAGCTTGTATTTGAAATGTATAAAGTGGCCTGAAACCGGTACCAAAGTGGAGGGGGAGAAAGAGCCGGAGAAATACCCCCTGACGTTCCGCCCGAATTAACCCTTATCATCCTGATACACCCATTGCTTGAAATGAATTTGACTGATAGTTCAAGGGTGGTGCCAGTATAGCTTGGCGCCTCCGACGCCAAGCTATTCTGGCACCACCCTTGGACTAAAACAGTTGATCTATCTCCTAATCTGTAATGTAGCCTTCATAGAACAATCAGCAAATGTTAAAAATCAGCCTCAGGATGTAATGGGTCAACAGTGACACTAGAGCAGAAAAGTCCGTAGCCGAAACCGGGTATCGAACCTCGCACCTTCAGCATTGGAGGCGGGATTTTTACCCGGCACTACGCCACGGACCGGCGCCCCGAATAATTGATGTCTGCGTCACTGAATGGACCATTATTAACTCTTTTGAGACGTGCCGCATCCGGATTCGCGGCGTATAGCCGCGAATCCGGATGCGGCATGTCTCGAAAGAGTTAAACGCTTTTGCGTTCAGAAACAATTGTTGACAAGCTATGCAGTACAGCCAACAATAATAACACGACCAACACCATTAACGGCTAACTAAACAAGTGGAACCTTGTTTTAACCCTTGGCTGTCGGTAACCGGTTTTTGTCGCGATGATTCCTGCAGGAATCATCGCGACAAAAACCGGTTACCGACAGCCAAAGGGTTAATTCCCCTTTTTTTTCTTTCTTGCATGCGATGTACATAGTGATACTCTTATTAGACGACTGTTTGTGTCTACAAGTTACGTGAGAGACTGGTAGGAATCTACTTTTTGTCTGTGAAATTATGAATAACAAATAAATACGTTAGCACACACAATACCCGCCATAAAACAGCTCTAAGAACGGTTTGCTGAGCTGGAAAAAAATTGAAAAAGCTTTAAAAAAAGCAGTGTAAAGTCAGCCACCAAAGAAATAATGACCACTGATGTTTTGTCAAGTTTCTTTTTACGTTGGGTTACTGTACAGCTTAATAAAATGCAGGCGCCTATAAACTAAAGTTTCTGCTTACGTGTTCGTCATTCCAAAATACAGTGGCGTGTTGTATAGATGTCTCTTAAATAACTACATAGTTTTAGTGCAACATCTGTAGTACCACACCTGGCGTATGAAATGTGACAGTTATAATATATAGTAGGGCATACCACTTATTGAATGGACTGGTCATTGTCACACATTTAGCATCCAATCAGAAATGTTGTCTCTGTTCCGTCAGTCTCCGGTCTTTGTGAAATGGACGGCTACGCAGCGGCCATTATCAACACATCAATCACACAATCAGAATAAAAGGGCTGTGTCTATCATTTAACACAATGGCGTGCCTCCGTCGGGCCTTTACTAATGTCACAGGGACAATAAAATGGAATTAACCGCGCCTTTATCCAATCGTCGATTGGACAAAGGCCCCGAAGCAAGGTGTTGTTTAATAACAGAAACATCCTCTATGATTGGGTGATAAATGCGAGTGTAAGCAATCAATGCAAGCGGCGTACTTCTGTGTATCTAAAATTAATTAACCATGCTGCAATACACGAATCGGACTTGCCAACACTTCAGTCGTTAAAATGATGGACGTCAGATCAAGTTTATCTTAAGATGTTTACTCCACAGCGTACGGTCGAAAAGCTTTTTATGATTGTAATTATGATTATGATTATTATGATGATGATGATAATTATTATTATTAGTAGTAGTAGTATTATATATATACGTATTCTTTGAAATGGCAAGAAGAGGAAGGAGATGATGGTGGTGATGGCCTAACCCATTGTGTCCAAGGTACGAAATACTGACCCACATTTTGGAGGTTTCCACTGAGGACTGCTTTACACTTTAGGAGACAGATCTACCATGATCGTTCAAGGGTGGTGCCAGAATAGCTTGGCGCCTATAGGCACCAAGCTATTCTGGCACCACCCTTGAGCAATCATGGTCAATCTATATCTTGCTGTGGTGTGTCGGGACTGCAATCAGTTAAATCTGAATCTATTTACAGTCTCGACTTTTTCTGTGACACAAGCAGACTGTGATAGCGGATTAAAAAAAAAAAAAAGTCGGGACTGAATTGTAAATGAATTTACAACATGAAAAACGTGTTTCTCGACTGGGCACCAAAGGACACAATGCCTATGAGGTTTTGGGACTTCTGGTCAGTTTTCCCTTGTTACATCTTGGGACTACTGGTCAGTTTTCCCTTGTTACAGTCTTGGGACTTCTGGTCAGTTTTCCCTTGTTAAATCTTGGGACTTCTGGTCAGTTTTCCCTTGTTACATCTTGGGACTTCTGGTCAGTTTTCCCTTGTTACATCTCAGAACCCCTTCACTGCCGAGAAAAAGCGAACGCAGTGATAACTCCAAGAGACATAGATCCTCATGAGCCCCCGCGACTGCAGGGGCTCATGAGGATCTATGCCTCTTGCCGAGACCAAGTTTAAACCATGTTTCTTAGAGTTTGGTCGTTTAAGTGGACAAAGATTTCAGAACTATGAACAAAATATGCGTAGTCAGTCCAGTGACGGTGATGGGTTGAAGAAAACAGTACAACCAGTAATTGCCGAGAGACACAGAGAGTAAACCTATGCAATTTTTTTTTTGCCGAGAGACACAGAGAGTAAACCTATGCAATTCAGTTTCCCCCTGAACTGCCGGAGCAAAGTGAACGCTAACCAGCTGCAAGAGACATAAATCCTCATGAGCCCCCGCTGTCGCAGGCGGCTCATGAGCATCTATGTCTCTTGTTGGTCCAGTGTTCTACATGCCTGTTTCTGGTCACATTCAGTTTGTGTTCTTTACGCCGCGAGTGTCGATCAGTGTGCAGTGGTTTTTGACGCGAAATCCGTGATGACTGGCAGTGATTGTGGTTAATAACTTGGTAATAATAATAATAATGGGTATTATATAGCCCCTAACCTCCTGACGGAGCTCTAGGCGCTTTACATTTCAAAACAAAACAAAACATAGTGCAAACATAAATATACACATAAATAAATATTAGCAACATAAAAGAACAAAACCAGTCACAAAAACACTGGTTATATATATGTGCACATACACGATCTCTCTCAGTCTCTCTCTCTCTCAACTCTCTCTCTCGCTTCACAGTGTTTGTGCTGTTAACATGTTGTTTCAATGTTGCTTTTAATGTTGTAGTTTAGCAAGGACAAACACAAAAAAGAGGCCTGTGCGCCTATTGTTTCCATCCTTGAGAAATAAAGTATCATTCATTCATTCATTCATTCTCTCTCTCTCTCTCTCTCTCTCTCTCTCTCTCTCTCTCTCTCTCTCTCTCTCTCTCTCTCTCTCTCCGGCTCTCTCTCTCTCTCTATCTTTCTCCCTCACACACACACACACACACACACACACACACACACACACACACACACACACACACGCACGCGGCGCGCGCGCATGCACGCACGCTCGCGCGCACATGCACACAACACAACACACACACACATGCACACAAACACAAACACGAACAAGTCAGTCATCAGTAGGCAGACTCAAAAAGATATGTTTTGAGTTAGCTTTTAAACGACTGCACTGTGCGTAGCGTATTTCTTTGGAAATGAGGCTGTTCCATAGCCGGCAGAGGATTGTAGTTATAAGTATTGTCACGTAGTAAAACTGAGCCAACGAAGGCAGCTTCAATTATAGATGATGAAATGTTCTTGGCGCTGTGGTCAGAGGTTATTAAACTGAAGTCAAACATTGAACGGACACTAAACATTCCGCGGATTCGTCGATCTCCGCTTTATTCTCCAGTGCGGCAAATAAAAGTTTGGCGAGGGGTGGAGGGTTTGGGGGGGGGGGGGGGGGCGGGTGAGGGGGAGGGAGGAGGGGGCATGGGGGCTGCTCAGTATCACGGATTCACGACGATATACTTTATTTTGCGAGATTTACCCCCCCCCCCCTTTCCCCTCTCCACCCCCCCCCCCCCACCCCGGGGAAAAAAATAAATAGATGAAACAACGGCGTTCACATTTCACGATGGAAAGGGACGATGAAGAGAGAATTAGGTACTACTTTCATATGGACGAAAAGTATAACCAGGGCGTTTTCATGAATCACGTCAATAATTTGAGGTTTCACGACGACCCCTTCTTTCACGGATCATGAGGATGAAAAAATTGCAATTACGAATCACGAAAACCGAAAAAACGACCAATCGCGAATCACGATTTTACGTCTGCATTATCGTCATGGCGTTCGCGTCATCCCGCTCGCAACTGACATTTTCGCGCAAAATCGTGTTTTGATGCACTTACTATGGCGAATCAGTTGTCACTACTTGTTTGCTTGTCTATTTTGAAAAAGGAGTGAAAAGCCTTTTTTTCAAAATAGACAAACAAACATGTAAAAACCCGAAATATAAATAAATTGTGTTGTAACTGTCTTTATTAACTCATTCGAGACGTGCCGCCTCCGGGTACGCGGCTTATGCCGGCACTTCTCGAATCAGTTAAGCGTGCTTCTTTCTTCGTTGGATTGTTAGTTGCTTACTTGGACTTTTTCACACTTTCTGATCTGTACAGCTCAATCTCCTTGCGAAGAAAGCACCAGAACACATATTCTGACCCGCGAATGTAAACTTTTTTTTTTTTTTTTTTTTTTTTTTTTTTAAGGAACCACAAATTGTATAACCATAGTCAGTACGGGGATGCATGCGAATTGTCCATAGATATGCTGTTCACTCCATGTGACCATGGTAGAACCAGTTATACTGTTTTGCTTTGCGTGTCAGAAATATATATATAAAATGGCTTTTTTTTAAATATCGGTACCCCCGTGAGATCATGTGCATTGTCAGCTCTCTCTCTCTCTCTCTCTCTCTCTCTCTCTCTCTCTCTCTCTCTCTCTCTCTCTCTCTCTCTCTCTCTCTCGTGTCTCTCATTATACTGATTGTATGTAGTACATGTTGAAATTTTGACACATACTCGACTCGTTCTAGATGTTTGATCTGATAATTCATGCCGATCTCTCTTATGATGTGTTGTGTTGCACGCTTTCATACTAACTGCTAATTAGAAATCGTAACCCCTCCACCGCCAAGAAAAAGTGAACACTATCCAGCCGCAAGAGGCATAGATCCTCATGAGCCCCCGCAGTTGCGGGGGCCCATGAAGATCTATGCCTCTTGCTGACACCACTTTTATCCATGTTCCTTGGGCGGATAGAGATCAGTCTTGGCGTTGAATGTACGATTTCAAAGGATAGCCTTCGTCCATTGGCTGTGACGGGGGTTAATACGATAATTGTTAAGCCGCACCTGCAGGAAAGAATGTACACGCGAATGGTTAGGGCAGTGTCAGTAAGAAAGTTGCTAATTGGCTGCTGGTTTATTCAAAGCAAATTCTTTGTACACTCTTTAACCTTTTGACTCGTTAACCTTTTGACTGTCTGTAGCGCCTTTTGTCGAGGTGATGATTCCTGCAGGACTGAATCACCTCACGACAACTGAAAAGAGTTACCGACCAAAAAATAAAAAAATCCGTCACAATTATGTCAAACACGAAAGACCGACGTGACCGACCTTGTGCGGAACAATGATCATATGATTGATTACAAAGTAAAGTAGGTAAAAGAACTGTCAGGGGAGAGAAGTGTGCATGATCGACCAGTGATCATAGATCTACTTTGGTCAAAGCACACCAAACAAAGATAGGAAAGAGGGGGTGCACTAAGAAAGTCACTCAGTGAAGTAAAGCAATGCATATGGAAGCCCCCCACCCACCCCTCCCGAAGGGGGGCGTATCACATATCCCACTATTCACAGCCACTCAGTGTATGGAAATTTAAATCTAGGTCCCCCAAAGGGTGCAGATAAGGTCCAGATATTTAGCCGGTGTCAGCACGGCACCTTACAGCTCCGGCCGTTCAGCAATGAAAAGCAGCCGGTGCCGTTCAACAGTCTGCCCAACAGTCTTTCACTGAGTAAGCCCTTCTCATTGTTGGACCTGGAGAATAGCAACAACAGTCGCCGAATAATAATAAAAAAAAAAAAAAAAAAAACCTAGGGGGAGGGCCGGAGGCGGCAAGCGTCTGTAAGCCTCTTGCACCTTTTCCTTTTCATCGACAAACATATACAACGGGGAGGAAGGGATGGGAGGGGGGGGGGGGGGGGGGTTTCAACTCAACTGAACTGCCGAACTCAGTGAATCGGTTTCATCATTAATGCGAAACCGTCGCGGAGGATCGGCTCTGACATCAACCCCGCAATGCGCAAAAGGCCATCGGGCCAATGTCGGCTGCCGTAGCCGTGCGCGGGCCATAGCCGGCGGCCGACCGCCACTGGCAGACCTTGGAAACTTAATATGCGGATCAAGATCCACCATGGCCGCGGCCGTATGCCGGCGTTCCGACTTGACTAGGCAACCGCTGACTGAACCCGAAAACCGAAAGACAAGATCTCACAGAAGCCACCGACGCAGCCACTGACCGGTGCTAGAAGACCGGCCTACAGATTTCGTGTGAGGCGACTAATGGTAAATATGACTCAGTTCACTCTTGACACGCGCTTCGTTTTCTCTCTTTACCTCCCCCCCCCCCCCCCCAACCCCTCACCGTCCCTTCCCTGGGACCAGACGGACACGAATAGGAGCAAAATAATAAGGCGAATCCTGGTGTAGATATTATAGGATATATGAATTTAATATGTCGCGGCTTTGGCCGCCGAAGTTGGCGGGTTCAGCCGTGGCCGGTTGGGACCCAACTGATCAGTGATACAGTGCAGACAACCAATAGTGAACACGAAACCACCAAACTCTTTGTAATTTACTGTTGTCTTGTCACAAATATACATGGTCTAAAGTTTCTCACAGTAAGGACGCACGTGGGTTTTTTTCTTGTTGTTTTCCCAGTTGTCGTTCAAGTTTTAATTCTTAAAAAGCTTGTTCCTATCTGGTCCAAAACAAATGAGCTATAAATCTGCACAATTTGAGGGTTGCAAGCAGCACCGGTCGAGCGCGTACTGCCCAGAGTTTCCGTTTTGAACCATAGGTAAGCTTATATATGCACTTCATTGTTAGATCTTCTAGTATTAGATCAATCCAACTTTGATTTATGCACGCTAGTGTTGGGTAAAATGTGCGTAAATTACGTTGAAATATAAAATTCTTTGTGTCTGTGTCTCGGCGGCTGGTGTGACGTCACTAATCCCTCGTCGAGTGCTTGCTTGACATTGTATAAATCGATGTATGTGCTCTCTGTTTTCACAGACATCATACATTTACAAATGCACAGGCATCGGATGAGGGTGTCCCGAAATTAGCAAAGGTACATATCATAAGAAATATCCTTAGTAACCATCGATTAAAATACTGTGTAGGAACAACGCTTATGCGTATGTCCGCGATGGCGCAGAGGATGCATTCCTTACTTGGGATAAGGCCTACTTTATATTCCTTGGCAATTTGACGGCGGAGACGAATTTGATTTTAGCACGTTTTGTGTTGACTACTTCCGAATCTGTCTTTCTGACGCACCAGCCAGTGTTATGCATCAGGTGGTGTTTTTGCCATTCTTGCTAAATAATACTTAATACTAATAAAAGTAATACTAATACTAATAGCAGTAACATCATTATTGCAGGTCAACCTGTGAACAGTACTATTTTGTCACTGCTACTGTAGTACTAGTAGCACTAGTATTTTGATAGGTAGAGCGTGGTAGTTTGCATTATCCTTTACATCCATTGAAAATCTGCATGAAAGGACTGGTAACAGTACACACTGGATGTTGGATGCACTTTTTTTTTTTTTAAATTGTTGAGGCTTTAGCCATATGGCTCGGGCAGTTCCCTGCGTTGCCTAGGAGTGTCAGCTGCCACGCCGCCATCTTGAGAGGACATGCTAGCCTTGCGATATAGACTTAAGATAGTAGCGAAGTAGTGTTTCAACGTGTTCATGTTTTTTCCTCTTTGGAAACGAACAAAAACAGATTCTAGTTAGCGGTTTCCTACGGTGATGGCAAGACTTGCTGTTGTTGCCTATAGCACATCAGGACTTTCCTGACAGTGATTTCCCGATGAGCGGCATATCCTCTCAAGATGGCCACCATGACTAGTGTGATGACAGCTTCCCGAGCCCTATACATGCAGGAATCACCTCGACAAAAAGTGCTACACATTGGCCAAATGATAAATAGAAATACTGTATTCAACCCATTACACCCTGAGGCTGAAATATTTTCTAAGTTTGCTTATTGTCGTATGAAGGCTACATTGCAGATTATTAGTCAGATCAACCATTTACTAGTTCAAGGATGGTGCCAGAATAGCTTGGCGCCTCAGGCACCAAGCTTTTCTGGTACTACCCTTGAGCTATCATTCTTAGTCAAATTTAGTTAAAGCACAAGTGTGTCAGGATGGACAGAATTAACTAAATCTGATTTTTGCAGATACTTGGGAACCAGAGATTTTTTCCTGTCACTATGGATTCAGATGACAATGACATGAATCCTGAGGATATGGAGTCTCAGAAGCGGAAAGGAAAAAAGAGGAAGAAGGATAAGAAAAAGAAGAAGAAGAAGGAGAAACGTCAGAAAGCAGATTCTCCTCCACCAGAGTCACCAGGGCAAGAAGAACCAGAAGAGTCCAACGTCAATGAAGAACACGAGTCAGAATATCTGGATGCCCCTGCAGAAGAGCCAGTCATCAGCCAGCAGCAGCAGCTTAGTCCTTCCAACTATTACGTTCCCACTCCAGCACCAACAGAGCCAAACGTCATTGAGCAGATCAGTCAGTCGATATCTTCCGGATCACACATGACAGGAGAGTCCAGCATTATTGAGCAGCTGAGTAACTCCAATAATATGGTGTCACAAATGGCAGAACAGCAGGGTGATGATGAATCTACAGAACAGTCGCAGGATACCATTACCAGTATGGCCCCACCCATCACCACCACAATCACTGCACCTACTATCACTGGAGTGGCTGGCTTCACAGGAGATGTTTCCGCTCTACAGATTACTCCCACCACCAAGGGGAAGAAGAAGGTGAAGCGTGACAAGAGAAAGCGATGTTACCAATGTCCAGAGTGCAAGAAAGAGTTTCCCAAGTCGGCCAGCATCAAGCGGCATATGAAGATACATTCAGGAGACAAGCCATACAAGTGTGACGAGTGCCCAGCCGCTTTCCTGTCCTCCAGTCACCTCAAGCGACACACGCGCACACACACTGGTGAGAAACCTTACAACTGCTCCCTGTGTCCTGCCGCCTTCACCCGGCCCACCTATCTCAGTCACCACGTCAAGCAATGTCACCCTGAGGCAGTGCCACCCGACAGTCCGGCCTCTTCCTCAGAGGATGAACAACCCAGGAAGAGAGAAAAACATAAGGATTCAGCAGAAAAATCATATAAATGTCCTGACTGCCCAGCAGCCTTCACTTGCCCCAGTCATCTGAAGCGTCACACCAAGACACACACTGAAGACAAACCCTTCAAATGTTCACAGTGTGCTGCTTCATTCAGCTTGTCAGGCAGTCTCATTCTTCACGTCCGAACACGTCACACTGGGTTCAAGTGTTCAGAGTGCCCAGCTTCTTTCTTCACAGAACATTTGCTGCGAGAGCACTATAAAAGTCATGCGGGGTCAAGAGCATACAAAATTCAAGCAGCAGTCCCAGCAGCAGCAGCAGCAACCCCAACAAAGTTTATTCCAAAACACCAGAAAATAGGCATACTAACAACCGACAAGCCGTACAAATGTACGGAATGCCCAGCTGTCTTCAGAGAGTCCTCTCTGCGCAACAGCCACATGAGGCTGCACATGGGGGCAAAAATACATAAGTGCCCCGAGTGTCCGGCAGCTTTCTCAACGGCAGGCTTACTGAGACATCACGTTCAAACCCATGGAGGAAAGAAGATATTTCAATGTGCAGAATGCGACGCTTCATTTGCTATGGCAAGCCTTTTGAAACGACACATCAAGCTTCATACACGTGGAACCCCGTTTGCTTGCACCGAGTGCCCAGCTGCTTTTTCACTGAAACGTCAGCTAACTGCACACATGGACACTCATCCACCAATGCCGAAGCAATATCAGCACCTTACCGCTCAGGCTCTTCAGCAACAAAAGCAGGGCGTTCAACAGTCTGTTCAGCAGTCTGTCCAGTAAGCTCTTCTCATTGTTGGACCTTGTTTTCCTGTAGGTGATGAGCAGGCTACCTATTTCACACCTGCAGATGATGCAGGTCACACACTCCACATTTACTTTTACAGGGGACTAAACTTAAAGTGAAAGCCTAATTTCCTCTGTGTAAAATATTATCAAAGCATGTAAACTGATTTATATAGTGCCTGTTACACAGTATATCATGGGCTTCTAGCCCATGATATACTGTGTAACAGGCGCTATATAAATTCCTGTATGCAGTACACAGCAGGCTTACAGTTGATACATGTCATGTACAATACATCACCATCTTCTGACTTTATCACCATAGGAGTAGCCATATTTGTATATACGTGAAGGTCTCGTTTTAGCGTTCTGCATGCTTAGAAAGATGATTTGGTGAAAAATGTAGTTGATGTGTTTACATAATGACCATGTACATACACACTTTCTTAATCTTCATTATACAGTTACTATCTCTACTTATCAGCAAAGTACAATGTTGTGGATGTGTAAAACCCCCATGCTATGGAAGATGTGCACTTGTGGTTTTTTAAACACTTTTCTTCACCTTTTGGCTGTAGTGTCTGTAACATTTTTTGTTGAGGTGATTCATGCAGGAGCCATCTGAACAAAAAGCGCTACTCACAGCCAGTGGAGTATGTTCCTATACATGCTTGTATGTTTCAGACCAAGAAATAACTTCAGCTTGTCTTGAGCACACTTTTGAGGTAACTTGCCTGCAGTCTAGAGATGCAACCCCAGTTTTATTGCAAAATCTGCTGCTAAGCTAGATTTGTGCGTCTTGACTTTGCGTGTTACTGCCTAAGTGAGTCAGTGTCAGATTTGATAGTGATAGCAGTGTTTAAGAATTGGCGAACAGTGGCCAAGTCAACAGTTTGTATTAACCCTTTTCATCTTGATACACCCATTGCTTGACATAAATTTGACAATTTAAGGGTGGTGCCAGAATAGCGTGGCGCCAAGCTATTCTGGCACCACCCTTGAACTAAAACAGTTAATCTGTCTCCTATCTGTAATGTAGCCTTTATAGGACAATGAGCCTTTAAAAAAATCAGCATCAGTATGTAATGGGTTAACTACAAACCGATTGCTTCAACTGATTTCTAACCTGCAGCCAACAGGGCCAGGCTAAACAGTTTACGTGTATTTGATAACCCAGCAGATTTTGATTTATCATGGGCGAAGTTTTAGTTTGGTTTTTGGTATACCCGTGCTGTGTACCATTCTTAACCCTTTTCATCCTGATACTCTGCTGCTTGAAGTTAATTTGACTGTGATAGTTCAAGGGTGGTGCCACAATTAGGTACCAAGCTACTCTGGCACCACCCTTGAACTAAAATGGTCGATCTGTCTCCTATTCTGTAATGTAGCCTTCATGGGACAATAAACAATTAAAAAAATCAGCCTCAGGTTGCAATGGGTTAACTTGTAAAGCCATGAATCCGGATACGACACATCTCGAATGTGTTAATCAACTTAATTGTTGATTTTACAGTAGTCAACACAGATGCATTGTGCATGATCATATACTAGTACTTTATGCGAACATCCATGAAATACTATGAATATGCGCACATTTTACCATATGGGTTGCCTCTTAACCTGTTTTTGTGTGTGGGCTAAATTGGCGTTGAACTTGTCTGCAGTTTTTTGGTTCTGTTTTTATTGTGTGAAATATAAATTTTATGTGCGGTGTTTTATTTTTTAATTGTACATGTTTAGAAACACAACTTCCCAACATTTTAAAAATTGTCCCATCCCGTGGAATTTACATATCCCAACACTGTTCTAAAACTAATAAAACTTAAAAGTACCATTTACAATAAATGATGCAGCTTTGTTAGCATGCATCTCTTATATATATTATGTCATCTCAGTGTTCCAGAAAGCGCTACAGGTGTCCAAATGGCTAAGGTATGGGCTAAGAAATACCTTCTGCAGTGTTTTGTGCATGTGACAGACTCACCAGTGTGTGTCTACACATTCATCTACTGTTTTACCCATTCGCTGTCAAGAAAGTGGCCACAATCCAACTGCAAGAGACAGATATCCTCTTGAACTGCAGGGGCTCGTGAAAATCTCTGCCTCTTGCTGGCATAACTTTGTATCCTTGTTGTTTCGGTGACCGGGGCTCTTTGTTGTTGAACAAAAATGTCAGAAACACAGGGTGCATCCACTGGCATTGAAGGGGGTCATCTAGGAGACACATTCTCAGAGAAAAGCATGGGTGACAGTGCATACAATTTAAACGGATAAAAACCATGAATGCATGGGCTCATGAGAATTTCTGCCTCTTGCAGATGGAACATGGTGACTGAAGGGCTGTTCTGTCAGCTTTTTTGGATTTTTAAAAAGACTGAATCAGCTACTGGGACCACCCATGCAAAAGCTTCAGGTGCTTCATGTACAAAAACAATCCTCTGGATAGTATCTTTAACTGTTTCTGTGTCAAAATCAATCAAGTTGCATACTGTGTGTACATTGATTACATTCTGGTTGATAATGTACTGTTCGGTGATGTGAACTCGTTACCATTTTGTTTTTTCACACATTGAACCCGTGTGTCCAAATGTCAATTCCCAAATTTGGGAGTTGCCCTTTGACAGCTGCTGGTGTAGGAGGTAGGTTCACCATGTTACAGTTGTTCATGGGTTGTGTCAGAATAGTTCTGTGTCAAGGGGTGACAAGCTATTCTTGCCCTACTCGGGAACTGTCATTGTCTATCAGTATCACTATCAGTCTTTTGCTAAGGTGTGGCAAGACTGCATTGTTGAATATTTCTTTGGCATTTTATTTTACATCTCATCACTTGTTGACATTCAAGTTTTACAAGTATGTATCATGTTTACTGTTTGAAATATGTTACTGGTAACCTCTATGTACATGCAGTCAGTGGTACTTCAGACAATGCCAGTGGCTGCATGCACAGAGGGATATAACTTCTGAATTGTCTGCTGCATCAGCAAATGGGCTTATACATGGATTGTCGTTATAACGATGACAGTGTTCATGATCAGTGTACATGTAATTGGCAAATTGTGTATTCTGGTAGTTTCAATAAATAAATGTATCGTCTGTTTTGCTTGCTTGTTTTTGTGTGTATGAATGTTTATGTTTCATGAATGCAACAATACACTTACAGATGGAAAATGAGCACACAATAGTGATGCGACCTGTAATGTACTTTGTAAGAAGTTGACTTTCCAGGAACTAACCCCACCCGGGTCTGCCCTGGGGGACTTGGGTGGGGTTAGGTATTTTTTAGTTCCCAGGGTCACCCTTGTCAGCCCCACAGGGTGGGTTTTTCTCTCTATTCTGGGGCATGTGTTTCTGTCTATCCTTTGTCCATTCACCTGTATTTGCCTTTTTAAAAACTCTCCCTACTGTCTGCACTGCCTGTAGCTCTTGATATTGGATGTGTGTTGCTAAATGGTCTTAGCTTTATTTAGGCCCCATGTGTTAGGTTTATTTAATGTATTTGACCGGCTGGCGACATACATTCAATGTTCTGTTTTTTTTGTTTTTTTTCACAAGCAGTGCAGGCACGTCCTGAGAAAGCCTTGTTGCTGTCGGGACGTTAAGCAATGTACAATCAATCAATCAATCCAGGAACTAGGTTCGGCGCTTGTCCATAATTTTACCCCCTTTAGGCATACTGCCACCAGCACCGTAAAAATTACTGGTGGTTGCATTCACATGGGGGTCAACCCTTTTAGCCCCAGATCCCTACAGCAGGAGATGGCTTGACCATGATAATTCAAGGGTAGTGCCAGATAAGCTTGGCGCCAAGCTAATCTGGCACTACCTTTGAATTATCATGGTCAAGCAATCTCCTGCAACTGGTACATAGTCATTAGGCAACACCTCCAAAATTTGAGAAATGGCACCTTGGGGCTAAAAGGGTTAATCAGGAAATAGAAAGCAACCATTTAGTGCCTTTTTACTCCTCTAACATTATCTTAAGAAGCTTGGGTGACGGTCCTCAGTCCTAAAAACTGGTTCAGCTAAAAGTTGTCAAAGTCTCAGAAAGCTGACTATTGGCTTTCTGGTTTAGATAAAACAGCCCCTCAGCCAGCCTGTTCCATCTGCAAGAGGCATATGTTCAGGGGCTCAAGAGGATTTATGTCTCTTGCTGGCCATGGATTTTGGAGTGTTGTTTTTCCGTGGACCGTTTGTGAAGTCGTCAAATTTTTGCAGTAAAAACGTTTACATCTTTTTAAAGGTAAAAGAAAATGATCCCCTGACACTTTCCAGCACGCATATAATCTAACACTAACAGCTGTTGCCGTCATTGCTCAACTCCAAAGAAACAAAGCATCCAACATGATGAAAACTACAACTATACATCAGCAAATCGGACAACTGGGGCTATGGGTAATATTCATGAAATCTAAAAATACACAAAATTTTCCATTGAACTGGCTTTTTTAATGACAAAGATTAAAAATCTACCACTGAAGTTGAAGGGGTTATCTACAGGTACACTTTTTAGCTACCCAATGTAGAGTTGCTTTGCTGCAATTCCACATAATTAAATGTAAACACTACCTGGACGAGTGAAAAATCTAGTGGTCATTGTAAATCCACTCTGTGTCAAGTACATCACACAGGTATGCTTATCAGTCTCGGTGCAATAGGGCTGCACAATTTTATATCTGCTCGGAGTGGATTTGCCGCTCTAGGCAGTTTTATGCATATTTTTGTGAAGTTGAGTGCATCAGCCATAGCTAAGATTTGTGCTACTGCAATTTAATCTTTATTAACGCCTAAATTTAACCAGCTTGAATTCACCTTTGACTTCGGGATGGAACAGCGGCAACAAAGGGCTGAGAAGATTCAGGTGATGGTCCGTCTGTTCAGGGTTTAACATCCATGGCTCAAGAGTGATGATGGACGAATCCGGATGCGACGCGTCTCGAAAGCGTTAAGCATGTAAGGGGCGGGTTATAGGGGACAGGGACAGCCCAGGCATGTTATTTCCACCTCCGCAGCATCAGTCAGATCAGAAAATACCTCACTACCGAAGCTGCCATCAAACTCGCTGTCTCTCTCATCTTATCTCGCATCGACTACTGCAACTCTCTCCTTTCCGGCCTTCCTCACTCCACCACTCTCACTCCAGCGCGTCCAGAACAATGCTGCCCGCCTCGTCCTCAGAAAGAAAAAATCGGACCACATTACTTCCCTGCTCAAGCTCCTTCACTGGCTCCCCATCCCCCAACGCATCCAATACAAGATTCTGTCTCTCTGCTACAAATCCCTGAACAACTACGCTCCTGCCTATCTCTCCAACTTACTTCACCCCTACACTCCTCCCTGCTCTGCCTCCGACCCTCTCCGCCTCCTCATCCCCCGCACCAAACTCAGCACTTTCGGCCCCCGCTCCTTCTCAGTACATGGTCCATCCACCTGGAACACTCTCCCACTCTTTCTCCGTCAGAAACACTCGCTCTCCTCCTTCCAGTCTGCCCTCAAAACTCACCTCTTTCAACATTCTAATATCACCACACTCCTCACCCCAAGCTGACCATCGTAATGTATTTTCACTATTTGTGTTACGTGAGTCATTGTCTAAAGCGTGCGCATGCGTGTGCGAGTTGTGAGTGCGCGCTTAGAATTATAATTATTATAAGATAAGCGCATTATAAATACTGTAATTATTATTATTAGAACAGAGCACTGCATCAGTTCAAGCGCCGCATTACAGCTGTGCCACTTTTACATGCATCAGAATCAGTCTTTCAACAGGCATGCTCTTGACTTCCCTGATGTCAGGTTGACCATTCCAGAGCTAGTGGCATGAGCCATTGACCCCTTCACAATTGTATTGTATCGTAAAGCATCTACAAAGCGCACATATCCATTTAAGTTGTTCATGTTACCGTAGGGTTGGAAGCTGGAGCTATGCCTGCTGACACTAAATGCCTCAATATGTGGATACCTCCATCCTGCTATAAAGAATTACACGTTAACACCCAACATAGCAGCTTGCACTAATGCGTGAAAGACTGATGGTTAGTCATGCGGTTTCTTTATTTTTCAAATCCTCAAATTGCGAGCCACACAAACAGTTTCTCGAGAATCACTGAGTTTGGCCAATGCGCTCTTCTTCGCGTGAGAGCAGCGAGGTAGTGTGTGACGTCACCGGCATGTCCGACAGTGCAGCTCATTTCTTTTCTCAATACAAAAACGGGTTTCGCTGACCAAAATGCCGCAGTGTAAGGCCGCTGGTTGCACCAACAAGGAGGGAAAAAGTTTTAACGCAGACGGCACTGAGAAAAGCTTTTTTGTATTCCCAAACCCTCAGAAATCGGAGGAAAATCGTCAACTGTGTTTAAAGTGGCTCTTTAACCTGAAGAATGACCAGCTTCCACAGCGAGTGGAGGACTTTCACTGGGGCAAAACCAATGTAGTGTGTGAAGATCATTTTACATCAGAGTCGTTTGCAGAACTGTTCGTCAACGAGGCAGCTGCGTCGCTAAACTTTCACCAGCGTTTTAAATATTTGAAAGAAGATGCAGTGCCAACCATCCTGGACCCAACAAACTCTAACACTGGTACAAGTTGCGCTGATGATGCAGCACGGAGTCACGGCAGTCAAGAAATCAACGAAAGACATGGCCATGGACCACAGGTATCGTTATTTCAAAGTGGCACACTCAGAATTACACACATTCATTCGTAATATACAGTGGCATAGGAAGATATGCTTAATTGAGGGGCTCCGTGACATAACTGTTCTTCTTTCCAGACCATACAATTTGAAACAAGATGAGATGAACCATAACCCACAAAGTCCCTTCTATATGTATGAGAACTGTCCTCGCTGTCAAGTGTCTTTACCTTTTGTCTTTGACCTGATTCTGATGTTGGAATATCTCCTGTTGAAAAAGTCGCGATCTGCCAATGCGCCAGTGAGCTCTATAAGTAGTTTAAGGGGTGCAGGACATGCGTCATTGGTTTGTCAAACGTAATTTGTTATGACATAAGTTTTAGTTTTTTACGTAATTGTAAATTTTATGTGATATGAGTTTCACTTTCGCTTCATAGGCTTGAGAATATGGTGACAAAAATACATGTTAAGTCTTGCTATAATTTGTGTGAAAGCTGGTTGACTTTACCTAGCTACATGATATATATATGCTAAATAGACGGGTCACTTGCATGCTCTTCTGAAAGCGCGTCGATGTGTGTGTGCATGTTAGTGCATGCGTGTGTGCGCGCTCCAAACATCTCCAAGAGGCATAGATCCTCATGTGCCCAAAAGGTGCATGCAGATCTATGCCTCCTGGAGATGCGCGCATGTTTGTGTGAGAGAGATGATAATGAAACTTTATTTATCAACAGTAAAAAGTTTTGACATAAACAAATCATTATTTTACAAACTTGCCTTTGCGAACATCTACAACATAAAATAGGTTAAAATAATAATAAATTTATAAAGACATTAATATTTACACACATTATTTCATGCAACAATAATAATTTAAAAAAAAAGAAACAATAATAATAACATAAAAAAATTATATACACAGAATAATAGTAACACTCAACATTTATCTTATTCCACACACACACAGAAACACTATACATAAATGCAGAGAGAGTGAGACTGAGAGAGAGCAAGCACGCGTGAGAGATTTGCGTCATATTTAGTCTAGTGTGTCAATGTCTGCGTGGTGACGGAGTTGCTTCTTTTACGTCACCGCCACTGTCTGACTTTCTCCAGAAGTCAAGTTTTTTTTTACTGTTTTAATTTTTGTCTGAAAAGAATTAATTTTTATTAAAGAAGTTAAAACTAAAAGGGTACAACGCTGGCTAACGAACTCATCCAATGTCTTTCTCCAAACTAGCTAATTCGGGTCACCTGCATACTCTTCTGAAAGAGTGACGGTGTGTGTGCATGCGCATGCTCTCCAAACATCTCCAATAGACATAGATCCTCATGCGCTCTCCAGGCGCATGAGGTTCTATCTCTTGGAAATGCGCTCATGTCTGTGAGAGAGAGAGAAAGAGAGAGCACGTGCTAGAGAGAATTACGTCTGCTGTCTTGTTCCTATGCCACTGTTTTGAGGATGCAAATGATCGTCTTGTCCTATACCTGCGTATTTCTCTGTGGGCTGGCGATTGGTTGCCTGATAGTAGGCGGGGGAAGGGATCTAACTGTTTGTCTGTCCAGCGCTGAGTGATTCCCCTTGGTTTGTGTACAATTCTGCCAGCGCTATCCTCACCTATCTGATTTGTGAGACACTGTTTTAATACTAATAGTATTAATACAAAAAAAGTTATGTTATACAAGCTGCATGCCAGCATTCATAACATGGTAGTTTAATTTATAATTTTGTTTAAGAAATTATATATATTGTGGTGAGTGTTTAGACCACTTTCCTAAACCAGATCATAATAGGAACCTTTTTCAACAGAGGTAGTAGATAATTAGTAGATGCAAATACTCCTAATACTAATGGTAATACATTATCCTTCACTTTACAAATCAGATCATATCAGATCAGCTCCTCTTTTTCTTTTAAAAAAACATTCATTGTAAAACTCAGTCATTTGCACATTGTGGGTGACGTATTGTGGGTGAAGGTGCACTCGTATAAATTCATATAGTGCCATAGTGCTGCATGACACGGGACAGTGTACTCATACTCTATTTTTCTAAAATCTCATTTTCTCAGATAATGTAGTGCATAGATCTCACCTTGACATGAAACTCAAAATAGTAGACACTTGAGAAATTTCTTTTGTATCAGCATGTTGTTGTTTTTTCTTAGCATTTGACATAGTTCTTCTTTGTCTTGCAGTTGCATACTTTAAACCCTCCAACATGGTCATATGAGTCGCCAGCATATTATCAGAGAATGGACCCGCATCACCCGCAACCAACTTACCATCAAAGAGAGCCACAGCCTACCTACCATCACAGAGAGCCACAGCCTAATTACCATCACAGAGAGCCACAGCCTACCTACCATCACATGAAACCGGCTTATGCGAACACAGATGGCTTTAACCCATGGGCAAATCATGGCAGTTTCAAGGCACCAATGCCGCAGCAGTCGGACAAATCAGATGGAGTGACTCTTGCAGACTTCATCATGAGTGCTACTGGAATCAAAATAGAGCAGCATGAGATAGAGGCATTTAACATAGATCGCAATAATGACACAGCTTTGAATGCTGTTCAATCTTCCGGAGCACCGACTGATGCAACAGGTGCTGAACCTCAGTACGCTACTTTGGATGCAGCTTCAGCAGTTGCAGTCCCATCTAAAGAAAAACTGTACAGGTGCCCTGAATGCCCTAAAGCATTTGCACGCCCAGGGGATCTCAAAATCCATTTTCGCAAACACAGCGGGGAAAAGCCCTACCAATGTCCTGAGTGTCCTGCTGCATTCACCATGTCGTCACACCTGAAAGAGCACAGGAGAACTCACTCAGCCGAGAAGCCATTCACTTGTTCGCAGTGTCCAGCCGTGTTCAAACGTCAGTGTCATCTCAAACAGCACTTCCGCAGTCACTCAGGCGAAAAACCATTTACCTGTGGAGAGTGTCGTGCAACGTTTGCACAGCTCAGTCACCTGAAGCGACATGCTGTGCGACACACGCAGATTAAACCATTCAAGTGTACATACTGCCCGGCAGCTTTTTCACTGAAGCAGTACCTGATAGAGCACACCAGGACGCACACAGGGGAAAAACCATACCAATGTAAACACTGTCCCTCAGCCTTTGCACGACCCTATGCGCTCACACTGCACACCCGGATGCACACGCAGGAAAAGCATTACAAGTGTCCAGAGTGTTCAGAGGCATTCTTATGGAAAGAACAGCTGAAAAATCATGTCAGACGCCATGAAAAAGAAAGAGAATTGGAAAAAAAGGCCAAAAGGTCGCGTGCTATAAAGCCTCGTGCAGTGAAAAACACTAAGACTAAGAAAAAGAGTAAGAAAAAGGTTAAAGGTAAGGGTAGGAAAAAATGAATGAAAGGCGTAATCTCATTTTGTAACACTTAAACCCCCCCCCCCCCCCCCCCCTCCTAATGCATGCACCTGCCAGTACTGTGTACAAAACTGGTGGCTGCGTACTGGAGGGCGTTAACAGACCTTAAATGGAAACCATCCCTTTGTGCAAGAGGCATAGAGTTTCATAAGCCACTATGAGAAATTTTGCCTCATACTTGCAGAGATGACTCCACGGATTCTCCTCGGTTGCAGAGCGTCATCTAGGTTTCACTATTTGACAGCACTGATGTACTGGTAACAATGATGTGTCCCTAGTCTTCCACTCCATGCATTATGTATGACTCATATAGGTAGGATGGGAGTGTCAGAGGTTTAAATCTTAACCCTTTGGCTGTCAGTAGCGGTTTTTTGTCATGATGATTCCTGTAGGTATTATCGTGACAAAAACGTCTACGGACAGCCAGAAAGTTAACAGCTAGTTGTTTGCATCAAATATGGTGCTAAAAACAATAAACCTAGACAGAAATTCATGGCAAAACCATTCACAGTTTAGCTGGAAATAGCACAATGAAACTTAAAACTCAGTGACAGAAACAATAACCCTTCCTGCATGAGGGTGCTGATTTTATTTAAACACTCTGTCATGTTTTATGTGCATCTTCTGCAATTTATTTTGACACTTTAACTACTAAACTACTTCCAGTCACTAGAATGGAAGTCATTTAGTAGTGGGAGTTAAAGGGTTAATAATCTAATACATCAGATTAGGTGCTTGTCCTAGGACCATGCTGATGAGCAAAAGAAATTCAACATATTGAATCATCGGAAACACTGAAGTGTTTTTGATGATTCCAAAAATGTTGCATTTCTTTTGCTCTTCAGTATAGATGTGGACAAGTGCCACTGTGAAATTTCCTGTTTGTTTTGTGATACATGTTGATGTCATGTTTCAGAACAGTGGATCATATTGTACAAAAACAATTAACCCATTCAACCCTGACACACTTCAGCAAGATATAGATTGACCATTTGTGTTACAATTCAAGGTTGGTGACAGATTATCATGGCATCCCTAGGCACCATGGTATTCTGCCTTTCATGCACTCATAGGCGCCAAGGTATTTTTTGTTATTCTGTTATGGTCGATTTATCACCAGAAGTGTACTGTTATGTCATCCTCAGAGGACTACTCCAAAATTGAAAATGTGAACCTCCGTGCTGAGAGTGTTAAAAATCAGTGGTGATGAAATACTAAAGCTTTGACTTGTTGGAATTCCTCTGTGCATCAATGCTTTGGCTTTATGTGTTCTAAAAGGGAAGTTACATGCTTTTGGTGACAATACTAATGCAGTCGATGTGGCAAGTCATTGTACTTACTTATGGGATATTGTCACATTAACCCCTTTGATGAAAGTGATAAAAAAATTGTGCATATGAAACGAATGCACATTGACTGACATTCTCATGAAGAATACAGATGTAAATGAGAGCAAACATAGGCAAAAAAAAAAAATGAACATAGGATTTACCATGAATCCTCATGAGCCCTGCGGGGGCTCATGAAGATTTATATCTCTTGCAGCTGGGTAGCATTTGCTTTGCCCTGGCAGTGAAGGGGTATAATTAGTCATTTGAGTGAAATGATGACAGGCTCTATCAACATGTGAATAAAACGACATCTATATTTTGCATGCTGATCTTTGATTTTTGCTTTACAGCTTCTCAGGCATAAGGTCTAAAATCTCAGAGTAGGACACATGCATTTCTAATTATGGTGGATTTTTGGTCAGATTTTTTTATGTGACATCTTGTTGGAACAGTTCCTGTTCCCATAGGGTGGTAATGAACAAAGCAACCTTTGCTTTACGCTTACACTGTACATTTTTACAATCCATTTGCATGCTTTTTACAAAATTTGGTTGTTTCCTTTGTGTCCATTTTACCCATTTAACTCATTCAAGACGTGCCGCCTCCAGATAGACGGCATAAGCCGCGTATCCAGAGGTGGCACGTCTCGAATGAGTTAACCCCATGGCCAGATTTTGGAGGTGTCACCTAACGGCTGGTACTAGTTGAAGGAAATGGATCGACCATGATAATTCAAGGGTAGTGCCAGATGAGCTTGGAGCCTTGAGGTGCTATGCTCATCTGGCACTACCCTTGAACTGTCATGGTTGATCCATCCACTGCTGTAGTGCGTTGGGGCTAAATGGGTTAAAAGATAATCCCAGTATGAGTTGGGCATTCTTTTGTGCGTGGATTCATGCTGTAATCACTGTATTTCCAGCATGCTGTATTACAGTAGTACTCGTTATATTGTGCTGTAGATCTGAAATAGTTTTTTCTTTTATACCTTGCAGTATTGTTCAATGTGTACTCTGTAAATGAAGTAATTTGTTGTACTTATTTTTTTGTTGACTGTGTTTTCTTGAATGTGCATTCTCTAGTCTAGTGCTAGTGGTTAAGTTGCGTGTTTAGGTAGTAGTAATAAATTAGTAGTACGCTTTTTAATCATTAACTTCCAAAGGCGTCTGTCACATTCATGTACTATGTAATACAATGCTAGGATTTTATCATGTTAGCCATCATGCAGCTGAGTGAGGTGTAACATGGTAAAATCCTAGCATGCATTCTCACAGTTAAACAAATTTACTATTACAGTCGGTAGTAAATTTGGGAAACTGTTGGTAGAAGTGCACCTACTGACTGGAGTGACCTAACGGTGAGCTTGTACCAGCTGCCAGGGGGTTCACGGGAAGAAAACGCAGTATTGTACAACATCAACTGACATCGCAAGCAGCTCTTTGGAGGGATGTGTGGGGTTGAAGTGACTCCTGACCCATTTAATCCCAAGACCACATTTCCCAAATGTTGGAGGTGCCAGTTAAGGACTAGGTACCTGTTGCAGGTGATGGATCGACCATGATAAGAATTATCATGGTCCATCCGTCTCCTGCTGTAGGGATTTGGGGCTAAATGGGTTAACTTGCTGAAGCGCTGTGATTTATGCCACAAACTAGTAATGGATAAGTGGTTCATTTCTTTGTCGGCTCTATTTAACTTGTTTAACTTTTAACACAAATGTCAGAATGTAGGGTTTACTGGCAAATGTCAATTAGTGTTCTCTGAAATATAGGATATAAAAATAGTGACAATTGTCAGCTTGTGTTTTTGGCTCACGTGCAAAACAAAAGTGAGTATGTTCTGGGCCAGTGGTCGTCTGTCCGTGCGCGTCCGCCATCCGGCGTCGTCTGTGGAAAACTTTATCATTGGCATTTTCTAGGAGACAATTCAAGCTACAGTCTTCAAACTTGGCCCAAGGATACTTTGTGGCAAGACCTTTCTAAACATACCAATTCCAGTGACCTCTCACAAAGGTCAAGGTCACAGTGGCTCAGGAAATATATAAAAAATAGCTATTTTGGGACATAATTTCTTTTTTCTCAAATACTATTCACAACTTCAAACCCAAACTTGATACAAAGATACCTGATGGTAAGACCTTTATATGCAAACTATTTGGCTCATCCCTCGGAAAGGTCAAGGGTCACAAGAGCTCAAGAAATGGGTCCAAAATAACCATATTTTACAACAAATAATGTTTTTTCGCAAATACTATTCACAACTTCAAACCAAAACTTGTCAAGGGTCACAAGAGCTCAGGAAATAGGTAGCAAAATTAGCCATATTTCAACAAGAAACGTTAGTCAGACTTGTGGATCGGTCGATACACATGAGCCATTATGGGCTTTGCCCTTCTTGTTTCAGGTATTGCTGGATATCGTGACACGATGTCAGTTTATGTTTTCAAAATAATGCACATCGGCAAACAGTAACAGTGACTGCATGCACAAGAGTGTAAAGCTAATTTAGGTTAACCCCATTATGCATGCAGCCTGTGGTACCATATACAGTACTGGTGGCTGTAGGCACAAGAGTGTTAAGAATGTGTTGATGATGAGATATACTGGAGAGTTAACACCCTTTAGGTTGGCTGCTGTGCAAAACTTGGTCACAGAAGGTTCAGTGACTGAATTAACCCATTTAGCCCCAACGCCCTTCAGCAGGAGATGGATTGACTCTGATAATTAAGGGTAGTGCCAGACTGGCTTGGCGCCTTCCAGTGCCAAGCCAGTCTGGCACTACCCTTGAATTATCATGGTCAGTCTATTTCCTGTAACTGGTACATAGGAGTTGGGTAACACCTCCAAAACTTGGGCCATGTGGCCATGGAGTTAAATGGGTTAACACTAACTGCATGCATCTGTAGTTTCCTAGAACATGCTGTTCATTGTCTTCTGTGCCAAGTGAAAGGCCATTCTATTCCTAATTTGTGATGGCACAAATGCAAGCTACACATGTACTCACAGTGGTTACCTCCCTCGATCAGCTGAGCATGCATAGCAGATTGAGGTGGGTAACCAGTGGGACTGAAGATCCTATATGTATATACTGGTAGTATCTCTGGTGTGATGTACATTGTTTACTGTCTGATCAGTGTGGGATTGTTTCCAGGTACAATGTGCTGTTACAGTAGTGCATCCCCACTCGACCTTATTGGTTTTGTGTAGCAACAGTGTAACTGACAGTACACAAAAACAAGCATTTCTTATAGAAGCTTAGCCCCACTGCAGGGAGGAAAAATGCATTTGCCCATTGCCAAATGCAAAGAGGTTTCTTGTTGCGCTTTTTTCAGGGGGCCCATATGCAGGGGTGGTACTGCTTTATTTTGAGTTTACACACCGGGTGGGTAAAAATGCATGATACTAACTACAACAAATACACCACAAAACAATTGACTGGGGTGAAAAGTTACAAAACTCACTAGTTAAAGAAATATCTGCATTCCTGTCAGCTCTGGCTGTAAAATGTTCCTGCACTCGGTCATTATACGCACCGAGTGTTCGAGTCACAATAGTGACTGAATGGGTTGTAGGTGATGCGTAAAACGCTGGCCCTAGGTGCAGACTAGGGTCATCTCAAGGTACACCTACATGTACACCTCACAAAAATACAAAAGGTGTACCCAGAATGCATGATTTACGTCCCCTTTGCCCCACCCACTCCTCCCCATACCACACACACCCTCTAACCCTAAGAAAAGAGCAATAAATGTGATATGACCCCTGCATACAGTGAATGCAAGTTTCACTACAGACACACACAACAAATTGGGCTAACAGAGGCAAATTTGGACTTCTAGATTTCACTAAGCTGATAGTCTGAATAGCTGTTTGGGTCTTAGAGCATTTGATCCTCCCTGCATTGAAAATACTGCTGCTGTGCAAACTTGTTTGCCACAGGCTTAACCCTTTGGCTGTTGGTGCTTGTTTTTGACGCAATGACTCCTGCGGAATCATCCTGACCAAAAAAAGGTGGGGGGGAGGGGGGGGGGGGGGTGGTGGTAATGAAAATCAACACTTCTTTCAAGCCTTCACGTCGTAATAGAATGAGTGGCATTACCCATCCCCGCAGCCCCCTTTGAAAGTCAGTCCTTTCAAATGTATAGTAGTAGTAGTATTGTGAGGAAATATAGGCCGTGAGGCCTTTGCAAATGTCCTTTCTTTCTTTAGTTACTTCATGGGTCTGCTATGCATGCAAATTTTCCTATAAATCATTCATCATAGGAATAGAAAATCTCTTTAAATTTTGGTAATTCGTCCAACTTGTTTTTAAAAGAATTTATATTAGGTGCTTTTTTTAATGAAACTGGTAAGTCATTCCAAACAATGGCAACTCTGTTAGTAAAACAAAACTTCTGCAGGTTAGTGTTGCAGTGCTGTACAAAGATTTTCCCTTCAGAGTTTCGGGTTCTGTCACAAAATGGTGCTGCAATAAAGTCATTTCAATTTAGGTCGTCGATGCCATTATAAATTTTAAAAACTTGTATTAAGTCTCCACGTATTCTACGACCATGTAAGGAGTGTAATCCAAAGTATTTGAGTCTGTCTAAATAAGTCATATTTCTACATTCTTTGACCAGCTTTGTTGCTCGTCTCTGTACCCTTTCGAGTGCAACTGATCGTCTCTTTAAATCTGGGTACCATACAGTGTTTGCATATTCTAAATGTGGTCTGACTAGTGATTTATACAGTTTACTAAAAATGTCCTTGTCCAAATAATTAAAAGCTCTCATAAATACTCCAACCATTTTGTTGGCCTTATTGATACAGTTCTGAATATGAGAGTCAAAAGATAGAACTTTGTTGAAAACAACACCTAAGTCAATTTTCTCCTCACAAGATACCACCTTTTTAATGTCGCTGTTAACTTTCATCAAGTAATCATGTTCAGGATTGTTCCTTCCAGCATGCAAGACCTTGCATTTCTCTACATTAAAATGCAAGTCCCATGTGTCGGGCCACTCTTGCAAGTGATCCAAATCATGCTGCAACACGTCTTTATTGCTCGATTCATTATAGATTTTGGTATCATCTGCGAATATTTTGCACATGCTATTAACACGGTCTGGCAAATCATTTATAAATATCATAAATAGACTACATGTATGTGTTTAAAATGAAACTCCACTATTGAATTTGATGTGTGCTACAGTGTTGTGGGAACAAAAACCAACAAACTTCATGTGTAATTCATGTGTATTATACTGTGCTAAATTAATGTAGTCCAGTTTTTGTGATTGTCGGTTTCATTTTTTTGTAGTGAATATACATGTAGTTTGAACACATGAGCTGCTGAGTTTTCAGTGTTTCTAATGTACAATGTACTATGCTAATTCTTGATGTTGTTCTTGTAAACTTACTAATCATACTCCCACTAAAGTTCATCATTAAACTTAGATTGTCGTGAAAATGTGTTTTTTGAAATATGTTTAAAAATATGGGTTTTATGTGTGTGTGTGTGTGTGTGTGTGTATGTGTGTGTATGCACTGTGCACAAATACATAATTGTGTCTTAAAATTTGTAATTTTTCTTGAAAGAAAGAAATTGAATACTTACTTTGGGTAATTTTTTTCTGTTCAGTGTCTGTTAAGATAGGACTGATCAGGCATGCTGAACGTGTGGTCGCAAAAATACACAGTAAAATCAAACAAAAGCAAGAAGGGGTTGGTGGGGGGGGGGGGGGGGGGGCAAAAACTAGCTAAAGCCACCATATGCTGGCGATTATTCCCATCCCCCCCCCCCCCCCCCCCCCCGATACCCCTTCACCATCTCCCCCCCCCCCCCTTCTATCTCCCCCTGACATACACACACATTTGACAAAAGTTATTGCTGGGTGTGAATGGGAGGGGGGGGGGGGGGGGGGGGGGGGGGGGGGCAAGACAGGACCAGCGGGACTGCTCGAAAATGTAACGGTTAGACTATTTGGGTAAAGAGACCAACCCCTTCTCAAATGGTTCTTGCTGGCATATTGCGCCTTTTGAGAATTGCACATAAAGCAGGCTTTCGAGCAACACTTCTTGAAAAAATAATGTGCAAGCTTTTTTATTTTAATTCTTCAGGAGTTAAGATGTTTTCGCAAGATATTGTGGATCACATTTCATTTGCTAAACTGTTTGGCTCTGCTCTGCAAGACAGTTAAGTAAGTGAAAAGAAGTGGGTAACAAAGTGCTTTTTTTTCTCTCTTTTTTTTTCTTTCTTCTCCATCATTAATCTGAACAATTTTGGTATTTTTAATTTTATTGTAAGTCTTAGACTGATAATCATACTGCAAATATTTTTTGTTGTTGTTAATATGGCGAAGGCTTTTGAAATGCCTTCATATGCACGGCACGAATAATCATCAAGTGCACACGCTGAAATTCTCTTTTTCACTGTTGATAGAAGGCTTTACAGGGGCGTGTTTAACAACAATAACATGTCCCTCATTATTTTGCAGTTGGTCTGTAGACAAAATGCAAAACAAGACGTAAAATCTTGTAAGATCTAAGGTTTATTTTCGTTGTTATTTGCATTAATGCCAGCTTGTGTATTAATACATGTGTGGTGTTTTACATACAATAAATGTTTATTTTGCAGTTATATGGTCACAAAATGAAGCAGTGGTCAAGAGACATTCAGAGGCATTTGGAGGTCATGTGAACATTAGCCTTGAAACTGTCAACATGGAAGTAGCAGTTAAACAAGAGACTGCAGGTTTGGTCATGCAGGAAACAGAAACTCTTGTCCTGAAACAAGAAACGAAAAATTCACCACAGCAGCTTACAGAGCCTGGCAGTGCATGTGTCAGTATCGAACAGACAGCTGCGGAACCTGTCATTAATTCCTGTGTGCATGCAACCACCGGTACTGATTACAGTATCGGTGGCTGTGTGCGCAAGGGGGTTGATGAAGAGAATGTAGTTTTGAAATGGCTGCTTTCGACTCCTACTAAAAGTAGACTTCATACAGTGGTTGTGCCAAACCTGTTCACTTTAGTTAAACAAGAAAAAGTGGGTTCAGTGGAGCAGCAAGATGAAAGTGAGTACCTCCCAGTCCAATTCCAAAGTGGATCTGCAGATGATTTCAGCATGGATGGTTTGAACACTGAGGGCTCTGAAAAAGATCTGAATCAGTGTTCATGCAAGCCTGAAGGATACAGGCCGGAAGGAATGCCTGTACACATTACAACTATTAAAACAGAACCCCTGGATAGCGATGCATGTTATGAATCATCTGCAGACAGCATGAGTGGCTTGAAAACTGGCAAAATTGAATGTGACAATTCACCATTTGGTCCTTCTTCAGCTTCCGATGTTAATAAAGACGATGTGGACACTTTCACTTCCAACAAAGGAACAAGTGCGACAAACAGAGAAAGCCTACATAATAAACAGATTAATAGTGACCCCCTTGTGGATGCAGCCACTGGTACTGCAAGTAGTGCTGGTGGCTGCATGCACAAAGGGGTTACGCACTGCGAGACTGACAGCACGGAAGTGTACCCTGTGGCTATGTACTGGAACCAACACAACTCCATTGTAAGTGAACAAGTTGTAAAATCACACACACAGGCACACACCGAGGAAGAAATGTACTCAAGTCCTGACACCCTTGCTGCATTTGCAGTAAATTATCAGCTTGACCCCCTTATACATGCAGCCACCAGCAGTGTTAACCCACCTGCCCGTGGCGGCTCGCGCAAGGGGGTTAGAGATCACCTTTCAAATCCCACAAGAGAAAAAAGATTCAAATGTTCAGAATGTCAAGCTGGATTTGTGAGTCCAAGTAGTCTTAACATACATGTTCGCACACACACAGGTGAAAGACCATACCAATGTCCACAGTGTCCTCGTGCTTTCGGACAGGCGCCTGGTCTCAAGCGGCACATGTTAGTTCACACTGGGGATAAACCACATCAATGTGAACAGTGTTCTTCTGCATTTGCATTGAAACACCAGCTGAAAGATCACATAAAAATTCACCTGGGAGAGAAAAATTTCAAATGCTCTGTGTGCCAAGCTGCATTCACACATGGCAATACTCTGAAACTCCACATGCGGACTCACACAGGCGATAAACCGTTTAAATGTCCACAGTGTCCGAGTGCATTTCGACAGTCATCTGGCCTAAGGCAGCATATGTTATGTCACACTGGAGAAAAACCATACAAGTGTCCACATTGTCCAGCGACGTTTTCAGCCCCACACAGTCTAAAAGGTCACGTAACTATTCACACAGGAGAGAAGCCATTTAAGTGTTCCGATTGCCCAGCAGTATTTGCAAGACAGACAAGTCTGAGGCAGCACTCCAGGACTCACACAAAAGAGAAACCATTTAAATGTAAACTATGCCCTGCAGCATTTTCACAGTCCGGTCGTGTCGCTATGCATGTGAGAAGTGTTCATACAAAAGAAAAAGCGTTCTCATGTTCAACATGTAGTGCTTCATTTTCAACGAGGCAACACTTAAAAAGTCACACTAAAACTCACACTGCGGCATCCCCACTCTCAAGTTCTCCTAAGTCCCAAGAAAACACAGATTGTGAACAGAAATCTTAACCTACACTTTTCTTTGCTAAAAACTATACTGATGAGCAAAAGAAATTGACATTTTTGGAATCGTCGGGAACACTGACTAGCAAAAGAAAAGACTAGCAAAAGAAATGCAACATTTTTGAATTATCGGAAACACTAAGTTTGCATTTCTTTTGCTCATCAGCTATATATGGCCAGTATATCATGGGTGTCAGCACACGGACACTTTTTATATAGTGAAACTCCTGATTCATAGGTTGTGGATGTCGATGGACACGTAACGTACAGTACATCATGGGTATTGGAATATCCATACATTTATAAGTGTGTTATATAGGTCACTTCAGTAAAACAATATCGTGTCAACTTATTATTTTTTACAGTGCTGTTGACAAAGTCATGAAGTCTCGTTTTTGTAACAAGACATTAGATTGAAATATGAACATAAAAACGACACATAGGGTGCTTGTATATACTCCCAAGAAGAATGGTGAAGGTTAATCCCCATGTGCATGCGTTTGCCACTACTGTTTACAAATTACAGTGCTGGTGGTTGAATGCACGAGGTCTTAACCCCTTTACGACCAAGAAAAAGATCCAACTGCAAGAGACTTAGATCCTCATGAGACCCCCATTGTGAGCGCTCATGAGGATCTATGTCTCTAGCTGAAACTATTTGTATTCCTTGGACGGCTTTGGTTCCATGGTGTTGAATTAACAAAGTTTTCAAAAACTAAATCTGCAGTCACTGGCAGTGAAGGGGTTCATTTGCAGAATGTGATCTGTGTATTTTGTAATCTATCAAGATACACCAGGCTTCACTCCAGTGTGGTGCTTTGGTAGTCTTTCAAAATGCACCAGCAATTAGCATTCACCATGCTTAAATGCGACAGGAAAAAAGTGTTCAGAGTGCTTAATTTGGTGCATTTTGCAGGGATGATAACCTCCAAATGTTCATCATAATCCACACAAGACTAGGGTTTGTGTCTGAAACAAATTGGTCATGTACAGGTATCTCACTCGTCCATGTTGTACCATCCATACACACTTGTACGATGGATAATTATGGAGTAACACATGCCCCTCCCCCCACCCCTCTCACAAAACAATGTCTAAAAATAAAAGGAAATAAATTAAGTTGAAAATGTAAATGTCCTTAACTCATTCAGCCCTGGCGCACTACAGCAGGAGATGGGTCGACCATGATAATTCTAGGGCAGTGCCAGATTAGCTTGACAAGCTAATCTGACGCTGCCCTTGAATTATCATGGTCGATCCATCTCCTGCAACAGGTGCAGAGTCGTTAGATGACGCTAGACATAATATAATCTCCCCAGCTCACGTCTAAGTTCAAAGACTCTAGAGCCTCTCCGCATAATGAAGCAGTTCTGGAATCTTTGCTATGCAGTCCCCCCCACCCATTCAAGGCGGCATTGCATCCATTTGACCATGGATGGCATTAACCCATTGAACCCCAAGGCCGCATTTCCCATATTTTAGAGGTGTTGGCTAATGACTGTACCAGTTGCAGGAGATGGATCAGTCATGATAATTCAAGGTTAGCACCTGATGGTGCCGAGTTAATCTGGCACTACCCTTGAATTATCATGGTCAATCCATCTCCTGCTGGATTGTAGTGCGTTGGGGCTAATTGGGTTGAAGTATTGTACCTCTTCTTTACATCTATAGTTAATTTCTGGGGAAAAAGTAGATGTGTCCACTTTTTAACACATTCTGCCCCAGGACCAAAGTCCCCAATTGTTGAAGTTGCCCTCTGAAGACTATTACAGTCACCTCAGGAGACTGATCGAGTGTGATCTATTTCAAGGGTGGTGTCAGAATAGCTTGGCGCCTAAGAGAAGCAAAATCGGACAAAATAAAGGTACTGAGCGGCATACCTCAAGGTAGCATCTTAGGACCTATATTATTTACGATATTTATAAATGACTTGCGAGATTGTGTTAATAGCATGTGTAAAATTTTCGCAGATGATACTAAAATCTATAATGAATCGAGCAATAAAGACATGTTGCAGCACGATTTGGATCACTTGCAAGAGTGGTCCGACACATGGGACTTACATTTTAATGTAGAGAAATGCAAGGTCTTACATGCTGGAAGGAACAATCCTGAACACGATTACTTGATGAAAGTGAACAGCAACATTAAAAAGGTGGTATCTTGTGAGGAGGAAAGAGATTTAGGTGTGGTCTTCGACAAAGTTCTATCTTTTGACCCCCATATTCAGAACTGCATCAATAAGGCCAACAAAATGGTTGGAGTAATTAAGAGAGCTTTTAATTATTTGGACAAGGACATTTTTAGTAAACTGTATAAATCACTAGTCAGACCACATTTAGAATATGCAAACACTGTATGGTACCCAGGTTTAAAGAGACAAATCAGCTGCACTCGAAAGGGTACAGAGACGAGCAACAAAGCTGGTCAAAGAATATAGAAATATGACTTATTCAGACAGACTCAGATACTTTGGATTACACTCCTTACGCGGACGTAGAATACGTGGAGACTTAATCCAAGTTTTAAAAATTTATAATGGCATCGACGACCTTAAGTGGAACGACTTTTTTGCAACACCATTCTGTGACAGAACCCGAAATTCTGAAGGGAAAATCTTTGTACAGCACTGTAACACTAACCTGCGGAAGTTTTGTTTTACTAACAGAGTTGCCATTGTCTGGAATGACCTACCAGTTTCATTAAAAAAAGCATCTAATATAAATTCTTTTAAAAACCAGCTGGACGAATTACCAAAATTTAAAGAGATTTTTTATTCCTATGATGAATGATTTTATAGGAAAATTGCATGCATAGCAGACCCATAAAGGAACTAAAGAAAGAAAGGACATTTATAAAGGCCTCACGGCCTATTTTGTCCTCACAATACTACTACTACTACTACTACTACTACTACTAAGGCGCCAAGCTATTCTGGCACCCCTCGAACTATCACGCTCAATCCATGTCTTGCTGTGGGGTGACGGGGCTGAATGAGTTAAATTGTCACTGTCAGCTGTTTTGCCCACACTGGTTGCAATCCCTGGATGTTACCTTGATCAGTGGTTACACTAAATCGAAGGAGACAACCAGTGTCTTATAATCAGTTTGTTGATTATTGATGCAGTAGACGGCTGCAGAGCCAACTACATGGTGTTAAATTGTTTGTCTGTTTTATCATTATATGCACAGTAATTTGCATATTCATATTAGAAATAAACAGCTTGTTGGTCAAAGGACTCAGTTTTATTTTACACTTACAGTGTGTGTGTGTGTGTGTGTGTGTGTGTATACGTAATTGCACACCCCTTGGTTTTATATTTAGGAAACCAAGGCATAATTTCTTTACTTGTAGGAGCGTTTCGAACTAGGTGTAGCCTTCAGCTGTACATTCATTACCATCAAACTGGCACTGACAAATGCCACACACAAGATGTACACAGCCTGGTGAGCCGTGATAACAAGATTTCACGTTACCGTATACACGTATGCAACATCTTTATTTTTTTGTATATTGCTCGTGATAATAAATACGCCTTTTATATTCTTTTCTTTTTACTTTTCAAATTGTTCTGATTGCGCTCACTGTACAAAAAAAAATAGTGTTCTTGAATGGCTTGTAACAATTTCGCTCATTTTGAGAATTTACGCAGACCACTCGGGCGTTTTATCATAGTAAGACTCCTGTCTCATCAATACCGGTAAGCTTACGATATACATTAATACTTGTTTAAAAGAAATGGATAATATTAGTCCAAACAGCATATTTTTGTAAACCTTACGCTTGCTGCAGTGCATAAATGTGTCACGCAATATCATTCCCGATTCATGGCAGACAAAATGGCAACTATGGCAAGTTTCTGCCTTTGTCAGGGATCATCGTTCATGTGCACGAAAACAGATCTACTTCACACACATCATACATAAATACTGGATAGTCTTCGAACTGCAATTATATAAAAATAAAAATAAAAAACCCACCATATATAGCTTAACTCATGTCAGTGCAGTCTCTTTCACATCTGACGCCAAACGTATCCTAGCATACGAGTAGTGCATAGTCAGCTTGTCACCGTGTGAAGCGCGCCAGTCTAATTCGGCACTGTACTTAAGTTGTAATGGTCAACCCATCAACGAACCCTTAAACAGGGATTGAAAGATAAATATAGTACTGTGAAATGTGAGCCACTTGACTTTGGAAGTGAGAGGGCAGGGTCTTTATGCCTTTGGAATTTACAAACTGCAAATGTTTCATGGAGAGTGTGACTATTTTTAGTTAGGTTGCTGTGTATGCCATCATCTCCTGAAAGGGGCGGTCCGTGGCGCAGTGGTTAAGGCGCCTGCCACCAATGCTAAAGGTGCGAGGTTCGATTACGGGTTCGGGCGTCGGTCTTTTCTCCTCTAGTAAGTGTCACCATTAATTCGGGCGGATCGTCGGGGGTTCTTTCTCCGGGTACTCCGACTCTTCCGCCCCCCCCCCCCCCTCCACTTTGGTATCGGTTTCAGCCAACTTAATCAAATTTCAAATACAAACGATTTGAATTTCCAAAAACAACTTCAGTAGCTCGCTTGAGCTTACCCTTAGCACCATGTGAATGTCTACGTACAGTGTGTGAGTGAATGCGCGTGATTTACGTGAGCGTGCTTGTTGGGTTCCGTTCGCGACTACATTCTGTACATTGAGTTATATTATAAATATGAGAAATGCGCCATATAAATACCATGTAAATTGTAATAATAATAATAAAATGCACCAACTATTTGTGATGATATACTGCTCCAAAGTCCAATGCATTTGCAAAATGCATTGTTCAGAAATCAGGAGTAGGTCAAAATTTCATGTGTTCGGACAAAATCTGGATTAACACATTTAGCCCCGAATCCCTACAGCAGGATAATTCAAGGGTAGTGCCAGATTAGTTTGGCGCCTTCTGGCGCCTTCTTAAATTATCATGGTCAATCCATCTCCTGCAACTGGTACATAGTCGTTAAGCAACACCTTCAAAATTTGAGAAATGGACCTTGGGGCTAAAAGGGTTTAAAAGCTAAGACAACAATTAAATGCCAAGACAAAATTCACCGTTTTTGTCAAAACATGCAATTTTGACCTGCTTCTGATTTCTGGAAATCATCTATTACAGTATCATCTGCTGTAAATATTAGCAATATTTACATTGGCTGTATATTTGTGTTGCAGAGAGTCATCAACACACAGATAATATATGACTGATGGGTGACTCGGATGATCATTCAACACTCTTGTAAGAGGACTTGACAGCACCAGAAGATTTGTGTTAGAAAATACATTTCAGGTTTTGAACAACAGCAACCTGTAAGTGAGATTAAATTTGAACTTTGCAGATATTATAATCGATGACAGTACCAGCACTAAAGTGAGGCTACATTTAGACAAACTTGTAAATTTCACAAATCCAATCATGGATCTTACAAAAATCAAAACAGAACCTAAAGAAACAGATGTAAGTGCAGTATTATTCACAGACGGTATAGATGTGTCTGTCAAAAATGGAGTTATTAATACAGAGCCCCACGAGAAAAAAACACAAATTGAGTCACCCACAAATGACTGCAGAAGTAACCCCTTTGTGCATGCAGGCATCAATGCTGCAAACAGTACTGGTGACTGCATGCACAAGGGGGTTAATGGAGACAATATCAAAACTGAACCCCAAGATTTAGAGATGTGTGACATACATTCAGCAAATATGAACTCCCATAAAACTAAAAGAAATGTTAAAGGAAGTTTAGGGTCTTTAGATTCAGTTACATCAGTACCCAAATCTCCTAAAATGTTTAGCCACTCTCTGTCAGAAGGGAGAGGCACAGAAGACACAGATTTAGAACGGAAAACTGTTGTGTACCCTGTGGCTTTGTATCAGAATATGAAAGCTTCCAAGAATGAAATGGATGACAGCGAGCCTTATGATCTCTCCACTTCTCGAAGTTCGCATACAACAGAAAGTCAGGGTGCCGAGGACTGTTCACCACAAACAGAACTAAACTGTAGCAAGGTAGACCAGGCTGAAGATTTGACATTTTGGAATAGTACACGATTTAACTCCCTTGTACTTGCAGCCACCAGTTCTGTAGACAGTACTGGTGGCAGCAGACACAAAGGGGTTAAAGATGAAATTCAACAGCATATGTGTGGACTGTGCTACACTGTTTGCCCAACTCTGCGTCAACTGAAACAACACTTAAAGGTTCATTCAAGTGACAGGCCGTTCAAGTGTTCCCAATGTCTAGCTGCATTTTCGCTGAAACACCACCTGAAAGACCACTTCAGGGCTCACACGGGAGAAAAACCCTTTTCATGTTCAGTTTGTCAAGCTCGATTCACACGCTCCAGTAGTCTCAAACACCACTTCAAGACCCATACAGGGGAGAAGTCTGTTGACACCCTTGTGCATGCATCCACCAATACTGCTAACAGTACGGATGGCTGCACACACAATGGGGTTGAATGTTCAGAGAGTCTTTCTAGTTGTTCCCAAGAAGTAGAAGTTCTCCACAGACAAGACACAGTATCTCACCACAAAGGAAAACAAAAAGAAGAAAGATCATATGAATGCCAAGAATGCAGTGCCATATTTTCAGCTAAATATGATCTGACGATGCATAGCAAAAAGCATAGTGACAATGGAGTCAGACCCTACAAATGTCCTGAGTGTCCTGCTGCGTTTTCCCTGAAGCATCACCTAAAGGATCATGTGCGACGCCACAGTGGAGAGAGGCCATATCAGTGTCCTAGGTGCCCGACTGCATTCACCCGCTCGTCCTCTCTCAAACAGCATATGAAGACCCACGAAGGGGACAAACCGTCTGCATGCTCATTTGAATGTCCAGACTGTCACATGACCTTCTATCGCAAGAGTGCATTGAAAAAGCACATGTGGACTCATGAAAATAACAGACCACACCAGTGTTCATTGTGCTTTGCTTCATTCAAGCGATCAAGTGAGCTCAACGTGCACATCAGGACTCATACCGGAGATAAACCATTTAAATGTTCTGTGTGTCCTGCTGAGTTTGCGCGGAAACATCACTTGACAGATCACAGGAGGCTTCACACAGGGGAGAAAAAATATAAATGTTCCCAGTGTTCAGCAGAGTTCCAGTACCCAAATGGTCTGACAAAACACACAAGAATTCACACAGGAGAAGGCTTGTTTAAGTGTACAGAATGTGGCGCTATATTTCCAACTAAATTTGATCTGATGAGACATGGCAAGGAGCATAGGGACGAAGGAGACAAACCCTACAAATGTTCAGAGTGCCTTGCCACCTTTTCCATGAAACATCACCTGAAGGATCATGTGCGACGCCACAGTGGAGAGAAGCCCTATCAGTGTCCAGAGTGTCCTACTGCCTTTGCCCGTGCATTCTCTCTCAAACAGCACATCAGGACCCATCAAGGGGACAAACCATTCACATGCTCAAAGTGCCCTGCCCACTTCAAGCGGTCTCGTGAATTGAACATGCACTACAGAAACCATAAAAACCCTGACAAGCATTACAAGTGTCCCAGGTGTTCAGCTTTGTTCATGCGGCCAAGCGATTTGAAAAAGCACACCCTCATTCACACTGGAGACAGACCGTTTCAGTGCTTAGCATGCCCGGCAGCATTCACGAGTAAGAGTAATTTGAAGCAGCACGTTAGAACTCATACAGGAGAGAAACCCCATGCTTGTATGCAGTGTCCAGCAGCATTTGCTCAGGCGTGGAACTTGACTGTGCATATTCGCAGGCATCACAGAGAGGTTGTGTACAAATGTGAAGAATGCTTAACTTCATTTTCCCAAAAGCAGCTCTTCAAAGAGCACATGGCAACTCATGGGCAGGAGGAGGAAAGTACAAGCATGGAAAGTGAATCAGAGGATTCAAGTCTTATAATGCAAATAATAGGAGAGGACACATTCATTGTAAAGCATTAGATCCACACTGGTTGTCTCCCACGATTTGCTGCCCCTGTTCATCATTAGTAGATTGAGGGAGACAGCCAGTGTGGCATTAGAATAGATCTAAATGTTGTATATAGAGATCGTTTACACTTGCAACCCGGGTTGAACCCGAGTACAAATCAACCTGGGTTGATGCGTTTACACTTGCATTTGGAACTGGGGTTGACACTCCCACATGAAGCAACAAAGGAACTTAGGAATGCATCATGGCGCCCTCCACGAGACAGCACGTTACATGGTTTATGATGTTCTTTGGCTCTTGCAGATAGATGGTGACTGTCTTTTATTTTATTTAATGATCTTTTATGTACCATTTCTTGCGGCATAAGAAAAATGATCTTGAAAATGAGATTCAAGCTGCATGCTTGAACAGATCATGACTTTTATGACAATGTTGTTGATTAGCAGCGTTCTTACATGGTCAGTTCGGCAACCACTTATTTTATTTTATTAGAAGTGTTTGTTCTCTGCCATGGTCTCAAGACTGCTGGAGGCCCTCGTGCTGCAAACATATACAATGAGCATCTTCAGCCCAGACATGAATGCGAAACCGTAGAAACATTCTCATGTTCACTGTTGATGTGCACGATTGACTATAAAATCAGCACAAGGTACTGAAATTCCTGTAAGTGACGTCACGTCCCCGATTTTTTTGCACCATGCATAGTGATGACGCGGAATGTAATGCGGTTTAGATCCAACCTGGTTCAATCTTGCTTCGGACCAGGGTTGAACACTATCTTGCTCCACCCCAGGTTGGGTCAAGTGTAAACGCTCCAACCAGGGTTGTACTTGGGCTCAACCTGGATTGATGTGCGAGTGTAAATGGCCTCTAATACATCAAACCCTGAAGTCAAAATTTCCATATTTTGAATGGGGCTTTGAAGACTGCACTACGGTCACTTGAGGATACTGATCGACCATAATAGTTCAAGGGTAGTGCCAGAATAGCTTGGTGCCTCCAGGCGCCAAGCTATACTGGCACCACCCTTGAACTCTCATAGTCAGCCATGTCCAGCTGAAGTTTGTCAGTGAGCTCAACCTTAATGGGATAGCCCCCTTTTGCATGCATCCAAGAGTACTGTTACAGTATCAGTCACTGCATGCACAATGGGGATATGTGTGGAATAAAACACTTAATTTCATGCCAAGTACTGTTACTGTGCTGAAGATGATTTCGTGCAGATTCTCATGAACCGCTGCAGAATGCAGCGACTCATGCGAATCTATGCTTCTTGCAGACAAATTATTTGAACAAGGTACTGTAGCTAAGGGGAGGTAACTATGCTTATTTGTCAAACTGTACCCAGAGCACAGTTCCCTCCCTAGAGTAGGCTTTGTTCCCCACCCTGAATGTGAGCAACTTCATGTTTAATTCTGTGCAGCAGTTATTTTCTTTGCCTAGATTGCTTACGCTGCCAATGTGGAGTTGTATCATTTTTGTTGTGATAATGCGTGTTTGTCTGTTTTGAATTTCCTATGATTGTAGTAGATATTTATTTACTCTGTATTCTGGCCATCATCATATAAATCTGTGCCAGTTAAGAAAAGAAGTACCCAACGGAGAAAAAAACACGCTTAGAAAAGACGGGTACAGCACAATTTATTAATATTTCGGGTAAATACCCTTTGTCAAAATAGACAAACAAACAGAGAGATCAGCCACTACTTACCTTCATTCGCAGAAGGAATGTTGCTTGTACCTGTCTTTTCTAAGCGTGTTTCTTTATCCGTTGGGTACTTCTTTGCATTTTACACGCTTGGCAGTCACCTTTTTGGTCTGGATTATCTGTGCCAGTTGATACAGATATGTTTCTGCAATCTTTGTTAATTCAACTCCAAAATACCCTATCTGTTCCAGGAACATAGATTCAAAGTGGTGTCAGCAAGAGGCATAGATCCTCATGAGCTCCCGCAACTGCGGGGGCTCATGAGGATCTATACCTCTTTCTGTTGGGTGGTGTTGAAATTTTCTCAGCACTGAACGGGTTAATGAGTATATAAATATGAAGAGACAATGAAATTTGTGTGGTGGTCATACACTGCAATATTTTATTCTGTCAAATAAGATTCACTTATTTTAGGTGTAGTCTGTAGATTTTATTTTTTTTACAAATTCAAAATGTAGATTGCAAGGTGTGTTATAACAATTTGTAGAATGTCTTCACTGTCCGACAGCAGGACAAATATTGCTGTTTTATATTACACACTTTATTGCTGTTTCCTTAAGGCCTCACAGATCAGATAGATCATTTTGAATAGTTGAATTTGTGAGCCTAAGATATGAATTTATATGTGACTGTTAATTGATAATAAAATGTGATAACCTTTTGTATACAGTTGAAGTCTGTGTTAAATACAGTATGTGGATTCATTTGAAGTTTGAGTGTTTGTGTGTGTTGTGTGTGTGTGTGTGTGTGTGTGTGTGTGGTGTGTGTGTGTGTGTGTGTGTGTGTGAGAGAGAGAAAAAAACCCACCAACACCCATCATTTCACAATTTCTTTTAACCTACATGTCCGGTACCTGTTGCGCAATATTATAACTCATTCTACCCCAGACACACCACAGGAAGATAAGGATCGACCATGATAGTTCAAGGGTGATGCCAGAATAGGCGCCAAGCTATTCTGGCATCACCCTTGCCCTATCATGGTCGATCTGTGTCCTGCATTGCAATGCAGTCTTCAGAGGACAAGGTCAAAATTTTAGGATTTCGGTGTTGGGGTAGAATGAGATAAGCACACTGACGAACTACACAGCTGCAGCGTTATCAATCGACCCCATCCACATCTGCAAAGGGCATTGATCTTCATGATCACCCGCATCGGCAGGGACTCGTGAGGAACTACGCCCTTTGCTGGACCTTATTTACATCTGTGACCTAATGGCGAAGATCAAAGGATATTAGTGTACGACGAGCAACTTGTCGACACCTGCAAGGCAACACCCTTTCATGTAACAAACACACATAGATACGGTTAAAGAAGTATTTCTTAATATTTACCATATGTAGCTCCGACATCACATTTTAACGTTGAGTATGACACCATCCCGGCTTTTCGTGAAGAAGGGAGACAAAAATCGCAGCGTGGCCCGGTTTGTGCTCTGACACTACAGACAGAAAATGACCCACAATAACCGTACTGAACTCACTTGCCGCCAACCAAACCCGGCACTAACCATGAACTATCATGGTCTGTCGATCACCGGCACTGGCATGTGGACTTCTAAAGGACAACTACACTGTGACAATTTTTCGACCAAACTTTTAACCCTTTGTCTGTTGGTAGCGGTTTATCTGTCGAGGTCAGTGATTCCTGCTGGAACCTAGATCACCTCGACGCCGCTACCAACAACCAAAGGGTTAACCCATTCAGCCTTGAAATCGACCTTCATAGTTCAAGGTGTACTAGCAGAGTAGCGCGGCGCTTGTGTGAAATTACCACTTGATGCAATAAAACAGAACATAAGTAAAGTCGATCTCACGCTACTGAGTTTGAGGGTGGTGCCAGACAAGGCGCCGCAAGCTATTTTGGCACCACCCTTGAGCTAGTTATGGCATAGTTGATCGCTCTCCTGAAGTCGTGCTGATGCCGGTACCGCCCTTCAGGCCGTGGCAATTGTAGCGGAAATGCCGCTCTTTAGCGTGCAAGGCTAACTTGTGTTTGCATGCACGTGCTTATGAGTACTGACACACATCTCAATGTCTATTCAGTGATTTGTACTCGATGTCTGGGGTGGGGGACCGTGAAATCGGCGGCCAGGAAGAGCCACTTGTACCGTCTGGCACCACCCGTAGTAGGAACATATTGTATGCAGAAATAATTGCGACAAGAACCCGGCAGTGCGCAAAAGACCATCGTGCCGACGTCAGCCGCCGTTGGCCCGCGCACAGCTGTGCGCGGGCCAACCGGCAGCGGCCGACGTCGGTCCGCTGGCCTTTTGCGCATTGCGAAAGATCTCAATCCACTGGCCAGAGAAGATCAGCAACATCAGACTCTGGGAGAGAACAGAGCAGATAACAGCAGAGAATGAAATTGGGCGAAGAAGATGGGGATGGATTGGTCACAGTCTGAGAAGCCAGCTTCCAGTATCACTAGGCAGGCATTGTCATGGAATCCCCAGGGAAAGAGGAAAAGAGGTAGGCCGAGAAACTCCTGGCGTCGAGACCTCCAAGCAGACATCAAGAGAATGGGAACCACCTGGAGTAAAATCGAAGGAGAAGCACAGGACAGGAGTCGCTGGAGGTCTCTCGTCGACGGCCTATACCCGGGTAGAGGTGACAGGCGTAAGTAAGTAAGTAAGTAAAGATCTCAAGAAAGACGATAGTCAGGTCCTCCTTCTGCCCGCGGCCTTGTAGTAGCACCATCATCAGTGGTGGCTTTAAACTTAGGTCTTCCTCAGTTTTGCCGATCGATGGTGGCTTTCATCTTCAGTCTTTCTTTTGTTGATCGTGCAGTACCATCATGGTGGGTTTCATCTCAGTGAGGTCTTCCTTTTGTTGATCGCTTAGGACAATCATGGTGGCTTTCGCCTGAGGTCGGTCTTTCTTTTTGGTTGATCGTGTAGGGCACCATCATGGTGGCTTTAATCTTAGGCCTTCCCTCTGTGTGTGTGTGTGTGTGTGTGCGTGCGTGCGTGCGTGTGTTTGTGTGTGTGTGCGCGCGCGCGCGTGCGTGTGTTTTATATGTCAGTGTTTGTGCCAATGTCTGTGTGTAGCTTAATTCGTGTAAGGGTTGCCGTGAGTGGTTCTGTGTACATATATATAGAAAAGTTTAACTTCTTGTAATGAGCTTAGAACTAACCCTTGGATTTAGCGCGATTGTTATTATTATTATTATTATTATTATTACTGGGCAGTGGGCAGATGTTCACATCTGCACGGGACATAGACGACCCCGCCCTCCACGAGTCCCCTGCTGCCTTGCAGGCCGCGGCTTGGCCGCTTGGCTGCGGAAAGGCTAAGGGAGGAAACCCCTGACATCAAAGCCCCCGTGTCTCCGGGGAAGGCTTTTGAGCCAGAGACTAAGACAAGGACAGTCTGATATAAAACCTACGACCCGAGGACCTCGATGCCACCGTCCCAGCTTGCTAGGCCATGGCAAACGAACCAAGGGTTTAAAGGGTGGGGCCAGTACTGCGCACACTGCACTCCACCAAAAAGCTCCACCGCGCAGGCTTTAGGAAACGCCCACGGACTATGACACTGAACTTTCCAAGTCCTGTAGCGATGGGCAAGGGGCAAAACGGCAGGTGAAAGATGTCACTGGAAGCCGCAGTCTCAAACCTGCATGCAGGCGGTTCAGGATATTCAGGTCGCCTGATGTTGACATGGGGATGACAACGTCACTCGGCACACCCTGAGCGACCAAGCAGCCTTCTCTAGGGACAGCACTGCTTGCTCCACACGGAGAGGGGCCTAGAAAAGGTGGCCTAACCAAAGCTCATCCCCTCGTAACCCAGTTGGCTAGCCGCGGTCAACGGGCATCTTCTCATGCGGTCAGAAAACAAGAAAAAACAATGGATCCACTCTCATGACGACCACGACCGGACTCAACGTAGCATGCTGGAACATCCGAACCATGCTCGACATAGCAGACAGCGGACGCCCTGAACGTCGCTCCGCCCTCATTGCCCATGAATTGCGGAGGTTAAACATCGACATCGCCGCGCTCAGCGAAGTACGCCTCCCGGAGGAAGGCAGCCTCCAAGAACTTGGCGCTGGCTACACCCTCTACTGGTCAGGCAGGCCTGCATCAGAAAGACGGCTCTCAGGCATGGGCTTCATGGTGAAGACCCACATTGCGACTAAGTTGGAAAACCTACCAACGGGTCACTCCGACCGCATCATGTCCATGCGCCTCCCACTGAGACACCAGCAATACGTCACCCTTCTCAGTGTGTACTCCCCAACCCTCCTGGCAGAGCCTGCAGAAAAAGACAAGTTCTACTCTGACCTGCGCAGCCTCCTGCAGAGCACCCCTGCAGACGACAAAGTCATCATCCTTGGCGACTTCAACGCCAGAGTGGGCCAAGACTCTGAAGCCTGGAAAGGAGTCCTCGGCAAGCATGGCGTTGGGAACTGCAATGACAATGGTCGCTTACTGTTGGAGCTCTGTGCAGAACAGCAACTTGTCATCACCAACACTACTTTCCAGCAAAAGGACAGTCGAAAGACCACCTGGATGCATCCTCGCTCCAAGCACTGGCACCTTATCGACTATGTCCTAGTGCGTCAGAGGGACCGCAGTGACGTCCTTCTCACCAGAGTGATGCCCAGCGCAGAGTGCCACACTGACCACCGCCTTGTTCGCTGCAAACTCAGGCTCCGCCTCAAGCTGAAACCCAAGAAAGGGGGCCCCCCCAAGAAAAAGCTTGATGTTGCCAGCCTTCAGCGTGACGACAAGAAAGCTGCCCTTCAGGCCGATTTACAGCGCATGCTCAAAGACACAGTTGATCCAGCAGACTCCTCCCCTGAAACACTCTGGGAACAACTGAAAACTGCTATTGTAAAATCTTCTGTGGAAGTCTTGGGCTTTGCTAGAAAGAGGAACAAAGACTGGTTTGACGAAAACGACGTAGAGATCCAGGAACTTCTAGCAAAAAAAAAAGAGCCGCCCACCAGGCCCACCTAGCCCAGCCTTCCTGCCCTGTGAAGAAGTCTGCCTTCCGCCTCATCTGCAGCAGTCTCCAGCTCAAGCTTAGAGAGCTCCAGAACGAGTGGTGGTCCAGACTCGCACAGAGGACCCAGCTCTGCGCTGACAACGGTGACTACAGGGGCTTCTACGAAGCACTGAAAGCAGTGTATGGCCCTAGGCACCTGGTACAAAGTCCCCTGCGAAGCGCTGATGGACAGGCACTCCTCACAGATAATACCTCCATCTTGAACCGCTGGTCGGAATACTTTCAGGACCTCTTCGGCGCTGAGCGCACTGTTCAAGAAACAGTCATCCTTCAAATCCCACACCTTCCACTAAAGGTTGAATTGGACGAACCGCCCACCGCCGAAGAGACCCTCACAGCCATCCACCAGCTCAAGAGTGGCAAAGCAGCAGGCATTGACGGAATCCCGCCAGAGATCTGGAAACATGGAGGCCCAGCACTGCACAACAAGCTCCACGACCTCTTTCTCTGCTGCTGGGAAAAAGGAACACTACCAAAGGATCTCCGTGATGCAGTCATCATCACCCTGTACAAGAACAAAGGAGAGAAGTCTGCCTGCTCTAATTATCGTGGAATTACCCTGCTGTCCATTGCCGGGAAAATTCTCGCAAGGTTGCTCCTGAATCGGCTGGTACCTGCCATCGCTGAAGACCACCTCCCAGAGGGCCAGTGTGGCTTCAGAGCCAACAGGAGTACCACCGACATGGTCTTTGTGCTGAGACAGCTTCAGGAGAAGTGCCGCGAGCAGAACAAAGGGCTGTACGTAACGTTTGTCGACCTAACAAAAGCGTTTGACACTGTGAGCAGGCAAGGTATGTGGCAGATCCTGGAGCGACTAGGCTGTCCCCCAAAGTTCCTCAACATGATCGTCCAGCTCCACGAGGACCAGCAAGGCCAGGTCAGACTAAACAGTGACCTCTCAGAACCATTCCCCATTCGCAACGGCGTGAAGCAAGGCTGCGTGCTGGCACCGACCCTCTTCACCATCTTCTTCAGCATGATGTTGAAGCAGGCCACAGTGGACCTCGACGACGATGACGCAGTGTACATCAGGTATCGTCTCGATGGCAGCCTGTTCAACCTCAGACGACTGCAGGCCCACACGAAAACCCTAGACCAACTGATTCGTGAGCAGCTCTTTGCTGATGACGCTGCCCTCGTTGCACACACAGAGAGAGCCTTGCAGCGCATTACGTCCTGCTTCGCAGATGCCGCCCAGCTCTTTGGACTTGAGGTCAGTCTGAAAAAGACAGAGGTCCTTCATCAGCCGGCACCCAAGGAAGAGCATCGCCCTCCCCACATCACCATCGGCGAGTCCGAACTGAAGTCTGCACACCAGTTTACCTACCTTGGCTGCATCATCACGTCAGACGCCAAGCTGGACAAGGAGCTGGACAACAGGCTGGCAAAAGCGAACAGTGCTTTCGGGCGACTATTCAAGCGGGTGTGGCACAATCAACAGCTGAAAAAAGGCACCAAGATCAGCGTGTACAGAGCTGTCGTCCTCACCACCCTGCTGTACGGTTCCGAGTCCTGGGCCCTCTACCGCAGCCAACTACAACTCCTCGAACGCTTTCACCAGCGCTGCCTGCGTACCATCCTCAGCATTCACTGGAGTGACTATGTCACCAACGTCGAGGTCCTTGAACAGGCGGAAACTGTGAGCATCGAGGCTTTGCTGCTGCGGACACAGCTTCGCTGGGCGGGGCACGTCTCCAGGATGGAGGATCATCGCCTACCCAAGATCACTCTGTTCGGCGAGCTCGCCACTGGACACCGAGACAGAGGGGCACCAAAGAAGAGATACAAAGACGGTCTCAAGAAGTCACTTAGTGCCTGCCAAATCGACCACCGCCAGTGGTCTTCGCTTGCTGCGGACCGTGACACCTGGCGCTCCACCATTCACAAGGCAGCCGTCTCCTTTGAGGACTCTCGCAGAGCTAACCTTAAGGACAAGCGGCTCAGAAGAAAAAACAGAGCTGTCGTAACTCAGAACCCTGAACAGACCTTCCCCTGCAGCCACTGCGGTCGTACCTGCCTGTCCCGGATTGGCCTCCGCAGCCACGAAAATGCCTGCAGACGACGTGGGCAAGCCCTATAGAATCTTCGTTCGCGAAGTCAAGCCAAGAGGTATTATTACGAAAATGTGACGGCCAAGTGCATGGAATAAAATATTACACAAAGAAAGGAACACGCGTTGAAAGGACGAGGACAACACAGTTTGTTAAATTTTCGAGTTGGAACCATTTTCAAAGTCAAAATACACACAAAAAGAAATGTACTGCATGTGCCTCTC
>BTPG01000007.1:45095892-45170892 GCA_036245525.1 Semisulcospira habei
TGAAATATCAATATACCAGGTCGAGGAGCAACTGGAGCCGCTAAAGACCGTGAGCAAGAGGCATAGATTTACAGGAGCCCCTGCGGAAGCAGGGGCTCCTGTAAATCTATGCCTCTTGCAGATGGTAGGATTTGAGTGAGGGTGTGTATTTATACACTTGGAGCGAGTCGACTGACATAGAGTTCACATCGCCCTTGTCTTTAGATGTACACTATACGGACAGAGTAGGAAAAATACAAGCTTGTCTAACAGCCACAAACCTTCAAGTGTTCGAAAAGAGACGCGAAACTGCACGGCAGCGATGGCGTGCCGGCCGTCTACAGTAGAGGCGAGGCACATTAACCCCATAAAAGTGCTGAGAAAACTGAAGCGAACACCATCTAAGTGCAAGAGACTGCGGGGGCTCATGAGGATCTATGCCTCTTGCTGAGACCAATTCGCATCCACGTTTCATGGGCGAGTTTGGCCGTTTTGGTCGTTGAATAAACAGAGAATTCAGAAACAAAATGTACGTACAGTGGCAAGGAAAGGGTTAAAGATATTTGCTTGGGTGCGTAGTTCGCAATATATCTCCTTTGTATATGTTCTTAGCATGTGTTACAATAATGCTGCACTCAAGGGCTCCATTACAAGCGACCTCCTCTAGGCAAGATTCCTATCTGTTCTATCTGAACACGGCTCGTCGTTTTGTCTGCACCTCGATAGTTAGCAATATCTCCTTTGTTAGTCTGTTGTTTTCTTTTTTTTCTTCTCAATAATGCCGCACAAAATGGCTAACTATGAAGCTGAATGTCGTGAATTAACCCTTAACTGCCGGGGCAAGGCGAACGCTACCCAGCTGCAAGAGACATATATCCCCATGAGCCCCCGCATTCGCGGGGGCTCATGAGGATTTATGTCTCTTGTGAGTCCTGCCTTCTTTATGCCCATAATCTGGTCATGTTTTGTTTGCGTTCTTCAAGCTAATGTCGGCCAGGGTGCAGTAGTTTCTGACGCGAAATCCACTGAGCTGCGAAAGGGTTAAAGGTTAAACGAAACTTGTCAGCTCTTTTGCTCCTTGGTACGCAAGGAAAAAATTCCACCACTGACCGCGTACTCAGGGCAGCAAAATAAATATCTGTTTCGGTTCTGTCGCGTGCCCGCTCATGTGGACTGTGAATAATCAAAACCAATAAATGTCCAATTATTTAGCGCGGTAACATCCACAAACAATATGTTTGTAGCGCTTTTCCAGATCAGAGTAAAGCATAGGGGCCTGACGAGTGGTGCTTTGACTAAAAATCCGCTGCGCCACCGCTTGCGCGCCACTGCGTAACAAGCTCAAGTCAGTACCGCACCCGGTGGCGCAGCGGATTTGCATTTAGTCAAAGCACCACCCGCTAAGGTTCATAAGCACGAATCCGGTATGAATACGATCCGAACCCGATACGGCAATGCAATCTTCCTTCATCACACCTAAATCATTTATCCTTGGAAAATAAAGTGTCGTTATCGTTATCGTTCAGCGGCGGATGTGGTGGTGGTGGTGGTGGGGGGATCCTAGGGGTTCCGCCCCCCCCCCAACCCAATTAAAAAAACAATGTTATAACAAAGTCCCTTTTTGGGGTGTTTGCCATCCCCCCCCCCCCCCATCTGTTTGATATATATATATATATATATATATATATATATATATATATATATATATATATATATATATATATATATATATATATATATATATATATATATATATATATATATATATATATATATATATATATATATACCCACCCTCACCCCCTCGACCTCCCCCCTCCCCCCCGTCCCAAACAAAAAGAACCCCCATCCCCCTCCTCCCGGTCGAGGTAACTGATCAGCCTCTCTCTCTCTCTCTCTCTCTCTCTCTGCCCACGAACTGGTTGACGTACATGCCTTCATTACCTTACAAGTGAGGGCACGCGTGCCAGAAATCATCAGCATAAACAGGGTATGTAGACAGGACTACGGTGTAGAAGGCGGGACTACGTCCCCAAAAACCCACTAGGCTGCAATTTATGCTTGTATCTGACAAAATATAAGTCGATGTTGTTCATTTCAAACATCTGCTAGTTGCAAATAGATTGGCACATCTGGAGCTCTTTGCAGAATTTCGAAATCTGGCGGGAAATTGTGATAATTCGAAGAAATCGGTGACCTTTTGATGTGCAAAATTTGATCGATAACGTGTCCGATTCGTTGGGACAGATTCTGCTGCTAAACAGCGTCCACACTACACTAAATGCATTTGTCAACATTCTTGCGGGTTGTAAAGTAGTATTTTGTGTTTAAATTAGGGAATTTTAGTCTCTTTCGAGCTGAAAAGGGTGCCTGATGTTTTGACTACGATGTGTAGAAATGGTCGCGGTTGCGCCGAGATGGCCTACGGCGTGAAGAATGTGGGACTATACTGTGCAAAAATCGCTGCCCCTCGGCCTACGTTGAATTGTTACACTTATTCATTATGTAGCTGTCTGATTTTAATATACATTAAAATACTGTCAATAAACTAGTTGAAATTCCATTAAAAGGTCAAATAAAGATACTGATCAACACGAACATTTGTGGGAACAATGAACACAACACACGTTACACCCAAGTTATGTCAGCTGCATGCAATGACATATGTGACTTATGGACGTTTATTGACTAACCCCTACAGTAACTAACTCCTATTTAGGCCACCCCTTGAACTATATGACTGTTTTTCAAATTTGCACGAAATTTGAGAGGACAGAAATTCAGTCTGAAAACCACTTTATTCCAAATTTGTTGGAAATTTTATATGAATCCACATACCTATTGACATACCTATTTCTTGATCTCTTTTACCTTGACCTTTCCGATGGGACATCCAAATTAGTATGCATAGGAAGGTCTTACCATCAGGTCTTTGTACTAAGTTTGGGCTTCGGGTTGGGAATAGTATTTGAAGAAAAAAGGTCTTTTGTAAAAAAATATTGCTCGTTTTGACGTATTTTCTGATCCCCTGTGACCCTGACCGTTGAGAGAGGTCGCTAAAATTGGTACGTTTAGAAAGGTCTGTATCTTGAATGTAAAATACCATCGGTAAAGTTTACGACGAACAGACGACCACTGGCCCATTTCATAGACTTACTTTTGCTATCGCACATGAGACAATGGTGCATGGTGGACCACTTCAATCTGGGCAGAATATTCCCCCCCCCCCCCCCACCAAAAAAAAAAAAAAAAAAAAAAAAAAAAAAAAAAGGAAAAAAAAAAAAAAAAAAAAAAAAGAAGAAGAAATACAGACAAAACTTTTTTTTTTTTTTTTAAACCGTAAGTAACTATGGTAAGATGACTAACAGCTGATGTTAGTCGTGTTACCAAAGACACGAAGAGCTGTGGGTATGCTCATTCTGTGTTTTCTAATGGTCACGTTGCAAGCTTCATCTAAAGAAGATGTATATTAAGCTGAACAGATTGCAAGCTGTGAAACAACAAGATAATCTGTATCTTTATTGTGATGTATTGAACCAGATGTAAATCGTAACACGACTGACAAGGTGACTGCCAGTCATGTAATGAGACTGTCACATGTGTTACAAAACTGTCAGTCGTGTTACGGACAAATCTTACCTTTTTATTCAGACGTAAATGCGATATATACCCACCATAGTTTGAAGCTTTGAGTCGTCATACATCAGTTCACCATTAAACAAGATGGGATGAACCACAACCCACAATGTCCCTTCTATATGAGAGCTGTCCTCTCTGTCACGGGTCTAAACCTTTTGTCTTTGACCTGATCCTGATGTTGAAATATCTCATATTGAACAAGATGAGGATTTCATCCAAAGGTCTACGGTATTGTTCAGAGCTCAAATGTGTTTTTCTTTTAGGAACATTCATAGTTGTTCATATTTTTTAAGCTTATCCTTCTGATCCATTTCACTCCTCTCTAAACCATCCTCTGATCAACACACACGCCGGCACACACAAACAAAGACGTACAAACGGCGCTTCCCGCCATTAGTACGCTCTGTGGGCTGGAGTAGCAACAGGAATTCTGAAGAAAAATAGCACGAGCAGCAAAATGACGTCAACATAATCTTGACGTCATGACATCGCTAATCTCACACACAGTGTACACAGTGACGAAATTGATGTTTCACGTCACTCGTCCGAAAGGCACGCAGCCTCTTCCAGGGTTGACCTTCATTCCACACAGCCTCTTCCTGAGCTGACTGCTTATGGGATTATATAGTGGATCCAAAACTTGCAAAAATTAATTAATTATTATTGAAAAGGTTTAGGAGGCACAATGCTGACTAACGAACTCATCCAATGTCTTTTCACTTTTAAACTTACTATATCCAAAATTTCAAGTAAATATAACAAAAATTACAGACTCTAATCTGGGTAAACCAACTTTTTATAAACGGTCTTTTATGTCCTCAATGTGACATCCAGTTAAAACATGCTCGGAGGCTCTCTTAGCCACCCCTTAAATAATGTATTTCACCAAGTTTCAAGCTTGTGCGTACAGCAATGATCTGAGATTCTTGTGTCTACATACATATGCACACACAAACACACACACACACACACACACACACACACACACACACACACACACACACACACACACACACACACGGCCTTTCACACCAAATGTATGTTCAGCAAAGAGATTAGCATAACTAGACATGACGTAATTTTTATCTTGTTACTTCAGTTGTCAGAGGTTTAGGCCTGCCCGCCTTTGAAATCATGGACATGCTATTACATTCGCCCAACAGCGACCCTTCCTAAAAAGTCCCTTCTATAAATAGAAGGAACTTAAAAAAGAACAGCTTGTCACATCTTTATGTTTTTACTGACATTGTTGTTTTTCAAATATAACTTATTTTACATAATACACATTATTTGCCTAAATATCCTAGTTGCTTTACTTCAAATGTTAATTTTTGTTTGGGAATTTGGAAATGTCATACCTACTAGTTGCACTGCAAGTACTTCAAACAAGATATGTTTCCTGTTTCTGTCGTGTGCACAGTGTAGTCCCAAATCTTTCACACCGTAGGCCATTTCTGAACAACGAGATCGTCTTTTACACAGCGTAGTCCCAACATCAAATAAGCTTTTTCAGTTCGAAGGACACTAAAATTCCCTAACCTAACCACTTGTTGTCATTTGTACAACCCACAATAATGTTGACACGTGTATTTAGTGTAGTGTAGACGCAGTTAAGCAGCAGAATCTGGCCTGACGAATCGGACAGGCGATCGATCAAATTTGGCACACTTAAATCTCGCCGATTTCATCAAATTATGACAGTTTGCGGCCACATTTATGGCCTGTGCAACTAGCTACAGGTGCGCCAATCTATTTGCAGCTAGGGGACGCTAAACATGAACAATATTGACTTACATCTGTCTGATCAACGCATACATTGCACCCTAGTGGGTCGTACGGGACGTAGTCCTTATCTCCGCTACGTGCACAGGCGTAGTCCTGTCTACAGACTCTGATAAAGCGCTGGGGTGTAAATCCCTTCACTACCGACCACCACCGGAACACAGAGAACACCACCAAAATGCAAGAGGCATAAATCTTCATCAGCCCCCGCATCTGCGGGGGCTGATGAAGATCTATGTCTCTTGTTGTGCCTCGTACAGACGGGGTGTTACCTGACAGCGATCTGCAATATTTTCGACGACATTATATTTTTAGCGGCTTGGCTATGAAAGTGTTAATCTTGGCTAATATTACAAAGAAGCGTGGAGAGGATCCTCAGTCTTTTCACTCCCAGAGAAAATTTGGCTGATTCTGGTCGAGTCATGGCTGCTTGAAGAGACTTGCAGAAGGGAGCGTCGAGGGGGAAGGGGTGGGCGGGTGGCCGGGGGAGAGGGGTGGGGGTGGGGGGAAGCAATCTGGCCGTTTTTCCAAGCCAAACAATTTTATCTCTTAATAAACTGACCAAACCGAACTGCAGTGTGTACTAGGAGCTAAACAACGCAGGCACTACTTCTTAGCTTTCATGGACGATTTGGTGAATAGGCCAGAGGGCCGTTATGGCGTGTATGACAGACAAACGAGCACGCTGCCGTCAATGTACCTGTTTAAGTCAGCGGTAACAAACCCCCTAATGAAAGGAGAAGCGTGTCGGTTCTGAAATTGTGCCTCCCTGCGGTAAGTAGCCCCGTGTCATAAAATACGCAATGTGTGCTGTCCAGGATGTGATTTTTGAGCTTGTGGCTCGGATAAAAGAGTAGATGCAGGCTCAATGTCATTAGTAGTAGTTACGTATCCACACTGCTTATCAAAACACTTTATTTTGTGCATCGAAAAAGATTACATAATGAACAATACACTATCAAAATAGGAATTAAAAAAAAAGTTTAAAAGCCAAACCGAACCAAACCAAATCAAAGCAAACCAAAACCAACGCAAAACCAATGCAAAACCAAACCAAACCAAAATGAATGACAAAACAAAACAAAACAAATAAAATCCCCACAACACAACACAACACAACACAACACAACAAATCTAAAGAAGCAAACAAAACAGGAGCAACAACATCAACAACAACATCTGCATCAGCAACCACAACAGCAACAACGACAATAGTAAACATGATCAGGTGCGTTTAAATATTAACACACCTGAGCTTTGATCGGGTGCAATTTTTCAGTGTCAGTCAGTCACGATTTGTTTACTTCCAGAACTCTCTAAGCTTATTGTATGTGACCAGCAGAGTTGAGCGTTGCCTAAACATGACTCTATTCCAAGCAAGCCAAAAATTCCATCACCAACACTCCAGCAAGCAAAGGTCCTCGGGTCCGCTCGCGATGTCGGCCCGGGGACCTTTGCTGAATGGAACGTTGTGCGTGGGCCGACGACGCCCTGAGGACATTTTGCTTATTGAGATGTTACAAAACACGGTCGGTGTTGCCCAAACATTAGTCTGTTGTGTCTTCATACAGTGGGACCTGTTGTGAGCAACCGACTTTCTTGCAAGTGAAGTGGTCTTTAAAGACAGATGCTCTCTCAAGAAGGGCAAAAGGTGCCACCTGTCATTGAAGACCATCATTTAGGTGGCTACAGCCACAGTCACAGCTACAGCCACCTAAATGATGGTCTTTAATGACAGGTGATCTCTCATGAAGCGGTGGTCGCTCATAACAGGTTCCGCTGGTGTGGCGCGGATGGTAAATATTTGCGCCATGAATATCAGACGGCATAGCAGTCTGGAGTACATCAAAAACAGGCTGGATGGAGGAAAAGTAAAACAGACCTTCACCCGGCAAACAAATGCCATGTATTTATGGACAGTGAGAGAACTACCGCTAGCTCCACTGTCTGACACTGTTTGCCCCCCCCCCCTCCCCTCTCCCCCTCCTCCCCCACCATGCACTCTACCCCCCACCCCCTCTCGGCACCTACCATCACCTACCATCTTGCCCTTTTGTACAGCGGTCACTGGCCTGCATTCCGTGTCTATGATATTGAACAGTTTTTTTTATGTTGTTACAGTATTGTGTTGCGCCATATTCAACGCGAGCGTTTCTGTCTTGAACACTTTTGTCAGCTACAGACGATAGATACCCCGTTCAGGGGAAAAGACGCGTCTCGGAACAGTCTCGTCAGTAGCCTCCAAAGGTTAACCCATTTAAACCCAAGGCCGCATTTCCCAAATTGTAGAGGTGTCACTTAACAACTTTGTAGACCTACCTGCTCAAAGAGATGAATCGGCCATTATAATTCAAGGGTGGTGTCAGATTAGCTTGGCGCCTGATGGCGCCAAGCTAATCTGGCACTACCCTTGAATTATCATGGTCGGTCTATCGCCTGTATAGTGCGTCGGGGCTAAATTGGTTAATGCAGACAAAAACTGGTTGCAAAGCATTATACACTGAAGAACCCACGAGAGATAAACACATCACTATTTTTTAAAAAAAAAGAAGTCAAACAACAACAAGATGAAGATTTCATTCCAAAGTCTACCGTATTGTTTGGAGCTCAGATGCGTTTAACTTCTAGGGACATTCAGAGTTGTTCTTATTTTTAGGCTTATTATGCTGATCCATTTCCTTCCTCTCTAAGGAATCCATCTCCTTCTACTCTAACCCACCCTCCGATCCACACACACTGGCACACATATATAAAGACGGACACTGACACGGCGATTCCCGCCATTCGTAAGCTCTGTGGTTTGGCGTAGCATAGCTATTATGAGGCATAATAATAGCACGAGCAGCGAAATGACGTCACTTCAAGCTTTACGTCATGGCATCATTAGCCCCACGACGCCGTGTTCATAGTGACAACTGTTTATGAAAAAATCATGCAGGTATTAAAGTCAAGATTTTTTTATTTTTTTATTTTTTTAAAGAAAAATTAAAGTTATGCTAGCTGTTTTACAAATGACTCCTAAAAAGTGGTGCAGAACATCGTCTGATTTTCACACTAAGGTATACAGGTCACAATTGACCTAATCGTACCCGACAGCCGAGACAAACTGTAGGCGTATGCAAATACCGTATACAAAAAATCAGGCGATTATTAATGGGAAGATTGTTTTTGTCGTAAAAAGAATCAATTCTTTTAAGATTAACCACATAATTCGTGAAATTAATCCCAAAAACGTGAAAATATTTTTTTTTCTAAAAATATTTAATTATCACTCAAACAGTTATAGAGGTACAATGCTGGTTAACAAACTCATCTAAATATCTCCCTTTTATCTATCTATATGCAAAATATCTAAAATATCTAGTAAAAAGAAGAAAAATCACGCACTCCAGTGCGAATCAACCGGTTTTTGTGAAACGGCCACTTTCTCGCCAATAAGCATCTTACTCAAAACATAGAAGAAAAAAAAATCTCGAGATAATTCTTTTAGGGACAATATCCTAAAATTTCAAGCTTGTCCGTCCTCAAACGCGGGCTCTAGTCGCTGGAACACACACACACACACACACACACACACACACACACACACACACACACACACACACACACACACACACACACACACACACACACACACACACACACACACACACACTACTAATGACGTGAAGCGCCGTGTGTCCGTCTTTATTTGTGTGCGCCGTCGTGTGTGTTGATCAGGGGCCGTTGGCTTAGAGAGGAGGGAAATGGATCGGCATGATAAGCCTAAAAATATGAACAACTCTGAATGTTCCTAAAAGATAAACGCATCTGAGCACCAAACAATACCGTAGACTTTGGCCGGACGAAATCCTCATCTTGTCATCTTGTTACTTCTTTGCCAGAATTTCTGCCCCGCACGCCGCCCAAAAACGTCATGTGCATGCTCCAGAATGCGCTCCGACCAGCCCCATTTCAAAGTCTACCGTATTTTTTAAATACGGCAGACAAAAAGGGCAGAGTTTGCGTGCGTGTTTAACACAGGAAATGGTAAATCATTACTAAAACTATTAATCATTATCAAAATTAAGTAAACTAGTCTTGTTAGTCTATCCTAAGTTTTCGTTGTTTCTACGTACCGCACTGACAACACTCTCACGAAAGACGAAATTCCATCTCTCTTCTTTTCTTCCGTTCTTCTTTTGCTTCGTCGTCTTCTGTTTTTTCTCTCGTCTAAACCGTGCCCGTCATGGAATCTAGCGTATCACGTGACCTTGCAGCAACTTTCGCCAGTAATTCCACAACTTTGATGTCTGCCTCAGGTTCCTAAGACTTGTATTGTTGGAACAGACCTCTCTCGACTAGATAGAGCCTTGTATTTGTGTTTTGCTGTGGAATGTTTTTCAAAGGACCTGTGTCAACATACACCCTCACGGTTTTGCAGGTTTTCATGCTTCTATGTGTGCTGGCGTATGATTTTGCACGCCAGCACACGGTACATAACCAAGGAGCTCGATTCAGAGCATTCTAAAGCAATTGCTCACATACGACGGATGCATTGCAGATCTCACTCAAGAGAATTTCCGTGTGCGTTTTTAGTCGCTGCTATTTCTGACAGGAGCAATTTCTTGACATTTCGGGTGTCAGTCTTTTTACAGATTCTTACATTCAGATGTCAGTCGGACTGGAATACAGTGAACTTCATTTGTAAGGAATAGCCAGAATACCCACTTTTTCATGTTTTTATATCCGAAGTTTGTTATATGCGAAGTAATTTATACAGAAAGACTGCTGTCGGGACCTCTGCAAAAGCTTGATATATCCGACGTTTTGTGATATTCGACCTTTTTATAAGCGAAGTGGACTGTACAAGGAATGCTAGGCATGTCCGTTGAAAGGCCCTAGTACATCAAAGTGGCACAGCGGCAGTTCAGGTCGTACTCCATAGGCAATAGCAGTCCCTGTCCCCATTAACCGCCTCTTTGGGACGTCCATTATCACTCCGGTGCTGTGGAGGTTAAACCCGAACTAATCAATGAGGGAAAATCAATACGATGCCACTTACTTTCTCCATGCTCATTGTACCCCAAGACCGAAATCCACAAGTTTTGCCGTTGTCCTCTGCAGACTGCATTGTAGTGCAGGACACAGATCGACCATGATAGTTCAAGGGTGATGCCAGAATAGCTTGGCGCCCATAGGCGCTAAGCTATTCTGGCACCACCCTTGAATTATCACGTTCGATCCGCCATATCTTGCTGTGGCCGTGTGTCTGGGGTAGAATGAGTTAAGTAGCGAATTGTATGCTTGTTTGTTTGTCTATTTTGAAAATTGTCGAATAAATTGTGACGTAACCGTCTTTTCTAAGCGTGCTCTTTGTCCTTATTGGGTTAATCAATGTACTCAGCGCGGGCATACTACGGACCGTGCCTTTTCTTCTTTGGTAACTTACGCGAGCCACGAAGCCTAAAGAACGTGCGCTGTTCTGAGGTTTGGACAACGTACGGCTCTAGTCGAACATACATTTTTATAATAAGCAAAAGGCCCTCCGGCCGACGCCGCCGTCTGCCGCAGTTGGCCGCGCACGACCACTGCGGCCGACCTCGGTCCGAGGACCTTTTGCTACAACGCAATCGATGAGGAATGCCTTGTGCGCTTTTTGTTGTGCTTCCCCGGGATATGTCTTCTGAACATGGCCTTGTCAATACTCACACTCGAGTGAGTCCCTGAATATGAGGGAAGACATGATATACGGAACGTGTTAGCAGGAGTCCATGTGGCTGCCTTGGCTCATGAAAATCTGCTTTGTGTGTGTGTGTGTGTGTGTGTGTGTGTGTGTGTGTGTGTGTGTGTGTGTGTGTGTGTGTGTGTGTGTGTGTGTGCAGGATGGCTAGATTAAGGTACTGCGAAGGAATGTCTTGATGGTCCCTTCATTAAAAGAAGTCTAAATTAGGCGTATCCTTCAGTAAACACTCCCAAGGGGGTTTCACCATGAGGGTCTATAACTCTTGCAGATGGAAGGTGTTTGGCAAAAGACGGACTGTGTTAGTTCTTTGGCATTTTGATTAAAAAACGAGATCTGTATTTTTTCGCTGACAGATTAAACAAGCCCACCCTAGCACCGTTTCTTTGATGGACAAATCCGGTGTTGAAAAATGTCAGCCGTTTCATCTTGTCGGCCATCAAGTAAAATCATAGCAATCTTCAATCGCCGCGAGATGGTTAGTTTTCGTTGCTTACAGGACGTTACGCCCAAATCATTTATTAGCAGTCCTGTGCTCACTCATGCAACTGAGTCATGATGTGTGCGCTTACGGCTCGAAGTTGCAAGGCCCACTGAAATCATTGAGAGGCACGCAAATATTAATCTAGTGATTAAGAACACTGAAAACACTGAATGCATGATGCCTGATACTGCTGCAACCGGTTTCAATCAAAGAGTTTGTTTTGGAATGGAAAGAAAGAACTATTCACACTGAAATCAGAAGTTCTTCAACCTTCTTACCACCAGCCGGAATAACACGAAAATGGCAGAGGGAGTGGGGAGGGGGGGGGGGGGAGGAAGAAGGTCCAAACTCCCAAAAAGAATCCTGCAAATCCGTCCCTGACAAAATGCTTAGACCCTTGACCCCTTTCTTTAAAAAAACAAACAAACATGTAATGTATGTAAATATTAGCATAGATGTCTGTATTAGTTGTCAGTATTAGTATAGCTGTCAGTATTATTATAGTTCTTAATTCTGCGTGCATGGGTGCCTGTGTGTGCGTATGTCCGTTTTATCCATTAAAAAAAAAACACTTCACTTGACATATTTATACGCTTTCGTCCAAACTGGAATTGCCCCTTCGTGGGATAAATACAGTTTTTTTTTTAACTTGACTTGACTTGACTTCCTAAAGATTCAACACTTTAAGGAATCTTTTTAACGGCGAAAATATATTTTTTCTTTGATTCGGGGTATAACTGAAACATAATGCACAATTATCTGTACTGATCTGAACAAACATTTACCCTATAAGGATCACTTTACAGTTTTCAGTATTAAACAAATGTGCGATTTTCAGAATGTTATATGTACATATTTCTCCTTTGGACTGGAAAACCATTCTAGAAGATTTCTCCTACAGTGACTGACTCCCTCTTAGACGCGTGCCAACTTTCCACCCCTCACTGAACACCCGATGACCATGTTGTCTGAGACATTTATGGACATGCTGCGGCACGCAAATCAGAACAGCAAAAGGCATAGATCCTCATGAGCCCCCGCTTGGCGGGGGCTCATGAGGATCTATGCCTCTAGCAGACAGCTGTCCTGTTCGCTGCGGTTACCTGTGTTACAGTGACCTGCCTACCTGGGTGTAAGCTCCATAGCTTGACACCTCCCCTCACGCCTCACCAGCACCTCCCTAACACCTCAGGCTTCAGACATTGTCTCGTCGCGCACACCCACTGATTGGTAAGCAAAAAGCTCTCGGGTCGATGTCGACCGCAGTGGGCCCGCGCGAGGCGGCCGACATCAGTCCGAAGGGCTAGTGTCTAATGGGTTTTCACCCCTCCAAGCCCACCCATCATCTGCACTACTCCCCAGAGGTCGCTCGCCTTTTTTTGTTCTCTCTTTTTACTCTGTGCAGATCGTTTGAGGCGTGTGCCAGGCGGTCATGACACAACATTGAAAGTAACAATGAGAACAAATGTTTATATATCCTTGTTCGCGTTGTTGTTGGTGTGATGGCAGTGGTGTTGCTACAGATACTATGATTATGTTTGTCGTGACTATTTCCTGACGAAGTCTATTCGCGTCAGTTATTTATGAACTAAATACAAAGAAGTTCCGGTGTAAGTACCGGCTGAAGTCGGCAGAATGCGTAAAGCGGTTTTTGCATTACCGATAATTCTTGGTATTTTACCGCTTTATGAGGGTAAATACCGGAGATGAAAATGACAACCGGTAGGCGATACCGGTTTGAATCGAAAAATACCGGTGGCGGACGCAGTGATACCGAAAATGTATGAAAAAAAACCCCGGAATTAACGATCACGACGAATTTGCCTACTCACCCCCCCCCCCCCATACTCTTCCCCAATGTTATTTTCTGTGGTATGACGATCCATGCCTCGTCCCCCTCCAGCCCCTCCCATCCATCCCAAGTCGTTTGATTTTCTGACCAGGTAGGAACCGGATGTGTTTCGGCAGCACAACCGATTTTGACGGTGGTTACCAAAGGAAGAAGATACCCATTATAACCCTCCCCAAAAAAGAAAACCCACCAAAAAACCGTCTAGCGCAAACTGTTAACCCATTCAGCACTGACACACGACAGCAGGAGATGGATCGACCATGATAATTCAAGGGTAGTGCCAGATTAGCTTGGCGCCGACTACCCTTGAATTATCATGGTCGATCCATCTACTGCAACAGGCGCATAGTCGTTAGATGACGCCTCCCAAATTTGGGGAATACCTGCGTCGGGCTGAATGAGTTAACACAAACTTATACATAAATCTCTTTCCCATCCACGACAAATTTGCCAAGCAGATACGCTATGTTAGCGGAGGGTCGTAATTTGCTGGTTATCCATGCGCCGGAAGTTTCGTTCAGAAAACGTCTTATCTAGATTTGCAAATGTCCCCTTCATCTTGCCGAGAGACCTGACAATTACTACTACATGTAGTATTAAATGCGAACAACAACAACAACAAAAACAAGACAACAGCAACACCAACAACAATGCCGTCACACGGATAACATAGGGTAACGAAAATGCTGATGTATTAGGCCAATAGAATCTTTACTTGTGTTTATTGTTATGTCAGAGACATCACTTTCAGTTTGGTCCATACTACAGGCGGCATCGTTCACCCGGCTGCTGTACTGCGCCTGACAGTGTAGGAGACGAACTCTGGGTGTGTTGTCCTGCTCCCAACCCCATGAAACATCCTCAGATCAAGGAACAGCTGGAATCTACACCGTCAGCAAGAGACAGATTCTCATGAGCCCCTGCATTCGCAGGGGCTCATGAGAATCTATGTCTCTTGCAGATGGAATGGGATTTGAGGGACTTAGTGTACAGCGAGAGAGAAAATTAGACACACACACAGAGACGGAGGAAGACAGAAAAAGATAGAGCGAGGAGCGAGGAGTAGCATTTGTTGTCAGGAGCCTCTCCCGTAGTCAAGTCTTCGTCGGCCTAGCGACAGGTTTTGGGAGTCTTCGTTTTGAAGTCTTGCACAGGTAGGCTGCTTTTCACATCTTCCTGTTACTGCTTGATTTTTTATGTGTTAATGTGCTAAATTTATGTTTTAATTTGAAAATTCACGATACTATGAATCAACTAAATTGATATTGGGAAAATGGTATTTTTTCATTTCTTATTGTGATTATTGTGTGACTTTGGGGAGAAAGTTATTTTGGTATTTCTTATCTTTAAAGAAAAAAACCTTCTTAATAAAAGCGATACATTTAATTTTTAATTAAAACAATAAACAACCTCTTAAAGAATGCGTTTAACTTTTCAATGAACAAATTTATTTTTCGGACTTACGTTTCAAAATTAAAATGACAAGACTCGGTCAAGGTACCATGGGGTACGCTGCTGAACAGCTGCACAGAATAAAGATATTGTTTCAGAAATTTTTGGGGACCATATTCAAAGAGAAAAGAGAAGAGAAACACAACGAAAAAAAAAAGGGGAAGAATGGTTTCCACATCGTACCACTGTATAAGTTTAAGTTTCTTGTATTATAATCAGAAGAAACTAAATTGGAAAAAAAAATGAGTACGCAAGGAATACACTTCTGAGACTTCTTCCTTGGAGATGTTAAACTGATATACTCAAGTTTCATTTTGTTCGCCATTGAGTAGAGTCATGCATGCATGGCATAAGACATAAACAAGAGGCATGGCTCCTCATAAGCCTCCGCAACTGCGGGGGCTCATGAGGATCTATGTCTCTTGCAGTTTGATCGTATTCACATTTTCTCGGCGGTGAAATGTCCCGTTAGTTGGATGAATGCCCTTCGTTGTAAGTTGTAGACGAAATAATGTTTCTGCGCTGTTTGCGAAATTTTTAGTAATATAAAATGCAGAAATCATCGCGACAAAAAAAAAAAAAAAAGCCACCGACACGCAAAAGGTTAAATACGTTTTCGTGACATTGGAAAGGCGCAGTACCCCCCCCCCTCCTCTCTCTCTCTCTCTCTCTCTCTCTCTCTCTCTCTCTCTCTCGTGTACAGTTTCCAATATGGGTCTTTGACTATCTGCCCGAGATCTCGGCCCGGTTCCTTTTCCTACCCTGCCCTCACACCTGTACCTATTTACGGACATTCGTACGCTCGGCAGGGCGTGTCATCAATACCTGCAAATATTTTGCACCCTCTCCTGACTTCCTTTTCTCCCTCTCTCACACCTGCTGACCCAGATACAGATCGTCTGTAGAACCTCAGGCGTAGAAAAGATATTGGTGAGGTTCGGTTTGCAACGAACGACTCCCGGCAGCAACGAACGAGAGTGAAGTCAGTAAGTCACAAGGCGGATAAACAACCATAATAGTATCATGAGCATGAGTACATGTATAAGAAACACACTTACGACAAAGACTTCACTCTTGAAGCTATTTTCCTAAACACCCCAGTAACGTCTTCAAGCCCACGACGGCCGCAGTGGGCCCGAGGACTTTTGCTCACTGGGCTCATGAGGACCTATGCCTCTTGGAGATGAGGTCGCCTATGTTTATGGTGTACAAGCTATCCGCCCTGACTTCGCACTCGTTCGTTATTGGGAGTCACAAGGCGTGCACAGTGACATCACCTCTTTATTTGTCTCAGTGAATCAGCAATAAACAAACCTATCATGAGTGCTGGTCTGTGATTTTGGACCGTACGGTTCAAAATTGCAGACCAGCGCACGCTTATGATTTTTTTTTTGGGTCATTAACCCCATGACTGCTAATGACGATACCGTTTCTGGCGGAAAAAGACGGACGCGTAACTACGCCGGCCAGGCCACCTCTTCCGGAAACTGTCCAGATGGAATGGAAGGAAACCTGGTCCACTAAATTCAGTGACCCGTAATCCGCAATAGCCGCATGGATGGGATGCACTGACCCAGTAAGCAAAGCGCCCGATGGCCTTTGCTTACAGGGGACACCACTGCCGCCGCATCTGGTTTTACCTGTGTGAGGTAACAGGGTGTCCCGTATGCGAAACAGGGCTTTCATGGCTGATTTACTCAGTGTGAAGGTGCCTTGATCTGGTCGACGTGGAACTGTGAAGCATGTAGGAATTTGTCAGTGAATCTTGTGAGTGAATCCAGAAGTTTATTACACTGACCACGGGGGAGAATCGAGTACGGTGTATTCTGCCCCGTGACAGATCACATAAGACAGACACATGGTACAGCACGCTTGAAAGTCGTACAGCATGCTTAAACACCGTGCAGTATGTTAAATCATCGTACGGTAAGCTTGAACATCGTACACCAAGTTTGAAGATCGTACGACAAACTTGAATATCGTAAAGCAAGCATTAACATCGTACTGCCGGTAAGCTTGAACATCGTACAGCACATATCGGCTTGAACATCGTACAGCAAGCTTGAACCTCATACAGCATGCTTTAACATTGTACAGTATACTTGAACAACGAACAGCAAACTTGAACGCTGTACAGTACGCTTGAACAATGTACAGCAAGCTTGAGTATCATACAGCACGCTTGGACATCGTACAGCACGCTTGAACCTCGTACAGCAAGCTTTAACGTTGTACATTATACTTGAACATCGTACAGCAAGCTCGAACATTGTACAACACGCTTGAATATAGTACAACAAGCTTTAACATTGTACATTATACTTGAACAATGTACAGCAAGCTTGAATTGTGTACAACAAGCTTGAACAATGTACAGCAAGTTTGAACATGGTACGGCAAGCTTAAACATCGTACAGCAAGCTTGAGCATGGCACGGCAAGCTTGAACGTGGTACAGTACACTTGAACACTGTACATCAAGCTTGAACATCGTACAGCAAGCTTGAGCATGGTACGGCAAGCTTGAACGCGGTACAGTACACTTGAACACTGTACATCAAGCTTGAACATCGTACAGCAAGCTTGAGCATGGTACGGCAAGCTTGAACGTGGTACAGTACACTTGAACACTGTACATCAAGCTTGAACATCGTACAGCAAGCTTGAGCATGGTACGGCAAGCTTGAACGTGGTACAGTACACTTGAACACTGTACATCAAGCTTGAACATCGTACAGCAAGCTTGAGCATGGTACGGCAAGCTTGAACGTGGTACAGTACACTTGAACACTGTACATCAAGCTTGAACATCGTACAGCAAGCTTGAGCATGGTACGGCAAGCTTGAACGTGGTACAGTACACTTGAACACTGTACATCAAGCTTGAACATCGTACAGCAAGCTTGAGCATGGTACGGCAAGCTTGAACGTGGTACAGTACACTTGAACACTGTACATCAAGCTTGAACATCGTACAGCATGCTTGAGCATGGTACGGCAAGCTTGAACGTGGTACAGTACACTTGAACACTGTACATCAAGCTTGAACATCGTACAGCAAGCTTGAGCATGGTACGGCAAGCTTGAACGTGGTACAGTACACTTGAACACTGTACATCAAGCTTGAACATCGTACAGCAAGCTTGAGCATGGTACGGCAAGCTTGAACGTGGTACAGTACACTTGAACACTGTACATCAAGCTTGAACATCGTACAGCAAGCTTGAGCATGGTACGGCAAGCTTGAACGTGGTACAGTACACTTGAACACTGTACATCAAGCTTGAACATCGTACAGCAAGCTTGAGCATGGTACGGCAAGCTTGAACGTGGTACAGTACACTTGAACACTGTACATCAAGCTTGAACATCGTACAGCAAGCTTGAGCATGGTACGGCAAGCTTGAACGTGGTACAGTACACTTGAACACTGTACATCAAGCTTGAACATCGTACAGCAAGCTTGAGCATGGTACGGCAAGCTTGAACGTGGTACAGTACACTTGAACACTGTACATCAAGCTTGAACATCGTACAGCAAGCTTGAGCATGGTACGGCAAGCTTGAACGTGGTACAGTACACTTGAACACTGTACATCAAGCTTGAACATCGTACAGCAAGCTTGAGCATGGTACGGCAAGCTTGAACGTGGTACAGTACACTTGAACACTGTACATCAAGCTTGAACATCGTACAACATGCTAAAACGTCGCACTGGTCGTACGCTTTCGATGCAAATTTGAGCCTTGATACGGCTTTTTCATATGAAATGCAAAGAATAGATATTTGTGATATAGATACATCATGTATCTGCTTCTCTAGTAGTTGTAACCAAACTACGAAGCGGCGGAAATAAAATCGAATTGATACGTATACGAAACTACGGCTCGAAATGTGAGTCCGGTATAAGTTCTCCCCCGTGGTGACTTATTCATCCGGTCTTAGAGCAACGAGGGAGCATGGTGAAAATTGTACCAGAAAGAAAAGATGTCCCTGGATGTTTAATCCATTTAGCCCTGACCCACCACAACAAGATATGTATCGATCATGATAGTTCAAGGGTGGTCCCAGAATAGCTTGGCGCCGACAGGCGCCAAGCTATTCTGGCACCACCCTTGAACTATCATGGTCGATCTGTCTCAGTCCTGAATAGCAACGTAGATTTTAGAGGACAACTCCAAAATTTGTGGATTTAGACATTAGGGCGTAATGGGTTAATCCCATTTTGCGTGAAGTCACCGGTAGTGCACATGCATATTAACCCCCTTGCGCCTGCAGTCACCAGTACCGCCATCAGCAAGGGGGTTAATGTAACCCTGTGATTCAAGAACCCGTTTGCATTCATCCTAGGACTGTTTCCTGGACGTTTCCATAAGGATGCCATCTACCACTGTACCAGACGTAGGATACTGTCGAGTCAGTGAAGCGCGCGCGCATTTTGTCAGTGAACCGTAAAAAGAGCATGACATACGTCAATCAGATAATGAATGTGCAGGAAATTCGCCGGAAGAAGACGCGAAGAAGTATACGGTTCCGTACCGGAAACAACTAGTCGACGATCGACGCTTGTTCAGCTGCGTTTTGAAGCATGTTATAGGACATTTGCGCATCAAAAGACACAAACTCCTCACTGTATATTCCGATACATGTACCAGCCAATGAAACAATGAAGTTAAATCTATCCGATTAACCCCTTCCATGCCACTGTACCTACATTGTACATATAATTATTTTTGTTTCTGAAATCTTGGCTCATTCAACGTCCCCCCCCCACCCCCCCCCACCCCCCACCCCCCACCCACCTTCCCACCCCCACCCCAAAACAACCACAACACCGTCCAAAAAACATGGATACAAACTGGTCTCAGCAAGAGGCATAGATCCTCATGAGCCCCCGCAGTCGCGGGGGCTCATGAGGATCTATGTCTCTTGCGGTTGGCTCGTGTTTATTTTTTCCTTGGCAGTGAAGGGGTTGATTGGATTATGAACTGCAGAACCGTACACCGTTAATTATCTGATCAACGTGTTGCTTTTCTCGCTAGTTTGTAATGTTATACGAAAAAGCCGTCCGAAGACTAGAATGTAAGTTAGCGAACAAGAGCGAATTATTATAATAAATAATAATGTTAATTAACCCCCCCCCCAAACAACAACAATAAAGGGGTCAGTTGTCGCTTGTTATGCTTGGCTGCTGTCCAGATCTGAAGCGTACACTCGCTCGCACGCTCTTACGGCACCATTGAGGAAGAAGACACGTGTTTTGCTATTGATGATATGCCAGCTCAGCAAATAGTTATGAATGCATGCGTGTCTGATGCTAAGATGACTGACAGGTGCACACTCTATCAGATAACACGCAAAAACATTAAGCAACCTTGCTGCTGCGCAAAAAAAAAAAAAAAAAACCAAACCCAGCAGGTGTTCGGGCCGACGTCGGATTTTGTTGGCCAACAAAAACCGACGTCTGCCCGAGGACCCTTTTGCTCGGAGTTATGACTGACTGAAACAGAAAGACAGACAGCGTGCGGAATCTATGTCTTTTGCCACCCAGAAATCATGTAACCAGGCTTTCTTTCAAGTACTGCTGGGGCATGGTGCATTCTGCATTGACAGCAGACATGACGCAGATACTGAGTTTGTACTTGGTCTAATGTAAATGCAAGCTGACGTAGTTCAGTCGCTTGTCTGCGTGTACGTGACGGCGTGGTGATGAACACGACGTGACTGAGGAAGCGTGTACAGGAATAGAACCAACGAGTAGGGGGAAAGGCAGCGGGCTTTGGGAAGACTTAACCCGTATCATTCGGAGTGTGTGAGATACGTTTGACTAAAATAGTTCAAGGGTAGTGCCAGAATAGCTTGGCGCCTCAGAGGCGCCAAGCTATTCTGGTACCACACTTGAACTAAAGCCATTATTGGTCTACATCCTTATCTGTAAGTACTATAATGAGCTTGCATATGGCAGTGCACAGATTTGAAGCTTTTAGCCTCACTATGATTTGGGTTAACAGGACAAGAGAGATCCATTGTAAACTAGACCATTATTGATACGATATCGAAAGGAACTCTGGGGAGACTTCTGATGGGTGGCCGGGGTGGAGGGCGCATGGGCCTTTCCGAGCGCAGAGATCCCGTCTGGACTGACCGAACTAAATTGAACTGAACTGAGTGCACGATAATCAGTCTGGCCAGATCGAAGTGACACACAGCAAAGTCGGACGACAACAGAAAAAAAAAAAGCCGCGCCACTCCCGCAAACGCGTTGTTTGTTATATCCGAAGTTTATTATAAGCGAAGTGATCTACACTGGAATGTGCGGACGAGACTTCTAAAAAAAAAAAAATGTTATATATCCGGAATTTGCTCTCAAAAACCAGTAAAATACCGAGATTTATCGGCCAGCGCAAACAATGTCGTACGTGAATAGTAACCCATTGAACTGTCGCGTCAAGGTGAACTCAACAGCCTGCTGCAAGAGACATAGACCCTCATGAGCCCCCGCAGTCGCGGGGGCTCATGAGGGTTTATATCTCTTGTTGATGAGTCCTATGTCCTTTACGCCTTTCGTTATATGCGACTTTTGCTCATAGTCCGACTTGCAAGTTGCGGTTATACTGAAGCGAACCTGACTACACTAACTCATTGGTAAGGTCAGAAAGCGTCTGCAGTACCAGTGTGCGGGCCCATCCGCTCTAGAAGTTTCATCGCGCCAAACCGGGTGCGGAACTTCAAAGGCTCAGATTGCCATATGTCATCTCTCGACGCCTGACGGTCTGGCACGATGGCAAAAAGGGCACGCGAGGTCGGGAAAGAGTCATGGCCTTCTCCTCTTTAGGTCCAAAAAGCCTGTTTCATGGCAAAGTCGCTAGATGAGCGCGCTCAGGGTTTGTAACTTAACTGTATTCATTGTTGTTTTATTCCACGTGAGTGACACACAGAATGTTTTGTTGGGACTAAATTGTCCTGGTCCCTCTCTAATCGGGGGACCCCTTATACCGTTGAAAATAGCTTTAGACGATCCGGATTCGCAAAACAGTATCTTTAAACCTTTTGGCTGTCGTTAGCACTTTTTGTTGAGGTGATTAAAAAAGTACTGCCTATAGCCATGCTTAACACTGTGTAATCTGATGAAAGTATCTGAAAACTAAACTTTGGTTCACGTGATTGACAGATCAAAATTTAAAAAAAGATGCCTCATTTATGTTTATGTTTAATCCTTTATAAGTCTGAAATGACATCTTATCATTAAGTCGTTAGGCGCCAGTTGGCCCAGACTGTACTCTTGCAATCTTCCTTAATACAGCATACAAACATACATGTCCCAGGAACATGGCCGATTCAAAGTGGTGACAGCAAGAGGCATAGATCCGCATGAGCCCCCGCAAATGCGGGGGCTCATGAGGATCTATGCCTCTTGCAGTTGGGTGATGTTAAAAAAAGCCTTTTCCAGGGCGGGCTTTAAATCTTAATTGTCTTGCCTGAAGTGAATTTTTCCCCCCAGTCTTTTCAAAATCCATGGCGCACGTAACAAGGGTGTTCTACAGCCCTGTGTTCACAAAGGGAACTCTTCTGCGTAGCAAATACGACGAAGAGCAGAAAGATCTTTCATTTTGGACGACATTCAAGCGCCATAACTAAGACCTTATCGAAAGACATACATAGTACATTTATAAAGAATGTATTGCCAATTGTTAACTGTTTATTGCCAGGAGACGATCGCTTGAAACAACAGCGGTTGATGAAAACATGAAAATATGAAAACCGCTACTGCAAACCGTTCAAAACGTGCTTTCTTCAGATTTACATAACCCTCTCAAAAATAGAATAATATGGGTTACACAACGAACTTTTATTTGTTTAGTCTATGGAGGAGGGTTGAAAAACAGTGACAGTCTTGACGTAGATGATGAATTAACCAGACGTGTAAGAGTACAGTGTGTATTCTAGGATCACCTGAACTTTGCTTTGACACATGCTGTCCAGATTGTGACGCAATCAGTGGTGAATTTGCTTCCTAGAAGTTGCAGAGAGAGAGAGAGAGAGAGAGAGAGAGAGAGAGAGAGAGAGAGAGAGAGAGAGAGAGAGAGAGAGAGAGAGAGAGAGAGAGAGAGAGAGAGAGAGAGCAATGGCAACTCATGTGTCTTTTTTTTTTTTTGAAACACTGAAACATTCAATAGTGTATTCATTGTGCCAATTCTTGAATGCGCCAGTTCGTTTTGGTTAGTCTCAAAGTGCAAACCAAAAAGGAAGCAAAAATGCGAAGCACGTGAAATGCGATAAAATGACCAGAAAAAAACCCCGCCTTGGAATAGCAAGGACTGACAAAACAGTAATATGTTTTGACCCCAGTAGCAAAAACGCCTTCGGGCCCACGACGGCCTCAGTGGGCCCGCGCACGACCGTGCGCGGGCTCACTGCGGCCGTTGTGGGCCCTGGGACCTTGGCTTACTAGGGGGGACATAGTTTATCCGAAGCGTGTTTGTTTTCTTTGTTGCTTATAATTATTTCAAGATTTCACTCATTGTACCCCAAGACCGAAATCCACAAATTTTGCCGTTGTCCTTTGAAGACCGCAGTGCAGTGCAGGACACCGATCGATCATGGTAGTTCAAGGGTGATGCCAGAATAGCTTGGCGCCACCATGATAGTTCAAGGGTGATGCCAGAATAGCTTGGCGCCCATAGGCGCCAAGCTATTCTGGCATCATTCTTGAACTATCATGGTCGATCCATATCTTGCTGTGGTGTGTCTGGGGTAGAATGAGTTAAGGTTGAAGATAATTTTACGAATCCAGTAAAATAGAAGGGAATTTTAAGTGTCCGCCTCACTGCAAACAATAAAACATGACAATCGCACACGATGCTCCCACATACAATCTAACCTCTTCCATGCCAGCGGAAGTAAAGCTTGTTTCTGAAATCTTTGTTCATTCAACGACCAAAAACCACGGCCAGTCAAAGGTACACGGGTACAAACTGATATGAGCAAGAGGCATAGATCCTCATTAGCATTTGTTCAATAGCATGTCCGTTGAAAGGCCCTGGTAAATCAAAGTGGCACAGTTGGAGTGCGCCTGAGTTGATCAGTGTTCAGGTCGCACTCCATAGGCAATAGATTTCCCTGTTCCCCCATAACCCGCCCGTCAGGGCCGTCCATGATCACCTCGGTGCTGTGGACGTTAAACCCGAACTAACCAACCAACCAATCCTCATTAACCCCCGCAATTGCGGAGGCTCATGAGGATATATACCTCTGACGGTTTCAATTTAAATTCAAATTAAAAAAAAAATTATCCCTTATCGGGCAATTACAGTTTGTGGACGGGAGGGAAAAATAAAAATCAAAGATTATTCTAAAGCATTATAAAAACTTAAACAGCATGAATAACAACACTGGTTTGGTAGTGTTCACCTCTTCCCAGTGCAGGGGTTACCTTATTCATCACAACGTACAACATCACTTTGTATCCCAATAATAACACTTTATTACCATGACACATACGCCGTACATTTTATCATCACTTTGTATCCCAATAATAACACTTTATTACCATGACACATATGCCGTACATTTTATCATCACTTTGTATCCCAATAATAACACTTTATTACCATGACACATATGCCGTACATTTTATCATCACTTTGTATCCCAATAATAACACTTTATTACCATGACACATATGCCGTACATTTTATCATCACTTTGTATCCCAATAATAACACTTTATTACCATGACACATATGCCGTACATTTTATCATCACTTTGTATCCCAATAATAACACTTTATTATTATGCCGTATATTTTATCATAAGTACGTCTGATTTATTAGTTAGTCTCCGCGACACAGGCACAACCATTTTCTGGTGGGATTTCATTATAGCGTAGGTCAGGACGTTCGATCACGTGAGTCATTTTTAACCCTTTTGGCGGTCGGTAGTGTGTTTGGTCGAGGTGATTCCTTCAGGAATCACTTCGACCAAACACGCTACTGACAGCCAAAGGGTTAATTAGCGGAAGATACTGAAGAAACGATTTCATGTTCGGGTCGCACTTTGAGTTCCAAAGACGCGGAAGTGGGTTAGTCAAGTTTTTGTTTGATATTGCACTAGAAGACGGGGGCGAAAATAGTCTCAGTCTTGCCGTAGGCAAGTGACGTGTTAACTCATTCAGCCCGACGCACGTGTTTCCCAAATTTTGGAGGCGTCATCTAACGACTATGCACCTGTTGCAGGAGATGGATCGACCATGATAATTCAAGGGTAGTGCCAGATTAGCTTGGCGCCGTCAGGCGCCAAGCTAATCTGGCAATACCCTTGAATTATCATGATCATGGTCAGTCGATCCACCTCCTGCTGTAGTTCGTCAGAGCTGAATGAGTTAACCAGACCTAAGTGCTTTAGTGAGTTCTAGAAGTACTTGCGCTTTGATGCAGCACCTGGTAACCACATTTCCGACACCGAACTCGGACAAAATGTGTTGTCAATAGAGAAAGCAGAAAGACGACGTGGTCTCTTATCACTGTGGAATGGCTTTACCTCTCTTTCTATCTACCTCTCACCTTTCACGTACGTACACACGCTCAGCGAGAGACTGAGAGAGAGAGAGAGAGAGAGAGAGAGAGAGAGAGAGAGAGAGAGAGAGAGAGAGAGAGAGAGAGAGAGAGAGAGAGAGAGAGAGAGAGAGAGAGAGCAATATGATTCAAGAATACTGACATCACGTTATTTCAAGGGTAGTGCCTGATTAGCTTGGCGCCTTTACAGGCGCCAAGCTAATCAGGCCGGCACTGACCTTGAACTACGACCGCAACCACTACCTTTGTTCCGTCACTGTGACAAACTGATTCTTGATCCCGCAGATGGGGTGCACGGGACAGAGATGGAAACAATGCGAAAATAACATTGCAAGCCCCAACCCTGATCTATCACACTGGATGTGTGTGTCCCACAGATGACTAGATAAAGAACAATATTGACACAACACGGCAAGAGAAAAGCGCTCTCCTTGAACTATCACGCTCGCTGCCGGTGTGCTCCACAGATGACGAGATAAGATAGTAGTAGCCGAGTAACCCTTTCAACGCCGGCAATCGCAGATCATGTTTTTGAAATCTTTGTTCGCCGGCTCGACGCCAAAAAGGTCCAGTCGTCCAAGGAACAGGGATAAAAAGTGATGTCGACAAGAGGCATAGATTCTCATGAGCCCCCGCAGATGCGGGGGCTCATGAGGATCTATGTCTCTTGCAGTTGGATCGCGTGCACCTTTTTTTCCTGGCAGTGAGGGTGTGAACATAGCACGTCAGATGAAAGGCGCTCTCTCAGTTTAAACTATCACGGTGCGGTCACTGCATCTCCCTCAGACAGCACCACAAATGCAAAGCTACGAAATCAGAGAGCGATTGAGGGCATTTCTCTGGAACTATCAAGCCGCAATTTCCAGCGGACTAAAACCAAAAATGCGAAGAGAAAGACACGACATGAAACTACTAGACTCAGATAGAGATCTGATCAGTAGAGAGGCTGGAAGGGTCGGCACTCTGCTTGAACCATCACAGCCGTCTATACGCTGATAGTCCCGGATTTCCGGCCCGGGCCACCGACCGCAGAAGGCTGCGAGAAACTGCGAGAGAGCCTGAAAGGCATGACACAAAGCGGCCATACAGAAGATCAGAGAGCCACGCAAGTTTGTTCAGTTGGTGGGAACGTTATACGCTCAGAGAGACTGGCCGTTCAAGAATGTGTTTTTTTTTTCCCTTCTTCTTCTCTTCTTTACCGTGTTCTCAGGTGGAAGTTTTGTTTTCTTGATATCACTTGCGCTTCGTAGACAGGCAATCAATCACGTTAGAGCCGGTCACACTTCGCGTCGTGAAAGCCACACTGTCATTGCCAAATTAGGTGCGGAAAAACTGCCTGCTCTCCAGCCCGCAGCTCCGCTAACATGGCAATTTAGGTCTGCCCAGTATGCGAAGGTTCTCGGGCCGACGTCAGCCGTAGTGTGCGCGGGCCCACTACGTCGGACCGGACGTCGGCCCAAGGGTCTTTCGTTGACTGGGACGTGGTGGCGTGGAATTAATGCCTCCTAGAGAATGGTTGGGGTTTTTTTTTTGCAGGTACACACACGTTCTTTGCTTTCCTTCAGCGGCACGGCCGATGGTGTGCTGATGATGTCGCCTGGCCAAGACCGAAACACCTGTCCACATTGGCCATTACGATCTGAACCCCCAACAGGGGTGCCTAGATATAAATTTCCATGCCCGCCCCGCATCCAGGGGCTGGGTATTCCGTGTTTGTGTGATACGTCCCTTGGGCAAGAGGTTAGGGGGTAGGCTTCCGCTAATATTGCTTTCAGTTACTTACTTAGCTTCCCCCTCCTCTCCCCTCTTATCCTTTGTATGCGCTTACCCCAACACAATCTATGATGACTCCTCTGAGGAGTGGTCTTTCATGCACAGTTCTCTCCCTTACCAGTACTTTTTCCTACTTGCTCTGTACCTCATACCGGATTATACTATAAGCACGTGCATTATATGGATGTCTTAACTCATTCTACCCCAGACACACCACAGCAAGATATGGATCGACCATGATAGTTCAAGGGTGATGCCAGAATAGCTTGGCGCCTATGGGCGCCAAGCTATTCTGGCATCACCCTTGAACTATCATGGTCGATCTGTGTCCTGCACTGCAATGCAGTCTTCAGAGGACAACGGCCAAATTTGGGGATTTCGGTGATGGGGTAGAATGAGTTAAATGGAAAATAATCATCATCATTATATTTGGTTTCCCATGCGTGGGTTCAGTTCAGTTCTGCACCCATTAAAGCATTATGGCAAAACATCATTTTTGTGAAAAGCGAGATTTTCATTGTAACACAATGAAATTCTCGTTTTTCACAAAAATGCACTTACTGTTTTTGTGCCTTTCGAGCATGTTTTAGAGGAAGTGACAGCGGGTTGTGAGGCATGACCGCTCTAATTCAACTGACTAGCCATGGAACGCCTATGCTGATGTACACGCCAAGTGATGGTGTCAATCTAACTATGCTGACACACCCTCCGTACCAGTCCATTCAGCATAACTGTATTGTTTTAACAACCCCGCCCCCCCCCCCCACACACACACACCCATCTCCCGCAGCCTCTCTCTCTCTCTCTCTCTCGATTTTTTTTTTTCATGGTGGCGAAACCTGCTTGAGTCTGCCGCTGAAGACATTATGCCCAACGTCGACTTTCCCACATTTTGGAGTTGACAATCCGAAGACTGCATTACAGTTCAAGACACTGATCGACCAGACCATTAGAGCTCAAAGATAGTGCCAGAATAGCTTGGCGCCCATAGGCGCCAAGCTATTCTGGCACCACCCTTAAACTATCATGCCTAATCAGTTATATTGCGATGGTGTTGGGCGGGGCTACATGGATGAAATTGCGTTAAGTATTTTTGTTATGTATGAGTCAGGCTGAGCACTTTGGCTACCTTCCTCATTTCTCCACGCATGCATAAGGCTGTGGCGATAAAAATGTTCCATCTCGATGAGCGTAGCAATAAAGCTTTTGGCCTAATAGCCAAAAATTGTTAATGTTCATGGTATTGCTTACATTTTTCTTACGAAACTGCTTACATTTTTTTTAATGATTTTGTGCGTAATGAGGATGTGGTAATGAAAATGTGCCAATTTAATCAACATAGTTACATTATTTTTTTTTTTTGCCTGCTGCTGAAAAAACAACAACACCCCAAACATCCGGGGGTCTTTGGTAACTGTGCCATATTACGTTGCGCACTTCTTTGCACTGTTGAATGTCACGTACGTCTAAAAGTTAGAAGTCTGTTCAGTTCTCATTCGCCCGCATACAGTACAAAACTTCCCCCCAAAAGTTTTCATGAGAACAAAAACCCGCTAAAGAGAAAATGCTGACCAACACGTCAAGATCACACACACACGAAAGTGCACGCAAACACAAAATACAGACAGAGTCTGTCTGGGCAGTTTGTGCGCTGGTCTTTGTTATTAGCATTAAATTTTTAACCCATTAACTGCTGGGGCAAGGTGAACGCTACCCATCAGCAAGATACATAAATCCTCATGAGCCCCCGCAGTCGCGGGGGCTCATGAGGATTTATGTCTCTTGTTAGTCCTAAGAAGTACCCAACGGAGAAAGAAACACGCTTAGAAAAGACGGGTACAACACATTTAATTATTATTCAGTTTTTTAATAAATTGTGTTGTACCCATCTTTTCTAAGCGTGTTTCTTTCTCCGTTGGGTGCTTCTTTGCATTTTACACGCTTGGCAGTCACCTTTTTGGTCTGGATTGCTTCTTGTTAGTCCATGTATTGTTTGTGCGCCACGTCTGGTCGCATTTCATTCGCGTTCTTCGCGCGTACGTCAGGCAATGTGCAGTGGTTTCAGACGCGAAAATCCGCGCCCACTGTCACTCAGGGGGTTAAACCACATCAACACAAATAAAGTGAAGATATGTTAAAGAGGTATTTAAAGAAATTCGAGGTAAGTAGCGTGGAATGAGAAACAATATGTTAGCGAGCAAAAGTCTTCAATCCTTCAACAATGTCTTTGCAGGCTGTTGAATGTCACCTTGGGGGACCTAGGTTTAAATTTCCATGCACCAAGGGGCTGGGAGAGTGGGATATGTGATACGCCCCCCTTTGGGAGGGAAAAGGGGGGCTTCCATATGCATTGCTTCCAGTCACTTTCTTAGCGCACCCCCCTCTTTCCTACTTTTTTTTTTTTTTTTTTTGTGCTTTGACCAAAGTAGATCTATGATCATTGGTCGATCATGCACACTTCTCTCCCCTGACAGTGCTTTTACCTACTTTACTTTGTAATCTTCTTAAAATATTAGCACTGGCAGCATCCCCTTTTCTTTTCATTTTTTCTTCAGCAATGTCAACAGTTGTTTTCATAAAATATTGCTTAAACAAACGTTTGTTTAACGAATTTGATTTATGTATGCCTGTCTGGCAGACAGGAATACTGAAAAGTTTTCACATCTTAGACGCAGCGGTGATGTTTGCTTTCTGAAAATATCACTGGAACAAATGTTAACGAACTCTGCGAGCTAGTTTGCCGACAGAGACGAGAATTATTGCTTTCGAAGTTCGAGATGTTGTCTAGGCATGCTCTTCCGGTGCCGACCGTTAACCCCTTTGAACCCTACCCAACTGCAAGACTGAGACATGAACCACTCTCCCACTCTCTCTCCGTCAGAAACACTCTCTCTCCTCCTTCCAGTCCGCCCTCAAAACTCACCTCTTTCAACAGTTCTAGCACTACATCACCACACTCCCCTCCCCAAGCTGACCGTCGTAATGTATCTTCACTATTTGTGGTACGCCGAGTCGTTGTCTAAAGCGTGCGCATGCGTGTGCGAGTTGTGAGTGCGCGCTTAGAGTTGTAATTATTCATAAGATAAGCGCATTATAAATACCGTAATTATTTATTATATGAACCCTCGTGAGCCCCCGCAGTCGCGGGGGCTCACGAGGGTTCATGTGTCTTGTAGTTTATTTGTTTTTCACGCCTATGTGTGGTCCGTCCATATTTACACACATTTCTTGACGCGCATGTCGGACAGCGTGCGTTAGTTTCGGACGCGAATTTCGTGACCACTGGCAGCGAAGGGGTTAACCACTTAACTCATTCGTGGCCAGCCGCATCCGGATGCGCGGCTTTATGCCGCGCATCCGGATGAGGCTGGCCGCGAATGAGTGAACTGCCAGTGGTCGCGGACTGTTTCTGAGATCTTCGACTGTTTTCAACGCCAAAGAACCCCATCCGTCCCAGGAACATGGATACAAAGTGGTTTCAGCAAGAGGCGTAGATCTTCATGAGCCCCCGCGACCGCGGGGGCTCATGAGGATCTATGCCTCTTGCATTTGGGTGTTTTGTTCTGGTCGTGAAGGGATGAAAGACCAATTTTCTTTGTGTTAAAAAAAAAAGCCATTTTTTCCTGATGTTTTTACAAAGCCATTTTCCTGATGTTTTTGCAAGCTATTTCCGATACTCACAGCACAGAATAGGCCGTTTTTCCCCGGAAACGGGTTTTGTTCAGTGTCTCGTTCAAACCTTCACATCTCCTCCTAGGCACAGTATTTCATGAGCGGCCCGGCTTTTCGATACCGCACCCGTCCACAAAATAGCCAAGCACGCATTGCAGTAGAACCTGTTTTGAGCGATCACCTTTTTTTTTTTTTTTTTGGCAACAATAAAATGGCCTTAAAAGAGAAGAGAAGTCTTGAAGGACAGACAATGTCACCCGTCATTAAAGACCATCATTCAGGTGCCTGCAGCCAAAAAGATGACGGTCTCCAATGACAGGTCACCTCTGAAAAGGCTGGTAGCTCCAAAACAGGTTATGTTGTATTCCGAACTATGTTAGTGTTGCAGAATTTCAGCCAGACCCTTCTATCTGCAGGGGCACATGAGAATCTATACCTCTTTGCTGGAGAACTTGGGTACATTTATATCTTCAGACGGGCAAGTCAGCGGGATTTAGGTGTGCAGCTGTATACCTTTCTTTACTAAGTCAAAACAAGGAGAACTCGCGCGCTTACATCCGCCCTAAAAGGAATAGATTATCAGGAGCCAAAACAGCCGCAAAGCCTCATAAAATCTACACCTATCATTATAATAATAATAATAATAATAATAATAATAATAATAATAATAATAATAATAATAATAATAATAATAATAATAATAATAAATTCGCATTTACATCTTGAACAAAGTCGACCGAGTTTCACGCCGGAACTACAACTGACTTTTCTGTGTGCTGTTCTGTGATTTCGGACCTTGAGGCTTCAAGCCTCAAGGTCCGAAATCACAGACCGGCTCCCGTATTTACCTGTTCTCCTACCCGACCCATCTGTTGTTTAAAGTTGTGTAACGCTAGGTGGTTCTTGTTATCAACACGGCATCTTGTGTATACAAACAACAGACGGTGTGGAGGGGATAGTTTGTCAGGGGGCATGTGCCTTGTCTCGCCTCGTCCACCTGTGAGCTGAAGCAGAATGGAGCAAACTCGTACGATTTCTTTATATTAATTGTTGCGGTTATTTGGCAAAAGTAAGTATGTCCACTTTTGAGAAAAGCGAGTTTTCAAAAATATTGTATTACAATGGTATAAAACGGCAAAATGTCGGCATGTCTATTTTTTTTTAAAAGCGAGATTTTCATTGTATAACAATGAAAATCTCGCTTTTCTAAAAAGAAAATGGGCATATGGGTTTAAGAAAAGCCGGATTTGCGTTGAATAGCAATGGAAATCTCGCTTTTCTCAAATGGACACCGCAGCTTTGCCACTATAGGCAGATTGTGTCTCGTTTCAGTGATTTTTGTTCTTCATTTCGTCGCTTTAAAAACGTGTCAAAACGATTCCAGACAATAACATACACACAACACTGTAGAACCGATCTGAAGTAGAATTTATTTTCTTACCAGCTAAACATAAAAGGATTCAGCAACGTTTCTTGTGTTTTATTCAAATAAATCAATCGCGTTTGCATTGGCAGGTATATTTGATCAACGTTGTCGCGTGTTTAACTCATTGTGTCCGAAGTACGAAATACCCGTATTTTGGAGTTATCGTCTGAGGACTGACTTACAATTCACTAGGCAGATCGACCATGATAGTTCAAGGGTGGTGGCAGAATAGCTTGGCCCCTATATCCACTGCCCTTGAATTATCATGCTGGAGCCATATTTTGCTGTGGTGTGTCGCAGGCAGAATGCGTTAACTCATTCTACCCCAGACACACCACAGCAAGATAAGGATCGACCATGATAGTTCAAGGGTGATGCCAGAATAGCTTGGCGCCTATGGGCGCCAAGCTATTCTGGCATCACCCTTGAACTATCATGGTCGATCTGTGTCCTGCACTGCAATGCAGTCTTCAGAGGACAACTGCAAAATTTTGGGATTTCGGTGTTGGGGTAGAATGAGTTAAACTGCATAACTATACAATCCGATAATCCCACTTTAATTAACACATCACTGCTTTAATTTTAACATGCTTTCACAATATGAACTATATTCTGTAAACAAAGTATGATTTTATTAAATTTAAAAAAAAAAAAGAAGAAAAAAGTATAAAATATATCCCTACACGCAATGTAAATAAAAACTCATGTGGTATTTTCAGAATATTTCCAACTTTCCAACTTTAAGTAAGTGTGTGATGTTATAGTTATTCATAAAATGGGCAAATGCTGAAAATAGCTATATTGACCTCTGGAGCACAGTATCTCTACAACGTGCCTAGATACATCTTAACTACCATTTAATGGAGCATAGTGCCGTGAAACACAAACATATATATATATATATATATGCAATATATATATTTATCTCGACACTTTCCATTGACCCCTGGCTTGCTTGTGACCTTGAGCTATATATATTTGGGTCTTCTTTGGTGGTACTCGAGTTTTTCTTTCATGGCTGGTTACAAGACATGCAGCATATGCGCCGATTCAGTTGTGATTTTGCATCTTACGGTTTCGGCCATTATGCCTAAAATCAAACGCCAGCTCACTTGTAATCTAGTCAAGGCAGAGACACTATACGACAAGAACAGATTACTGAAAAGTATCATATTGTCAGAGGTGCTTCTGATCTGTATCATAAATTTAACTGATTCAAGGCGCTTCATATCAATAGCTGCGAAAGTGTCGTAAAGCGTCGCCGGTGGCGACGCTTTACGACACTTTCGCAGCTATTGATATGAAGCGCCTTGAATAAGTTAACAGTTAACGGGTTTTTTTATTTTTTATTTTAACATATTGAGATAGAGACATCGGCTATAATTACAAAAATACGGGAAAGCAACTGATTTTAAATGAGTTGGAAGAGCTATGTAACAAATTCAGGAAAAGGAATGGGGGGGGGGGGGGGGGGGGGGACCGTAAAAGACGTGCCGAGGTTCTTAAAATATTCATTTTATTTTCCAGTTTCTATACTCCGGGCTTCTGTTTTCACAACAGCTTGAAGGGTCTATAGTCACCCAGATGTAAAATTTAGAGGGTACAGAGACCCCCATCTCGGCATAGTAAAGGGTCAAAATTTTAATTTAAGAAATCTGAATCATTTGTATGTTGTTGTTTTTTTCTGTTTGAATATTGACTCATTTTGCTCTGTCTCTCTCTTCTTTAAATGTGTTTACAGAACGTCTCACACTAAAAGACACACAGTTATTTAGCATGACAAACCAAACTAAACTGCAGGAGAAAGAAAACTACACATTCAAACTCCCTCCCAACAAACGCAATGAACGTCAAAACAATGATAGAATAATCTACCAAGGCAGCAAAAGCAATGGAACGTGGCCATTTCCGAGAGTCGTCATGATGTGTTTACACACGGCTGTCTTCAAAGTCACACAGTCCTTCACAAGACGAACTAATCTAATCGGCAGGGGAAAGAAAACTATACATCCCACCCTCTCCCAACAACACAATCAACGGCAAAACAATATCTGAATAATCTAACGCGAAGAACCGACCACAAACCCACAGTGAACGGCAAACAATGCCGGAAAAATCTACCGAATTAAGAACCTGGAAAACACCGCAATGAACGGCAAAACGGTGCCTAAATAACTAATGTCAAGTGAACAATACTAAGCGGTCTAACATCTAACAATCAACAGGACGCGAAATAATATACACACTGGAAAACAAGGATCATACAACAAATGACCGGCAACCAGAAACTCAGTAAATATGAACGAAAATAAATACCAACAAAAAGGTAAAGCAACAGAAGCAAAAAAAAAAAAAAAAAAAAAAAAAAAGTGAGGGCATGTGGTAAGGTTTGGTCTAGCGACGAGAGCAGTACATGAACGGCTTACCAACGTGAAAACTTTGCTCTAAATACACAAAAAAATGAGTGACGAAAACCAAATCTAGACCTGTGTCATGAAACTTTGGTCCATCCGGAACCAGGCTGAAGTCAACATGTCTTTTGTTGTGCGTTGCTAAGCACCATTTTCCACAACTTGACTGACACTGCGGCTCAAAATCGAAAGTCAACGTAAAATGAGGCCGCTTAGTATGAATAGTTTGAATGGCTGACGTCACAGCAAATAACGCGTTCAACATGCAGCGCGCACTTTGTGATAATATACTGACACCACTCGTAAACTAACAGGTTCCATGTTCAGTTGTAATCGCGCGGACCCCGGTGTCAGTCGAGTCTAAACGGGCAGCCGCAGCCAAACTCATCACTAAAAACAGAACAACTGACACTGTTAAGGCACGCACGCTGGTGCAATCATTGTGCGTCTCGGACGCAGATGCGCTCAGTGAATTATAGTGCCTACCCCTTTGTAACAAGTTCAGTTCGTGATTGTGAGTTTCAGTGCGTCAGAGACGCACAGACGCACTAACACGGGAGCCCTGAATACTAAAACTTTTATCTACTGTTATTATTCCGTAATCTCTTATGTCCCTTTGGCATTTCCTGAACAGAAAATGAAAGGCGAGCTAACTCAGTCGTGCGCCTCAACTCGTCCGCCCCAAACAATCTGTGCCACTCTTTTAAGACTAGTCCAGTAGCCCATGCGCCGCAACACGTGCCCCCCCCCCCCTCCCTCCTGTGAGGGAGAGTCTACTAACAGTCGTGCACCACAACCCGTGGCCCCCTGTTAGGGAGAGTCCAATAACTCGTGCGCCGCAAATCATGCCCCCCTGATAGGAACAGTCCAATAACCCTTGCGCCGCAACTCGTGGCCTCCTGTTAGTAAGAGTGCAATAAATCGTGCGCCACAACCCGTGGTCCCCTGTTAGGGAGAGTCCAATAACACGCGCGTCGCAACTCATGACCCCCTGGTAGGAACAGTCTAATAAACCGTGCACTGCAACTCGTGGCCTCCTGTCAGTAAGAGTCCAGTAACCCCGGCGGCACAACCCGTGGCCTCCTGTTAGGGAGATTCTAGTAACTCATGCACCACAACTCGTGGCCCCCTGTTAGGGGGAGTCCAATAACTCGTGCGCCGCAAATCATGCCCCCCCTGATAGGAACAGTCCAATAACCCTTGCGCCGCAACTCGTGGCCTCCTGTTAGTAAGAGTGCAATAAATCGTGCGCCACAACCCGTGGTCCCCTGTTAGGGCGAGTCCAATAACGCGCGCGTCGCAACTCATGGCCCCCTGGTAGGAACAGTCTAATAAACCGTGCACTGCAACTCGTGGCCTCCTGTCAGTAAGAGTCCAGTAACCCCGGCGGCACAACCCGTGGCCTCCTGTTAGGGAGATTCTAGTAACTCGTGCACCACAACCCGTGGCCCCCTGTTAGGGGGAGTCCAATAACTCGTGCGCCGCAAATCATGCCCCCCCCCCCCCCCGATAGGAACAGTCCAATAACCCTTGCGCCGTAACTCGTGGCCTCCTGTTAGTAAGAGTGCAATAAATCGTGCGCCACAACCCTTGGTCCCCTGTTAGGGAGAGTCCAATAACACGCGCGTCGCAACTCATGGCCCCCTGGTAGGAACAGTCTAATAGAACCGTGCACTGCAACTCGTGGCCTCCTGTCAGTAAGAGTCCAGTAACCCCGGCGGCACAACCCGTGGCCTCCTGTTAGGGAGATTCTAGTAACTCGTGCGCCACAACTCGTGGCCCCCTGCTAAAGAGTTTCAAATGACCCAAGCGGTGCACCATGTGGCCGCCTGTTAGTCCAGAGAGTCCAACAACGCGTGCGCCGCAACCCGTGCCTTCTGTAAAAAAAAAAAAGAAAAAGAAGAAGAGTCCAATAACTCATGCGTTGTAACTTGTGGTCAACTGTTAGGAAGAGTCCATTAACCCATACGCTGCAGCCCGTGGCCCTCTGCTGGGATGAGTCCAATAAATCGTGCGTCGAAACTCGTTAAGTAGATTCCAATAGAGACACGCGGGGGTAAGTGAGATTTCCTTTCATGATATAGAAGAAATTGTTCGTATCACAGCAAGTGCTTCGTGGAACAACGTATCCTGAACTTAATCGTTGAAATCGCGGAAGTTGAACTGATCATGATAGATCAAGGTCAGTGCCTGATTAGCTTGGCGCCGTCAGGCGCCAAGCTAATCAGGCACTACCCTTGAACTATCACGGTTGATCCGTTCTGTGCAAAACTGCCGGTGGAAGCTCTAGAGAAAGCCGAGGAGAAGCGAAGCTGTGGCAGATATGAAGGAATTAGCAGGTGTTCAAACAGAAAAAATAGGGGCGTTACACACGCGACTCGCGTGGATTTTTATATTTGCCATGCGCCTCTGTTTTCTTTCCAAGCATCCTTCTTCTTTCCCAAGCCTTTTATTATCACGCGGCGTCCGATTTTTTTTTTTCTTCTTCAACGTTGGCAGGTACGGGTTATATTCAGCCTTGGTCCTGTTTTTGTTGTTGTGTGCACATCTTTCGTAACACTTATAAAAAAATAAATAAAATGTGGTCCGTAATCTTGTATACCTGGGGATGAAATTGGGTGGAGTTGTCTTGATATACTTACATGCCACAGAGCATAATACTATTCTGTAAATAATTTCAAATTTGTGGCACGCATTCTATCTAATTCATATATATTAACTCATTTAGCCCGACGGCCGTATTTCCCAAATTTTGGAAGCTTCATCTAATGACTATGCACCAGTTGCAGGAGATGGATCGACCACGATAATTCAAGGGCAGTGACAGATTAGCTTGGCGCCGACAGGTGCCAAGCTAATCTGGCACTACCCTTGAATTGTCATGGTCGACCCATCTCCTGCTGTAGCGCGTCATGGCTGAATGGGTTAACCTAAATTCCCCGTCTCCCACAGTTGTTATTCCCTATTTCCCACACATTTTGCCCGTTTACGTTACTGTACATTGTTTACTCAAGTATCAAAAGAAGAATTTCACAAACGTGGCAATTGTCCTCTGCAGACTACACGACGCTTCAGGAAGCAGATCGACCATGGTAGTTCAAGGGTGGTGCCAGAATAGCTTCTCGCCTCTAGGCGCCAAGCTATTCTGGCACCACCCTTGAACCATCATGGTCGATGCATATCTTGCAGGAGCGTGTCAGTTCTAAATGACTTATCAGATTTTTGCTGTATGGTATGGCGACAAAAGAGCGGTAGACTTCTCTCTCTGTAGTGCAATTCAAATCTTACCACTCGATATCTTTTATATACTTGGCAATGGGCACACTGCATCAAGCTATCACCTGGCCATTTTGTACGTCCTCCTACGACGAAATATCGGAGGTTTAAGTCTACGACTTTATACACGTTATACCTGTCTTAACTAATCTGCAAGTGGCATAGACCAGGCATCTATCCGTGAGAGGCATATTATAATTATACTCACAAACCCCTACAGCCACAAAGTCACTTGCTTATGAAAGAGCCGCCAAATAAAGCGAACTCAGTAATAACTGATATAAACAAATCCGTTCTGCGTTCAGCTGACTAGCAGCCAAGCGTACGGAAGCGACCACAAGTGTTAATCATAACATATCAAGCAGATATCGCCATGTCTTCTGGCAAGACAGAACGAACACTACTGAACACAGCCCGTTTTATTTTAACCTTTACCGATAGGACGCATAATGCATGGGCCCAAGTAAGCCAAATGCTACCGGGCAGACCGTCGGCCCGCTTAGCCTGCTTTAGCGTCCTGCGATGGCAAGGAAACTGGCGCGGTCAGTCAGGAACAAATGTAATAAAAAATATGTCAATCTGAAAAAAAAAATCTTGTTTGGTATGTGTGCAGGAGTGCTAGTTGGAATGGTGAACATAAACCTTACGGCCCGGCCGTTAGAATCGGTTTGGTTTTAGACTTCAAAATATAAATATCTGAAGAGTCTGAAAGGAAACTTGAAGTTTGAAGAGAGTAAAAGAGAAACACAAAACACAGTAAGGCCTAGCACATTCTACCCCAGGACCAAAATCCACAAATTTTGAAGTTGCCCTCTGAAGGACTGTATTACAATTCTAGAGACAGATCGAGCATGATAGTTCAAGGGTGGTGCCAGAATAGCTTGGCGCCTATGGGCGCCAAGCTATTCTGGCACCACCCTTGAACTGTCATGCTCGATCCATGTCTTGCTGTGGTGTGTCGGGGCTGAATGAATTAATCAACAAACGTCAACTTTTGTTTCATTTATATGGAACCCAAGCGGTAATTTGATGAATCTGTTGCAATTAGGTTGCCAGCAAAGCAAGCGGGCTAGTTGACTTTGTGGCATTCTCCTTTGTCGAGTGACTAAAAATAAAATCGATGGAGTGACCACGTTTGTTCAAGGCTGGTGTCTTGGACGTTGTCGTCTGTTTCCTGATTTTTTGGGGGGCAGTCTTCAGAAGACATTTCTCAATTTTCATCCTAGATTTTAGTGTTAGCGGTTTCTCGCACGGCGTCATCATAACTCATTTGAGTGCCGCGTATCCGGATTCGGCGCATCTCGAATTTAATAAACAATAAAAAAGCTGTACGGGTCAGAGTGACTTTTCCACCATTTTCTGTTCAGTTGTTACCCATCTGCGTTTCACTTAACATTCCCTTCCTACTCTTTTTCTTCTACCAAAGAAGGCACCCCCTTCTCACGCCCTCCTCCACCTCTCCCCGCCCACAAACACACTCACCCCACTTACTTTAGAAAACCCCTAAATCCCCCAAGTGCCTAAGAGCAACTCTCCCTGCTTGCACCTGACCTATCCTGGCATTTTACCTGCACTCTGCCTCTCCATCGTTTTATTTTCGCGTTGTTGGTGAAGAGGAGCCATCATTAACCAACCACTTAACGACAAGCAGACGAGTCAGGGTGTGACACCCCAGGGAATTTTTATGGGGTGTGGGAAGAACAATATACTAGACAAATGCTAAAATGCTGAGACCTCTGCCAGAGTCGTCAACCTTGGAAAAGGGTATGGATTCTCGTCAGCATCTTCAGTCACAAAACTCGTCCATCAAAAAAAGAAGAAAAAAAAAAAAGAGGAGAAGATGGAAAACAGTTTCATCTGCAAGAGGCATAGATTTTCATGAGCCCCTGAGTTCGCAGGGGCTCATGAGAATCTGTGCCTCTTGCTGTCAGACATATGCGCCAATGTATATCCTTAAGTTGGGCGAAAAATGCTGTTGAGTCCCTACGCCAAATGCCGCGTCCGTCCAGCTTGAAAGAGGCATAAAATTGTCATGAACCCACGCAACTGCAAGGTCTCTTGAGAATCTACTCCTCGTACAGACAAAGATTGCAATTTTCATCCTAGGAATTATTATGAAAGCTATATTGAAGTTATCAACGTTTCTGGCATCTGTTGATTTGCAGCAATACAATTTACACTGATGTTCATGGCTGGCAGAAAAGATCTGCGCCAGCTACCTCACAACCCATTACACCCTGAGGCTGATTTTCTAAAATTTGCTTATTGTCCTATGAAGGCTACATTGCAGATTAGGAGACAGATCAATTGTTTTAGTTCAAGGGTGGTGCCAGAATATCTTGGCGCCTGAGGCGCCAAGCTATTCTGGCAGCACCCTTGAACAATCAGTCAAATTTATTTCAAGCAATGGGTGTATCAGAATGATAAGAGATAAACTGCGGACTTACACCAATAAATATATTGAAGTTCTGAACGGTTCTGGCAGCTGATGTCAGAACAGTGTCAAAATAAATCAAGAACGTGTTCGGTTGCAGCAAAGTGTGTAATTAGTTTGTTGTGGACTAGTACACTCGCGGCTGTCTTGGCCATGGACTTTGATGTTTCGCCGTGCAGACTTTTTTTTTTGGAGCTGGTCACAGAGTTTAATATCACCCAGATTTCTTTCTTGTTTTGTTCTTGTTGTTGGTGTTGTTGTTAATCTGTCGTCGTTATCGTCGTCGTCGTTTCGTTGTTGCTGAGGCTGTTGTTTCGGGTATCGTTATATGACGGAAATGATGACGTACTTTTTCTGTACTAAATCCAGATCGTGATCTCAGAATGCTGTCCAAAATCGCATTTATTTCCGCGAAGGTCATGCAGTCATCATCTTAAGACTCCCATTTTTTTTTTCAACGGCCATTTGTTCCACTTTAATAGATCTCTCGATTAGATGCCGCGAATTCCTCCCACAAAGTCACAAGGCTGTGAACCAATCAACCTACAACCCCAAATAAAAAGAAGTCATTTGAACAGTGCAACCGACAACACATTCTCTCTTTATCAATGAATCTGCTAACGACTACGATAGCTCGAGTTTACTGACTCCACACAAGCAAGAATTTCTTGACAATGAAAAGCACAGCGTCTGTAAAAAGGTGGGGAAGGGGGAGGAGGGGGCAGAAGGGGGGGGGGGGGTAAAGGAAGGGGGTACTGATGTGTGTGTGTGTGTGTGTGTGTGTGTGTGTGTGTGTGTGTGTGTGTGTGTGTAAAAGTACTACCCAATAACCCAATTCCTTTGTGAAGAATTCAACAACGCCTCGACGTGTCAAGAGGTATCTTCCTACAGTTTTTCAATCATCTTGCAAGAGGCATAGATTCTCATAATCCCCTGCGAATGCAGGGGCTCACGAGAATCTATGCCTCTCACTTAAATGGACCTTTTTTCATATTTTTACCTCTCTGCCCCTCGGACGGAGGAAATGACAGGAATTTCAACCTGTATGTGGTACTGAAGAAGAGGGCCCATACTTATCGCACCTGACTATATTTTCAGTGAAGTCCTTATCGACAGAACAGATTGTACTTCTTACAGGCCGGCGGCGGAACCCGACACTTTTATTTTTCTATTTGCGTCTGGTCTTTTATTTTGGAATTTCTTTCCTTTTAGTTGTATGTTACTGGGTGATTTGGCCGGCCTTACAGCTTAGAATGAGTGTTTCTGTGATTTCGACCTTACTGCTAGAAGCCGTAAGGTCGAAATTCACAGACAAGCACACATTTTATATTTACATGTATTAGACCTTCTGGAAATGTGGGCGGACCCGGCGGGAATTCCCTGGGGTTGGCATGCTGTCACGATTTAGTACTACCTACAATATATTTTTTTGGGTGGAAACTTTGCTAGGCATCTTGCATTGGGTACCGAATACAGAAAAGAGAAAACACATTTTCTCGTGGCTGGCCGCAGTGCCCGACGTCTCGTCGGCTTCTTGTGAAAAAGCTGTGAGGCATACCGACCCATTCAGTTCTGGCACCCACCAGACTGTGGCAGATAGCTCGACCATCACAGTTTAAATGTTGGGCCTGGGACGGTGCAAAGCTACTTTTAAAATATCAATATGAGTATTGGGCAAGTCCTGCCACTTAACCTCGGTACTGCCGAGAAAAAATGAACGCGATCCAACTGCAAGAGACATAGATCCTCATGAGCCCCCGCAGTTGCGGGGGCTCATGAGGATCTATGTCTCTTGCTGAGACCAATTTGTATCCATGATGTTCGGGCGATTGTGGCTTTTTGGTCGTTGAATGAACAAAGATTTCAAAAATACAATATACGTACAGTGGCAGGGAAGGGGTATATGCTTAGAGGCTCGATATCAGGTTTATATGATAACAGTATTTTAACATATAAGTTTAGTGCGTCAGTATTAGCATAGGTCTTAATTCTGCGTGCCTGTGTACCTGGGCGTGCGCATGTCTGTCATCCCTTTTTTCTTTCAGTTGATATATATTTACGCTCCCGTCCAAACTGAAATTGCCCCTAGTGTTTGGGATAAATAAGCTTTTTTACTTGACTTGAATAGCTTGAGAATGCCTCTCCAGTGCCGTGTGGTGTAGTTGAATAGCTTGAGAATGCCTCTCCAGTGCCGTGTGGTGTAGTTGAATAGCTTGAGAATGCCTCTCCAGTGCCGTGTGGTGTAGTTGAATAGCTTGAGAATGCCTCTCCAGTGCCGTGTGGTGTAGTTGAATAGCTTGAGAATGCCTCTCCAGTGCCGTGTGGTGTAGTTGAATAGCTTGAGAATGCCTCTCCAGTGCCGTGTGGTGTAGTTGAATAGCTTGAGAATGCCTCTCCAGTGCCGTGTGGTGTAGTTGAATAGCTTGAGAATGCCTCTCCAGTGCCGTGTGGTGTAGTTGAATAGCTTGAGAATGCCTCTCCAGTGCCGTGTGGTAGTGTGCCTAGTGTGGTGTAGTTGAATAGCTTGAGAATGCCTCTCCAGTGCCGTGTGGTGTAGTTGAATAGCTTGAGAATGCCTCTCCAGTGCCGTGTGGTGTAGTTGAATAGCTTGAGAATGCCTCTCCAGTGTCGTGTGGTGTAGTTAAATAGCTTGAGAATGCCTCTCCAGTGTCGTATGGTGTAGTTGAATAGCTTGAGAATGCCTCCCCAGTGCCGTGTGGTGTAGTAGATAAAAGTGATAAATACCAATAAAGACTCGAAGTACATTCTTCCATGTCACTATTGGTAGCAATAAGGCATGTGCCTCACAGTAGTCTGAAAACATATATTGTTTTCACAGTAGAATAAGAGAGTCTCCCGGCACTATGTAGGTACACAGTACTGTTTTCATTGGGACGGGCACTGATAGACTTCTGACATTTAGTACCTCATGACACCTCTTTACTCTTCCTGTCAAAATACATACTATCTGACTTACCATTGATTTAGTAGACTCAGAGCCCCGCCTTAATCTGAACATGTGGAGAGTATAAGTCAAGAGAGGCATAGATTCTCATTACCCCCTGCAGCCTGCGGCTGCAGGGGTAATGATACTCTATCCCTCTTGCACCGGAATGGTTTGACGAAGGTACTGCATATATTGGACCTTCTACTGAAATCTTAGACTTAGACTTACTTAGTTTGAGGATACGAACGATATCAATGACAGACAGCAAGTGTAACGCACGCAGACTTGCCCACAGTCGTGCGCACAGACTCTCACGCAACAGACGCATACACCGCCACTGACTCAGACGGGCGCATTCATGCGGTAAAACTCAACACACGGGCTCCTTTTCTAAAGTAACCTTTATACACTAAAAGGTTCAAAAAGATTATCAAACTATATACACTTTTCTACTAACATCCGAACATCACACACACACAATTCACAATATCTCGCCAGGCTAGGTGTTAGTTCTCAGTCTCCAACCTGCTTGATGTTATTGCCTGGTTACGTTGGTCCTTCCCACGTCTAGGCGTGCAAGTCCGTTGTATGCTCTTTCCTGTCGTCCTGTCTGTAACACGGACGTCCTTGTACTCGCACCGTAGCGCAGTTCTCGCTGTGATCCGGGTATCTTGATCCCGATCAGACTCACTCTGAGTGAAGAGCTGGAGGGATGACCTCACGTTAGGTCCCACCTGTGACTGACGTCTCGGCGTCCGTCGTTCCACTCTTTACAAGCACTCTGAATTCTAGGCTTCAGAGTCTTGGAATGCGGGCTAAGGTATCTCGCATAACGTCTGTCCAGAATGACAGTCAAGCCCCGCACTACCGTTTCTAAACTTCTGCATACAACTCACTAAACTCCCCGTGCTAACCATTTCCTAAAGATTTCACGTGGACAACGGGCCTCACGGACTATCGGCACAAAACAAACCGTTAACAAAAACCGTACCGTATTTAACCTAATGTGTGAGCACTATGCACGAGCATAGAGCTTCATCACAATTCCCCCTTCCTCGGGAAAAAAAGAAACGACCGAGTTTCTTTTTAAGACTACTCGACGTACTACACTATCATAAAACAAGAAGGGACTAACTTTGACTATTTAGACTACAAGAAAGCAAAAATATTATAGCCTTAAGCCTCAACGTACACACTCGGATCGCACTGCATACACAAAACAGAACTAACGCGCTAAAACCTCCAGAAATGAAATCGATCCAACGACTGCCCACACGATCGCGAGACCCCAGTCTCCGACCTACCTACAATCGCGAGACCCCAGTCTCCGATCTACCTAAATATTGGGTGCTGAGCGGCATTTCTGTCCGCAACAGAAGTATGCCGTCTCCAGCCAACCCGACTGGTGGGCCAAGCCCGCTGACCGATTCCCTGATTCTGGACGAAAATAACACGGTGCCTCTGCTCACGAGCACGCTTGCTCTGAGCTCTCGTAGCGACTGATGCGACTGCACCGCGAGGAACGTGAGCTCGCTTAATCGCCTCGACTCTACCGATGACTGGCCGCACACCCTTCATATTACCCAGAACTAAATCGACTACCGGTTCGTCGATGACGCACGACACCAGATTACCCGAGAAAAACTCCGTGTCAATCTCTATCTGTGCCAACGGAAAAACTTCTACTTTCCCTCCGAACGAAACCACTTTCGGCGTCTCGCCCGTGAACTGATCTTCCCTCACTAGACTACGTCTGACCCCCGCGGTCGTTGTACCGGAGTCACGGAGAACAGAAGCGAGACATCCGTTAACCACACCGTCCACCAGCGGTAGGCAACCACCACCGTCAGCCGAACACACTGCGCCCAGCTGTGGTTCCTCCCCGACGGGGACTGCAAAACTGGCCATGTGAGTGGGCTGCTCCGCCCCCTCCACCATACCAGGACTGTTAGGACATTGATGAGCCAGATGGCCGTACCCCTGACAGGTGAAACACTGAGCCCCTGAACTATTGCTAGGACAGTCACGACTAAAATGACCGTATGCATGACACGCAAAACACTGAGTGTCCGAATTCGCCATACGACCACGACCATACCCACGACCAGGTGCTTCTCCTCGTGCGTACGGATCGCGACCGCTACTGCTGATACCTCGATCACCGCGTCGGAAACGCAAAGTACCTCTCCCATTAACCAGCTGGGCTCCACGTAAGGTATTGATGCCCCGGTAACCCCCAGTCGTGTTAGCAGCGACCAACCCGACTGGCGGTGTCTCGGTCCTACGCGCGAGGTTTTTCGTAGGATGCGCCATCCGAAAAGCCTCCGCGTTCTGTACTAACTCGTCCGTAGTCTTGAGGTTACGCTCCCTCAAGAATACCGCTAGATCCTTGGAAACGCTACCAAAGAACTGTTCAGCCAACATGAGATCGAACAATGCTTCGTACGTGTGGTCGATCTTTGACAGTTCGACCCAACGTACGAGCAAATGGGACAATCGTTTGCCAAACGACACAAACGATTCCCCTGTCTCTGGCCGACAAGCTCTCAAGCGTTCTCTAAAACCCTCCGCATTACACTGGAACTTCTGCAAGAGACACTCCTTCAACGTCTCGTAATCTACGTTCCCCGAAACGTTCAAGCTATGGAAAAGACTCAAGGCCTGACCTTCTAGCACAGACGAAAGCAAAACGGGCCAGTTGGCAGAAGGCCAACTCAACGCCTGCGCGTGAGCCTCGAAACGACACAAAAAAGCGTCAATGGAGTCCACAGACTCCATAAACATCGGCAGTCTAGGAAAATTACGGATGCCCCGGCCTACGGAGTCACCCTCTGAAGCTGTTCTAGACCCCGCATCCCGAGCTAACTGTAGTTGTACCTCCCTATCTCTCTCCTTTTCCTCCCTATCCTTTTCCTCTTTCTCTCTCTGGTACTCTAATTCCTTCTCTCTTAACGCATGTTCCCTCTCGTCCTTCTCTCTCTGAAACGCTAGAGACTTCTCATCTTTCTCTCTCTGAAACGCTAGAGACTTCTCGTCTTTCTCTCTCTGAAACGCTCTCTCTTCTCTTTCTCTCTCTCTCTCTCTCTCTGTACTTCTAATTCCTTCTCCTTTAAGACCCTTTATTTCTCTTCTCGCTCTCTCTGAGCTTCTAACTCTTTCTCCTTTAAGGCTTTCTGAACCTCTAGCTCCTCTTTCTTAAGTACTCTCTCTTCTCTCTCCCTCTGAGCTTCTCTTTCTCTCGCCCTATCCTCCCTATCTTTACATTTCTCGACGTACTCAAAAAGTTTCTCATCTCTAAGCCCTAACCTTTCACCCTGTTTAATGTACGCCTCTACCGGGTCTGACTCCATACTGCAACAATTTCCCACACTTGAAAACGTAAAAATACAAATACCACAACCAAATGAACGGCAAAAACTTAAAATGAAAAGTCACAACAATTATCAACAACCTACGCAGAAAACAGTGTCCTACTTGACGTCCAGATGGAACGAAATATAAGAACGATAGAAAGAAGAGCAAGGAAAAAGAACACTACCTATACAAAAAGAAGAAACAAGAACTAGCTCCTCGTAAGATCCAGAAAACAACAGAAATAACGGATCTTACCCCCTAGAATCGGAGAGGGGAATCTAACACATCAACATGCACATAGCAACAAAACCCTACTCTAAAATATGTACCGCTAAAACAGGGTCACCACTGTAACGCAAGCAGACTTGCCCACAGTCGTACGCACAGACTCTCACGCAACAGACGCATACACCGCCACTGACTCAGACGGGCGCATTCATGCGGTAAAACTCAACACACGGGCTCCCTTTCTAAAGTAACCTTTATACACTAAAAGGTTCAAAAAGATTATCAAACTATATACACATCTCTACTAACATCCGAACATCACACACACAATCACAATATCTCGCCAGCTAGGTGTAGTCTCAGTCTCCAACCGCTGATGTATTGCTGGTACGTGGTCTTCCACGTCTAGGCGTGCAGTCCGTGTATGCTTTCCGTCGTCTGTCTGTAACACGGACGTCCTTGTACGCACCGTAGCGCAGTCTCGCTGTGATCGGTATCTGATCCGATCGACTCACTCTGAGTGAAGGCTGGAGGATGACCTCACGTTAGGTCCCACCTGTGACTGACGTCTCGGCGTCCGTCGTTCCACTCTTTACAAGCACTCTGAATTCTAGGCTTCAGAGTCTTGGAATGCGGGCTAAGGTATCTCGCATACTGTCCAGAATGACAGTCAAGCCCCGCACTACCGTTTCTAAACCTCTGCCTACAACTCACTAAACTCCCCGTGCTAACCATTTCCTAAAGATTTCACGTGGACAACGGGCCTCACGGACTATCGGCACAAAACAAACCGTTAACAAAAACCGTACCGTATTTAACCTAATGTGTGAGCACTATGCACGAGCATAGAGCTTCATCACACAAGAGACATAGATTCTCAAGAGCTCCTGCGGCTGCAGGGGCTTTTGAGAATCTATGCCTTTTGCACCGACCGCAGATGTAAGGGTTTTGCGGAGGTATTGTGCTAATATAGGTCTGTTGGCATTTGCCATTACTGCGCGCCGGTACTAGAAGGGCCTGTCAGCTGATGGTCAAAAATAATTATATGCTGAAGTTCTAGTGGTCATTGGTAAACACGAACCTATCATCAAAATGGAAACGTTTTCATTTATCTAAGTCATAGTGGAGTATTCCTGTTTACGGAGGTTACCATTCGAAAGAAAAAGAAGAAGAGATCTTCATTATTTTCGGAAAAAAATGCGTGTTCCTCAAATCAGTTTTATTTATGCTGGCCGGTGTTCCACGGACTGACTAATTCTGCTAGCATAGTACTGGAACAAGAAATCATTTGTATCGTAATCAATCTCTTCTGTCCAGCAATTTCATCCAGTTAACATGACATCAAATACAGTAAGAGAATTGCTGGACACCAAAGTCGGTACCGGTTTCAGACCTCTTCATAAATTTGAAACAAAAGCGATCAAAATTTCCGAAACGGTAGCTGAGCTGACCCCTCACACCACGTGAATGTCCTGTGTTTGTCGTGTACTGTGTTTGTCTTCAGAGTGAATGCGTGTGTGTCACGTGAGCGTGCGTCAGTGGTGGGTTCAGTTCAGTCGCGGCGCTTTGAGCCGATTCGCAGAATTGGGTAAAGCGCCTATATAATAACCGTTATTATTATTATTATTATTATTATTAAATGGGTACATGTGTTCATCTGACTTATTCTTTTCCCAGTAAGGAAAGGTCCTCGGGCCCACGACGGCCGCAGCGGCCGTCTTGGGCCCAGACACGTCTCGCTACTGGGGTCCCGAGTCTTTGCGCATACCGTTTGTGCCACCTGCCGGTATCCCGCGTACAGACGTGTGGAGGTGCGGATAGTTTGTTGCTCTTCTTCTCCGTCGCCCATAATTTGCCAATGCCAGCGCGTGTCAGGGCGCTCGGCACACCATCACAATAAATTCACCCATGTCGATTCAACTAAAGCTCGGATGACTCCCACAGTTTGAGGATGTAAGTGGAGGCCGATCATTGCCAAGTCTAGCGAAAACGTGTGACTATCATGTCAAGAGCGTAAGATGCAGACAAGTAGACCAAGTAGTTGCCACATTCCTTCTGCGACTAACTTGAAGATAAGTAGCGACTGATCTCTATATTTGTTTGTTTGTCTATTTGAAAAAGAGGTTTTACTCGAAATATTAATTGTGTTGTAACTGTCTTTTCTAAGCGTGTTTCTTTCTCCGTTGGGTTTTTCTCTAGACTAGACCTACCCAACAAAGAAAGAAAGTTTGTTTTTTTTTTGCAGACGGACATGCCTAGTGACTGAAGCATCGTAATTTGTCTGTACATAAGTCTATTACATGTACTCTTATAGTAATACTCACAAACCAGATAAACAATGTATATGATCGTCTTGCTATTTACCTCCGTAATTTTCTGTGGGCTGTCGATTGGGTGCCTGATAGGACGAGGCAGGGGATCTAACAGTTTGTATGTCCAGCGCTGAGTAATTCCTCTTGGTATGTGTATTGTTATAGTAAAAGCCTTATGGTCTGTATGATTATGTGACCCCCCTCTGAATGATGAACGCAATGAAACGCAGATGAAAAGAGAGACTAGCTCTCAAAAACAGATCGCAGTGCTGCCTATGAGGAAAAGAAAAAAAAAATAATCAAGAACAAAGAAAAGGTTACGGAGTGGATCGTGGATGGCTAGCGGGGTGTTAACTCATTCGAGACGTGCCGTCTCCGGATACGCGGCTTCAAGCCGCGTATCCGGAGCCGGCACGTCTCGAATGCGTTAAACCAGTGTACTTTAAAGATACCTTTAAAAACACAAAGATCACACATTGATGGTTCTTCTGATGCTCTGCATCTCTACAGCTCGGCTGAAATGGCTTCTGTGTGAAGATCTATGCGTTGTGCCAATGGAAAAGGTTTTCTGTTCAAGTGTATTGGCGTAGTCCTGGAAACCCACCTGCAATTTTTTTTCTTTCACTTGAGCAGGTGGATTGCAAATGGCGTGCCTTCAGGCATATGGCAAGTGAATAAATTTGTCTGAGGACGCATCCAGTCAGTGGGCTGAATTAACTCATTCAAGTGCCTCTCGGCATCAATAGCTGCGGAAGTGTCGTATAGCGTTCCCGGAGGCAGCTATTGAGCTATTGAGGCGGGACGCAGCTATTGAGGCGGGACGCCTTCACTGCCACTGGACGCAGATTGCGTCTCTGAAATCTTTGTTAGCTCAACACCAGAGGGCGTCATCCGTCCAATGAACGTGGACACAAAGTGGGGGTCAGCAAGAGGCATAGATCCGCATGAGCTCCCGCAACTGCGGGGGCTCATGCGGATCTATGCCTATTGCATTTGGTTCTGCTTAGCGCGTTCCGGCAATTAAGGGGTTAAACATTGCAGCGACACAACCGATGTCAACGCAGTTTGGCCCACCAGACCATGGAAGGGCCCATAAGTACGTCACTTCCCCTTTTGAACGATACTGTTTCTTTCTACAGCATGCTTTGGTATCGCCTTGCTGAAGGTGTTACTTTTGATCTACCTAACACATTTTGTCTTCTTTCAATCAAATTAACACCTTCGCTGCCCGGCAGTGATCACGAGACCATGTCACACGGAAAGACTTTCGCCGCATGAAGAACACAAAAATTAAACTGGAGCAAAAATAGGACTATCAAGAGACATAAACCCTCATGAGCCCCCGCGACTGCGGGGGCTCATGAAGGTTTATGTCTCTTGAGGGTTTATGTCTCTTACATCTGGGTAGCGTTCACTTTGCCCCGGCAGATGAGGGGTTAAGAACCGAAGCAGACTTATGCCCTGTCATACCCAAAAACAGTTTGACCGCAGTATCATTCATACCATTGGTACATTTGTACTACTATTTCAGACTGAAAAGTCGTATCGCCGCCGGTACTCCTGCATAGCTGAAATACCGCCAAGTATTTGGGGGTATTTTGGTATTGCGACGTACAAAATGTAGAAAAATAAGCTGAAGCAGTTACTAAGTACTCAAAGCATGATTGCTATTCAGTTGTTTTCTCGAGAGATGAGTTGGAAATATCCCTTCCTAACGCAGAGGACTCGAAAAAAACCCACGATCGGGATGTTTATTTGTGGTTTTTTTGGATGCTGGTACCTTGTGAAGTACGTGTCGTCTGCGTCACAGTACTATTTTGAGTTCAGTTCTGCCGGCGATGAGTGATTTTTCGTGAAGTTCAAGTTGTGCCGCATGCTCCAACACTAAAGCCTTAACCAAACACCATCAAACGATAGAAAATACGAGACGATTTAGCTGGGCCAGCAAGAGGCATTGATTCTCATGAACCCCTGCGACTGCAGGATATCATGAGAATCTATGTCTCTTGTGGATTGAGGGGTCTGGGTGATGGGCTGCTTGGCTGAAGATGTATACATGTTTCAACGCCCTCACTCCATCGACACACTGAAAGAGACTGGCAAATACACGTTTTTGTGTCTGTGGTAACATCCTACCGTTTCAGTAGCTTCCCAGCCGTAGTCTTACGACACGCAAGAGACAAAGAGACAAGTCAAAACAACAACAGCAACACCACTACCAACAACAACAGCAGCAACAACAACAACAGCAACAACAACAGCGGCCGATCAGTTCCTTTCTGAGTGGCGATTTCAAACTTTTTGTTTGGGACCTTTAACCTCAACCTCAGCTTTCCACTAGCCACATATTCTGAAAGCGGGAATGGCAGGGGGAGGGGGGGTGGTTCTGGTGGGGGGTGGGGGTGGGTGGTGCCGGGGGGTGGGGGGCGAAGGTGGGAGGGAGGTGGGGAGGAAGTGGGCAGGGGAAGGTAATTTTTTTTAAGGAGGGGTAGTAAGGGTTTTCAGACTCCACAAAAGTGACCTTCCTATAACATAAAAAAAAAAGCTGCAACCACCACCACCACAACAACAACAACACAAAATGCGCCCCAGACTGTCAAAAATAAAACGCTTCATTTACTCCATCTTGTTTAGTAAAACGACGGCCGCCAAAAAAAAATCTAGAAATATGTGTATCATATTTGTAATATTGCTCAATTATATTCTCCAATTGTAAATTGATGCACGTACCTAATGCTGATTATCACAAGACATATTCGGCTGTACCTGCACCTTTGCCTAACAACCACCCATTTTGAGCAAAAGCTTTCGTGATTTCCCTGTTCGTATATGAAGTAACTCATTCAGGGCGCCCCGCATCAATAGCTATACGACACTTCCGCATCTATTGCTGCGGGGCTCCTTCAAGGAGTCAAAAACTGCATCGCTTTTAAGAACAGCTTACAATATCCAGTGAACCTGATTACTTTTTTTTATAGCTTGAGATACGCATTGTCTTGCGCTTTGTTTCCGTGCCATTTCTTCCCCAGACAAGCGTATTTGCCTTGTTCAGCATGCAACGTTTATGCACGATCCGCGCAGGCAAGGTCAAAACATCAACACAATGAGCTCCTTGTTGTTTCTATCAAGGGGCGGCTTCCATATCTCAGACAGCAAGTTTGTTCTAGACAGTCTACCATCAAACTCTCTCCCTCTGCAAGCGGCATAGACTCTCATGAGCCTTCGGCTCATGAGAGCCTATACCTCTTGCTGTCAGGTACCTGTTCTTATTTACATCTTCAAAAAGAGGAGTTTGCCGATTTTACGTCTACGGCAGCTAGATGGGTCGGTCTGTAAACGTTTGTCTGGAATTGTTTGTACGGGTCTGTATTTATGGGGGGGATCTTCGATAAAAAGACCGCAGCTTTCGTTTTTAACTTCCATCAAGGGAAAAAAAAAGAAAAGAAAAAGACAAGCAATTGCACAGCCAAGAGTTAACTGAAGTGCAGAATGGTGTGAACAAAGAGTTAGGAATTGCTGAAATCACTGCCGATACATTTAAAGTTATTTTCCAAAGGATCAAGCATCTCAACACAGTCAGAAAACTGTCTGCAACAGATACTGCTGACAGTATTATGTATGGGTCCTTTGTGTACTAACTTAGAGCTTGGCAATGCCAAATGTCGAAATTCATCGTTTGGTGGGTGTGTTGTTTTTGTACCCGAGAGCGCAGATTATCGTCTGCATCGGCCTCCTTTTGAATTTGTGCATATTTAGTAGCCTACGTCACAAGGCAGAACCCGGTAAATACTGCAGACGAGGTCATCGGTGTGGTGTACACACGTGTCAGTGTACACATGTCCTTATGTTCTCCGGCATCCCTTTGACATAATTTTCCACGAGAATGTAAAATAAACCTTCCATACTCGCTATGCTGTCAAAATCAATGCGGGTTCCGCTTGACCTGCTACTAGTAACGATCGTGCTGGGGGCATGGGTTGTTCGACTCGGTCTCCGCGCCAAGCGACTGAGCCAGCGTCCACGGTGCCTATTGGTTGGTTAGTTCGGAGTTTAACGTCGGCCACGGCACCGAAGTGATAATGGACAGCCCTGACGGGCTGGTTATGGGGGAACAGGGAAATCTATTGCCTACGGAGTACGACCTGAACACTGATCAATTCAGGCGCAGTACAACTGTGCCACTTTGATTTACCAGGACCTTTCAACGGACATGCTATTGAACAAGCCCGTCTTTTTTCCCTAGATTGTGAGTCCAGCTACCGGGGCCGGGACGGAGATTCGAACCTACGACCCGGCGATTCCGTTCGCTCTCTTGCACCGACGCTTAACCGCCTGAGCTATTTCAGACTCTAATCCACGGTGCCTAGTTTTGACCTTTGATTCTTCATCCCTCGGAAACACGAAACAGAACAGTGGTATTTATACCCACTTTCTGCACTGCAAGTTCACATTTCACACATCGAAGTCTACGTAACTGAAAGCATCTCTGGAAACGACAAATGCACCATCGCAGCATAAATGACACTACCTCTGTGAATCGAGTGAATGAGAGCCCGCACAGACAAAAACGTGTCACGACCAGCGATGTCAGTGCCGCAATTTTGACACACACCGTAGTTTTCTGATGAACCATAAAATCTGATGAACTAGCTCGTAACTTTATGATAAAACAGGTTTTAAATCTCGCGAAATCAGTAAGAGATAAATTCTACTGAAGATCATGAATTTTGAAAACCACTAGCGCTTGCAGAACTATAGGAAGATCGACAAAGACCGCAGCCGGATTACTTACTGATTCACATAGCAGGAAAGTGACAAATTCCGGATGGGCGGTCAAGCCAAGCTCTATATTCCCTTGTCCGATGTCAATTCTACTTAGGGGTATCTTTGCTCTCTTTCTCTTTCTTCTCTTCCATTCCGAGTCTGTCATTGTCGGTCGGCGCGAGTCGACTGATACTTTCTTTTTTTCTTCGCTGGTTCATCCGCCATCTTGTCTCTGATTGGTTATAATTATGCAGATGACCTAAGGTCGTATAGAATAGTTATGAAATCAGCTACCATCGCCTATCAGAAGCAATCTTTTAAAGCGTTCAGTCACAAGATTCCGGTGGCCTCTTTTCGCTTTGAACGGACGAAAGAAAGCATTTGGTGGGACGATAGGGTGGTCACTGTCTAAGTGGGTGTGTACACCGAATCCCAGTAAAAGCTTTTTGCGAACTGAAGCATTAAAAAAGGTCAGGAGTGCCCCTTTAACGATTAACTGACGCGTCGAAATTCCCTGCCCACATCCCAACCCCTCGTACGCTACAAAATGAGCAGAGTTTTCCGTCTGAAAAAGTATTTTATCCTCTTGAGCTGCACAGCAGTTTACAAGCTCCGCATTTAACATTAAATTTTGTGCTCTTAGGTTTACATTATAAAGGATACGTTCACAACATAGACATACGTATGATCCGCTATACCCACTGCGTAAAGGCCATCGGGCCGGCGTCGGCCCGATGGCCTTTTGCGCATTGGGCAGGACGCAAAGATCGAAGAGCTTCCGACGTGCGACCTGGAAATATAACTCTTGTCATGGCGAGATAAGTTTAAAATAAAATGTCAACGTGTTCCCAGTAGGCCGGCACAGGTCCTCGGGCCAGGGACGGCCGCAGTGACCCCGCGCTCGATTGTGCGCGAGCCCACTGCGGCCGTCGTGGCCCGTAAATGACGTTTTGCTACTTGGGTTGGCTCAGTCTGACTAGGTAACTTAAAAGCTAATCCAACTTCAGTCAATTAGTACATGTATGCGTGAGTGAGTGAGTGCGTGCGTGCGTGAGTGAGTGAGTGAGTGAGTGAGTGCGTGAGTGAGTGAGTGAGTGAGTGAGTGAGTGAGTGAGTGAGTGAGTGCGTGCGTGCGTGCGTGAGTGAGTGAGTGAGTAAATGCGTGCGTGCGTGAGTGAGTGAGTGAGTGAGTGAGTGAACGAGCGAACGGGCGAGCGAGCGAAAAAAACGAACGAACGATCAAATGAATGAATGAAGCGTTGTCACTCAACAACGACAGATGTTATGGGAACTTTTTGTCATGGTCTAGGCGGAACAACATGAGAAGCAATACAGCGACCATAATGACGGATATAGGTTCATTTCTGTTTTCGTCCTGAAAGGTTCCATCCACACATAGCCCCATCCCGTTCCTTAACATGTTCCCGCAGAATTTGGCAGCCTGGTCCAGCGGTCGCCTTTATCACTACCGCATCCCATGAACTGACATTTTAGAAACGTCTGTTATGCGCTTTGAGGGTACAGCTTGCAAGAGATTAATTTTGAAATCTCACGGATAGTGCCAGATGAGCTTAGCGCCTCTGGCGCCAAGCTGATCTGGCACTACCCTTGAGCGGAGGCACCGAGCACTGTTTCTGAGCTATCAAACCGATCCATCTCCATGAAATGTGGTCTGGAGGTGAAGGCGTGAAGTGGAGATGCGATATGCCCTGCACCTGTTTGGAGACGAAAAAGAATTGAAACAAAAAATGTAAAACAGTAAGAAAGCAAACCGAAACAGAAATGAGTGTAGACAGCAAAGCGGCTTGAAAAACGTTATTTTAAAATCGTTTTAACTTCAGTCTAGTCTCAAGGACAGGAGGCAACAAACTCAACAGAAAAAAAAAAAAAGAAGACAAAACTTGAACACCAGAAAAGGCGGATAATTGGAATACACACACGCACACAGTAAAATTGGTATGAACAAACCGCCAGAGGGCCCTGTTTCTTGTTGTTCTATGCAAAGTTTGTTTTCAGCGAAGTACTTCAACTCAGTCAAGATGTGCCGCCTCCGGATACGCGGCATAAGCCGCGTATCCGGAGGCGTCACGTCTTGAATGAGTTAAGAAAGAGTAGTGCTGCCAGGACCTCTGAAAAAGTGTTGTTGTATCCGAGTTTTGTTAAATCCGACTTTGTTTTAAGCGAAGTAATAAATATATAGAAAGAGCGCTATCAGGGCCTCTGAAAAGCTTGTTCCGTTCGCCTTTTGTTATTACCGATCTTACCAGCGAAGCTGACTGTTTTTCAGTCAGATAACAAGTTTAAAAAGTGAACAAAATAAAAACGTGTGCGTTGAAATGCAGGCACGCTTACGGATGTGTCAATCAGAGGACGACAGACAATTTGCTGTTTTTAGACGTTTCGCAAGTCTGACCGATAACTCGCGCTTGTTAGACGCTTTTGAGTCGACACGGCCGAGGGTGAGACTGTGAAATTGCTGAACGAACTATTTTCAGAGCAAAAAGTCCTTCAACTATCATTGGGAAAGTCATGTAGATAGCCAAGTTCGAAAATTTAAAGCCAACATTCTTGTCGGGAACTTGCGTCAGAGCAGGCAGTGGTGAGAACGGGCAATAACCCATTCAATGGCGAGAAAAAAAAAATCGAACACGATCCAAATGCAAGAGACATAGATCCTCATGAGCCCCCGCGACTGCGGGGACTCATGAGGATCTATGCCTCTTGCTGAGACCACTTTGTATCCATGTTTTTTGGAGGGCTCTCGTTTTTGGTCGTTGAATGAACAGAGATTTCAGAAACAATAATGTACGTACAGTGGTGAGAATGTGCGTAAATTTGTCAAAATAACCGCCAGTAAAGCCCCCCCCCTCTCCTCCCAAGCTACAATACACTGCCTATACAGGGGAACAAGTGCATCGATTTCTTGAAAAAATATAAAAAGCCAGCAAAAGAAAGAAACACTCTTAAAAATGACAAGTAAAGCACAAACCCTTTTGGGTCTGGATTCTGAAGTTCTTGGAAGTTTTAACACCTTCAGTCTCTGCCGAGAAAAATCAAACACCACATAGCTGCAAGAGGTATAGATCCTCATGAGCCCCGCAGTTGCTTCTTGCTGAAACCACTTCGTGACATTGTATGGCTAGGGGTGGGTGGGGGGGGGTATTGACGTTCGTGACATTGTATGGCTAGGGGGTTTTGACGTTGAATGACAATGATTTCAAGAACGCAATATGCGTCCACTGGCGATGAAGAGATTAAAAAAGACGAATACTTAATATAATGAACAACGAAATAAGTGAAATAAGGAAATTTGTCACGATTCGCACTTGACGTCACATGAGAGTAAAGAAGGAAGTCAAAGTGGCAACAATGAACTACGTATTACAGAACGGCCTTCACCTCTCAAAAGTGCACCGATATATGGACTACTTTTCTATTAATACTAGTTGTTTAGATCCGCGACGAAATTATGGCTTTTGGTCACATCGAGGCGTCGCTAGAACACACGAGCGGCTGAAGCCGCTCGTGTGTTCCAGCGACGTCTCGATGTGACCAAAAGCCACAATTCTGTCGCTTATCTAAACAACTAATAATATTGTTAGGGCTATGAGTATGTACAAATACGCTCACCTTTGCATAAAGTATTGATGATAGGCATGCTTGTGCATCGCATGAATTTCAGTCGTGACTTTGAAACCATCGGTCACGAATAAACATCGTACTGGTGTCACAGTGTTGGCCCTGAATTTTTATTTTTAAGTCCAGCAAGTCTGATTCTTTTGCCGTGTTGCAGTGTCACTCAGTTAAGAATTTTTTTCTAAGGTAATTCTCGGCAAGGAAAGGAACACGCTTACAAAGGACTGGTACAACAGAATTTGCACAGATTGTGTCACAAGTTGTTCTTGGCCTTTTTTTTCAAGCGTGTTTCTTTCTGTGTTCCAGACGCTCTAAATATGACGTAAATCTCTCTCTCTCTCTCTCTCTCTCTCTCTCTCTCTCTCTCTCTCTCTCTCTCTCTCTCTCTAGCGCGTTTCTTTCTGTGTTCCAAACGCTCCAAATATGACGTAATTCTCTCTCTCTCTCTCTCTCTCTCTCTCTCTCTCTCTCTCTCTCTCTCTCTCTCGGGAGCCGGGGGAGGGGGGATGGAGGGGCGGGAGAGGGGGGGGGCGTGTCTGAGAGTCTATGAGTATGTCTGACTATGTGAACAGTGTTGTCAGTTGTCTGCAAGTATTATGTTTTACTTGTATGTGCACGTGAAGATAGTCTTGTAATTGTTATCAACGGCAGGTTTGTAAAATGGCTGTGCCAATGACGATGTCAATGCCTTAACCGTTGTAAAATAAAGACTCATTGATTCATTGATTCTCTCTCTCTCTCTCTCTGCCGTGAGATGACCTTAGTCGCCTGCTCGGCGTTAAACCCAAATAACTAATCTCTCTCTCTCTCTCTCTCTCTCTCTGCCGTGAGATGACCTTAGTCGCCTGCTCGGCGTTAAACCCAAATAACTAATCTCTCTCTCTCTCTCTCTCTCTCTCTCTCTCTCTCATACACACACACACACACACACACACACACACACACACACACACACACACACACACACACACACACACACACACACACTCACACACACACACACACATGGGCGCACCTCCAAGAGGTTTAGATCCTAGGAGCTATGCCTCTTGGAGATGTTTGAAGCGCGCGCACACACACGCACACAAATCGACGCGCTTTTAGAAGAGCATGCACCTGTACTTGTAGCTAGGTAAAGTCAACCTGATTTCGCACAATTTATAGCATGACTGAAATTGTACCTTGAAATTCTAGTTTTCTCACCATTTTTTCAAGTCATGACAAATGACGCTTGAGAAGCGTATGCCGGCACTGCGCCCCTTATAGAACTCACTGACGCATTGACAGATCTGACAGGCTTTTTCAATAGGAGATATTTCAATATTAGAATCAGGTCAAAGACAAAGGTAAAGAAGACCCTTGAAAGTGAGGACAGCTTTCATATAGAAGAGACTTTGTGGGTTATGGTTCATCCCATCTTGTTCGTCTTGGTTTAATAATTGTTATTACTAAAAACAAAACAGACTGATTTCCAATGCTGCTTTAAACTACATCTCTTTGGAAGACGTTGCTTCGTCAGTTTTAGTTTAAAGTTCTATAATCCGACAAATCAGCTGTATACTGTTCTGTGATTTAGGACCACCAAGATCAAAAATCACAAACCAGCACACATTTATGTAAGGCCGTCCTTGGCCGCATACTGACAGTAAAGTACATGTATATAGTTGATACCCATTTTAGAATCGGAGGCAGAAATGCAGCCCCCAGACAATGAGAAGAACGGGTTTTTCGAAACCCTTTTCGGTTTTCCCTTAGGATCGCGGTTAGCGGAAACAGTACCTTGAAACAACAAACCATAACCAGTCGAGGTTTAGACTGTGCTCATCTCCTACATCGAACGTACATGAACGTCGTGGAATCTGATCCACCCAGCAAGAGGCATAGCATGCGCCCCTGCGGATGCAGGGGCACATGAAAATCTATGTCTCTTGCAGATGAAAGGCACATACCTCCAAATTCATGCGAAGCAGATGAGCGTGACTTTTGAAAGCACAGGAAAAAGAAAAGAAAAGAAAATAAAGAAAACGAAAACACAAAAACCAAAAACAGACCCAATCGAGAGGTCGGTCACACTGACCTTGCAACTTGGAACAGACGATGCGTACCTATGTTAAATTTTAGTTCAGTTTAAACCCTTATTATTCGGAATACACCAGTGTGTGAAATAAGTTTGACTAAAATAGTTCAAGGGTAGTGCCAGAATAGCTTGGCGCCTCTAGGCGCCAAGCTATTCTGGCACCACCCTTGAACTAAAGCCATTGGTCTATATCCTGATCTGTAAGTACTGTAATGTAGCTTGCATATGGCAGTGTACGAATTTGAAGCTTTTAGCCTCAGCATATGGGTTGAACACTCGCTTGACCAAAACAAACATTTATGTCATCGGGGAATTGTGCCCATGTGATGGGCATGCTTTCGTTTTTTCTTATTTCGATCAACGCAATTTTTTTGTGCATTTCTTTTCTTGTTTATTTTTCTGGACTTTTTTCTTTTGTTGTTGGTAACTGGCTTGTTTATTGTAGGTTTTCAACTTTGCTCTCTTCTTTCCCTCTTTTTTCCCGGGTTAGTTTTTGCTTAACCCATTCAGCCCTGACGGACTACAGCAGAAGATGGGTCGACCATGATAATTCAAAGGTAGTGCCAGATTAGCTTGGCGCCTGTCGACGCCAAGCTAATCTGACACTAGTACTACCCTTGAATTATCATGGTCGATCCATCTCCTGCAACTGGCGCATAGTCGTTAGATGACGCCTCCCAAATTTGGGAAATACGGCCGTCGGGCTTAATGAGTTAAACAATCGCTTGACCAAAACAAACATTTATGTCCTCGGGGAATTGTACGCAGGGAGTGGCTTGCTTTCATTTTCTTATTTTGATCAAAGCAAATTTTTGTGCATTTTTCTTGTTTATTTTTATTTTTTTTAAATTTATTTTTATTTTTCGGGGGAGGGGGGGGGGGTGTAGGGGGAGGGGGGGGGATGGGGGAGGGGGGTAACTGACTTGTTTATTGTAGGTTTCAACTTTGTTCTCTTCTTTCCCTCTTTTTTTCCGGGTTAGGGTTTGCTTAAATAAAACCAGACCATAAAAAAGGCGACTGACAATTAAAGCGTGTAAAATACAAGTAAATAAGCAACAAAGAAAGAAACACGATTAGAAGTGTCAAATAAAACACAGTTTACGAAACAGTTTGTTGCATCTCTTGTCTCGAAAAGATGAATTGCCTATTGTGTTTCCATCTGTATTTGTTTATTTTGAATTTTTTTTTAGTAAAGTGTTGTGCTTGGTTAGTTCGGGGTTGAACGTCTGCGGCACCGGAGTGATGATGAACGGTCCTGATGGTGTCAGGGACAGCTATCGCCTATGGAGTGCGACCTGAACACTGATCGATCACTTCGGCTGCGCTGCAACTGAGTCACTTTGATTTTGCCAGGATACTTAACTCATTCAGCCCCACGGCCGTTTTTCCCAAGTTTTGGATGTGTCATCTAACGACTATGCGCCAGTTGCAGGAGATGGGTCGATTTTTCTTCTGCTGTAGTGCGTCAGGGCTGAATGAGTTAACGGACATGCTCCCTGTTGGACATGTTCTTCGTAAACGTTTTGGTTTCTTTGCTGGGTATTTCTCTCCGATAACGCCCTCCTCCCCCCCCCCCTTCTCCCTCTCCCCTCCACCCGCCCACCCCTCTCACCCACACCACACCCACACCCACACACACACACACCCACATTCCTGCCCCCTTCCTACATCCGCTTTAGTCGTCTCACATTTTGGATGTTGTTTCTTCATAATTTCTTCTACTTCACTGTACTTCTCTTTGCAGTTTGAGTTTTTTCCCCGTGATTTTACAAGTAACTCCCCTACGTCTGAGGATGGAAAAAAAAAAAAAAAAAAGGCTGGGGAGGGAAGGGGGTGGCGGGAGGGGGGGGGGGGGGGAGGGAGGGGGGAGGGAGGGGGAAGGGAGGGGGAATGGTATACGATTTTCATTCTCCGCCAGCAACAGGGATATATTCTCAGGAGTCCCTGCAGGTTGCAATGGCTCATGAGAATCTGTGCCTCATGCATGCTGGAGTTAGGGCTGGACTACTGAGCGAGTAACTGTCGTGTTTACGTTATTTATCCAGTGAGCACAAGATCCTCGTGTTGACGTGTCAGGATGGTCGGCCGATAACCCATTTTTCACTGGCTAGAACGAGTTAACCCATTTAACCCCAAAACTACATTTCCCAAATTAAAGAGGTGTCACCTAACCACACTGTACAAGTTGCAGGAAATGCATCTACCACGATAATTCAAGGGTAGACGGGTGACAGATTAGCATGGCGCCTTCAGGCGCCAAGCTAATCTGTCACTACCCTTGAATTATCGTGGTCGATCCATCTCCTGCCCGTAGTGCGTTGGGGCTGAATGTGTTAAAGTCGGGTGTGTGTGTCCCAGACTGGGTACCTGCTTGTTGGAAGGAAGCTGAAATGCGTCGGACAACAAACGATGATCAGTCCCAGTTTCAAACCTACGTCACTTCCTTCATCCGGGCCTAAAGACGTGCATACATAAACTTGACACGGATTAGTACTACAAAGGGGCTTGTGAGAATCTATGCCAGTTGCAGAACAGGGAGGGGTTGAGCGGAGGGATCGAAAGCTGACTAACAGTTGCGTCAGCAAACACGGATGGCACTCGCCGGATGGATGGGAATGAACTCATCATGCATTTTGATCTGATGAGTTCACGCCGTGTCCCCGTTGTTTAGATGAGCGCTGTTCCTCAGCCGTAAAAGGATTAGAGAGTCTACATCAGATTCATCGTCAGACACAAGTATTTTCAGGGTTCCTAGGCGAAAGAAGTCTAGTTAGGACCAGGGTGCTTTTTCTTATTTCGGGTCCAGTCACCTGGAACGACCTTCAGTCCAGCCCATGTCAGACACGCTCCAACTCTGTCTGCTTTCAAATCACTGCTCAAGACCTGTCTATTTTCTTATACGTATAGTTAGGTGCATTTTCAGTGCGTTACCAATCTCTGGCAGTAACTGTTCTTGTAAAGGTGTGTGTGTGTGTGTGTGTGTGTGTGTGTGTGTGTGTGTGTGTGTGTGTGTGTGTGTGTGTGTGTGTGTGAGCTTTTGATATGTGTCACTTTAGGTTTTGTAACATTTATTGTAGCTTTTACCTTCTTGTACTTTTTCTTTTGTGATTTTTGATCTTGCAAAGCGCTTAGAGCCTCATTCATTTGGAGGTTAAGCGCTATATCTAAATGTACATTATTATTATTATTATTATTATTATTATTATTATTATTATTATTATTATTATTATTATTATTATTATTATTTGTGTCCTAACGATCCCTCTGGGCCTCAAAGTAATTTGCATCAATATCGCTCACTGGCCAATCTCAGTCTCACAACTTGTGACAGGTACATAATATATATTATAAATTATGTTAATGTCAGGTGAAATGTTGATATTTTTTCAGTATCCTGGGGAAACAGTGACTCATAACTGACGCATTTGCAGGTCTATTGTAATTCATTTCACAGAGAGAGAGAGAGAGAGAGAGAGAGAGAGAGAGAGAGAGAGAGAGAGAGAGAGAGAGAGCGAGAGCGAGCGAGAGAGAGAGAGAGAGAGGGAGGGAGGGAGGGAGAGGGAGGGAGGGAGGGAGGGAGGGAGAGAGAGAGAGAGAGAGAGAGAGAGAGAGAGAGAGAGAGAGAGAGAGAGAGAGAGAGAGAGAGAGGGAGGGAGGGAGGGAGAGGGAGGGGAGAGAGAGAGAGAGAGAGAGAGAGAGAGAGAGAGAGAGAGAGAGAGAGACTTTATTTTTCAATCGATAAATGATTTTTGGTACATTGTCCTTTTTCAATCATGCCTCTGAGATATATATATATATATATATATATATATATATATATATATATATATATATATATATATATATATATATATATATATATATATATATATATATATATATATATATATATATATATAGAGAGAGAGAGAGAGAGAGAGAGAGAGAGAGACATCCCCATGGGCATGAGATATATAGTGTGTCTGACATCGATAATTTGTTTTCGAACTTGCCCATCCCTCCACCCTCCTCCCTTTCACATTTGTTCAGAGACTGAACACCTAACTACCCCCATCTGCTTGACGAACACATGTGTGACACCTATCTAAATAAACCCATCAAGTCATAGAACCTCATGAACCCCTGCAATTTGCAGGGGCTCATGAGGATCTATACCTCTAAAGCCACAATCGCTGCAGAGCCATCCTGACCTTTCCAACGACTGTCGCTAGCCCCACATACGCACCGAGCAACTGGCTACAAAAAGTGTCGATCTTCCGAGATGCAGCAGATCCCAATGCGTTGACCTTCCATTGACGAGGGGACGCAACCCCGGTTAATGGGAGATAAATGCGAAACGCAGCTTGCACGTGCCGCTGATCGGCGTTATATACCAGCGGAAACATGGAAGCACTTTCTGACACCTCTAAACAGTCGCTGGACTGAACCGTCCTAAATGTGCAAAGAGGCGTAGATTCTCATGAGGCCCTGCGCGACAGCAGGGCCTCATGAGAATCTACGCCTCTTGCTGACAAAAATCCGTTCATTTACATCTTTAAATTGAGGCGAATAAGACGGGTTTTTTGAAGTCTGTGTGCATCGTGCATGTTGCTTTTTGTCGCTGTGAGCACTGGGTGACTCTTTGCATTTCTGCTCGAATTTTGGGCGGATCCTGCCCACGGATCTAAGCTATGTTATCATTCAATGTTATGTTAGGATCTGAGGCCAACAACGCAGACTTCGGGCATACATAGCTGCGATTACTTGATATGCAATACGTACAAGCAGGTGGGCAGGCACGACTAAGGAAGGGGTACAGTGAATGTGCAACGCGAAAATCTAGAAAACAATGCAATGTATACTTTGTATCATTAGAAGTACCCAACGGAGAAAGAAACACGCTCAGAAAAGACGGGTACAACACAATTGTGTTGTACCCGTCTTTTCTAAGCGTGTTTTGTGTTGTATCCGTCTTTTCTAAGCGTGTTTCTTTCTCCGTTGGGTACTTCTTTGCATATTACACGCTTGGCAGTCACCTTTTTGGTCTGGATTGCTTTTTTTGTTTTGTTGTATCATTAGTTGTATTACGAACGAGGCTTTGCCAGTGGTTTTTGTCACCTCAAGGGTCCGATCAGGGAGTTTAGTGTCAGAGATGAAAGTCGAGGGCTTTATCCTCTGTACAACTTTCAGCTATGTTTCTTTCCCACTATCGACTTTAACACATTATAATTATTAACTCATTGCGCCCCAGGTAAGAAATACCCATATTTTGGAGTTGTCCTCTGAGCCTTGGACTGCATTACAATTCAGGAGGCAGATCGACCGTGATAGTTCATGGGTGGTGTCAGAATAGCTTGGTGCCTATAGTCGCCAAGCTATTCTGGCACCACCCTTTAACTATCATGATCGATCCTTATCTTGCTGTGGTGTGTCGGGGCTGAATGAGTTAAGTCATGTAATCGGATTTACTGACACCCCCACCCCCCATCCCCCGCCCCCGACGCCTTCAGTTAGTCATATTTTAACCTGCTTTTGAGGTAGACGTTTAGCACGACAGAACAGTTGACTACGACACCCTTTTTAAGACATTTCAGACGTGCTACATTCAGATACGCGGCGGCTTGATGCCGGTGATCCTTATGCGGCACATCTCCAATGAGTTAACACAAAGAAGTCTTTTAACACGTAAGAGAATTTGTCACCTTCACGAAAGAATTGTTTCGCCACCACACCGGCGCTTTCTCGTCGATGACGTAAACCCTTTTGCAACATTTCACCGACTTTCTGCTAGGCTAATCCTTAATCTTTCGTTCTTATGCCGCTTGCACTTTTCCACCAGCTGATAGATGATCTCTAGATCTGCATCAGTTTCAATCCACATGCACTCCGAAAGGAAGAGGAGTAAAAATGCGGAAAATAATTGCCTTCCTCGAAGAACAAAAAGCAGCAAGAATTCAGCCAATCGGATTGGCGTCTGCCCGTCTGCTCTTATCAGTGTCATGGCCGCGGCAGGTTAGATCTCGCGATTGAGCGCGCGTGCGGGCGCGAGAGTGCGTCGAGTCATATTTATAGTAAATGTACTGACAAGGAAAATGTTCAGTTATGTTTTGTGTCAAATTTTCATTAAGGTCTTACATCTGCAAGAGGCATATATTCTCATGAGACCCTGTGAAGCAGGGTCTCATGAGAATATATGCCTCTTGCTGCCATAGACTTCACTCACTCACATTCGGCCATAGCGCGTTGTAAGACTGAGAGAAGACTTTCGAGTGAAGTCTAGGACTGTGTGTGCTGTAGGTAAGCAGCTAGGTTGCCAATAGATGTTGTACACAAAAATACCGCAATTGCATAGGCGTATATCCGTACAGACATGTCATCTGATAAATCTGTCACTTTCAGGAGCCACAAATATTCCTCATTTTGCTGATCATTTAGAATTGTATACTACGTCGGCACTTCGTGCAGGTCAGCAAAGACAAGGTGATGTCTGTAAAGAGCAGTTTCGTAGACAAAAAAGACTGAGGCTTCATTGCGCAGACCATACATTACTTTTTTCGCCCATAAAGAGGAAAATAGAAAGAAAAAGAAGAAGAAAAGAGCTTCCGAAAATTAGCAGACTACGCAAGGGACATCGCTCATGTAGAGAGCAGTCGTTACTTGCCCCTAGATCTGAAGCCAACAATGATAGCGTCAAGCTCTAAATGTTCCTCTGTGGTGTTAATCCCCAAAACAACAACAACAACAACAAACAAACAAACCACAAGAAAGAAGAAAAACCCACACACACAAAAACAACAAAAAATAAGACAAAAAACAACAAACAAACAAACAAAAACAACAAAAAGGCAACAACAAAACAACCAACAAAGCAACAAACAAACAAAACAAACAAACAAACAAATACACAAACAAACAAACAAATAAACAAACAAACAAAACAAACAAACAAACAATCCGCAACAAAACAAACGAACAAACACCCCAACCCACCCAACCCCCCAAAAGAGAAAAAACGGCCGACCTACCTACTCTAATTTTTTCTTATGGCGAAATCGGAAACCGGGCAGTTCATTCTTCTTGCGTAAGGTGCGATGAGCTTAAACATTATGGTTTAAGCTGGATGTAATGTTTTGTTCTTTTCGGTGTAATTCGTATATGATATCCTGATGATTGTCCAAAGACATTTAGAGACCAGACTACAATAACCGGCGAAATATGCTCTCTTAGTTCCCCTTTTCGTATCGGGCACTTCAAACAAAGATCCACAATAACTCAGCCTATCTCTACAAAAGTTCTTTCCGACTCATTGACGTCTTCCGGGGCCCTAAGTGCGGTGCTCACAGCGCTCAGAAGAGCACTCCAGGAACCGGCCAAGCCAGCGTACAGGACATCAGGCCGACCTCTGCAGATGCACGGGATCCAAGCTAGCAAAAGGCCATCGGGCCGAAGTTGGACGCTGCCGGCCCGATGTGTGATGCGATGCCTCGTTGTTTGCTCTCTTCCACGACTGAGAGGACGATCGTAGGTTTCGCTGAAAGGTCGAAAGAAAGATCGTGTACAGCTGAACGCATTCCAGCCGATCCCGTCTCAGTTGGGGTACAACGCCGAGTGTTGTCTCTGTGCACGGGCGTCATAATTATAGGGCCTTCCTTCCTGAATAATGAGGCTCGCCAGACGAGAGGCAACACGACCCGTTAGCATCTCGCCAGAAGTCAGAGAATAATGAGGCTCGCCAGACGAGAGGCAACACGACCCGTTAGCATCTCGCCAGAAGTCAGAGAATAGTATTATATGACGCCAGGCGTCAGTGATGATGTGCTGTGAATTCAGTTCTAAAGAAAATCTTAACAAATAAAGAAACGCTCTTACGATGCATTTATTTTTTTATTTTGTTTTTTTTTTCTGTTTGTTTTTTTGGGATATTCTTTGCATTTTACACGATTGTCATGCAGACACCTTTTTCGTCTGGATTTTGTGAACTTACAAAGGTTCGATGACAGAGTTCGCACTCGGATACTTAACTGATACTTCAAGAGGCCTATATTCTCATAGTCCTCATCTACTGCAGGCCTTGAACTTCTATCTTTTGCAGCTTTTGACGGCTTTTGGATTATTACAAAATCTGGGAAAAGTCTTAAGTACCGTTTTAAGTTCCACTGAGGCAAACTGTGCCACTCTTTATTCTGCTGCTCAACATGACCTCAAAATGACGCATTGAAAGGGGGGGGGGGGGGCGGGGGGGAAGCACATACAATAACTATATATTTTCCCCGCAAGCCGTCCCTTTCCCGCCTCTTTCGTGATAAACAATGAAAACACAATTGAATTAACCTCTTATGTGCCAGTTAACGCAGATTGTTTCTGAAATCTAAGTTGTTATAATTCAACGCCAAAGAGTCCCAGCCGGTCCCAGAAAGGCAAAGCCACGGATTCAAAGTAGTGTCGGCAAGAGGAGTAGATCCTCATGAGCCCCCGCAACTGCGGGGGCTCATGAGGATCTACTCCACTTGCCGCTGGGTACTGTTCACATGTTCTCGCCAATGAAGGCGTTAAAATTCCGCACTGCGTCGATCAGACTTTGAAGTTAACATGTTGCAGCTTGGTCCAGACTAGATTACTGCGTTTTCTGAAATCGTGCATCTCGATATGTTCTTGTGCAGTTATTCAACTAATCTCCTGTCATCTGCACAAGAGGCATAGATTCTCATGAGCCTCTGCATTCGCAGGGGCTCATGAGAATCTATGCCTCTTGCAGACCAAGATTGGCTCCAGGCCACCTGTTCCTCAGATTGAGGAACGAATACGGGTTATATGTAGAGCTGATATGCGCTTGTAGTTGTTTGTTGACGGCTCTTGCTGTGGCGTAAAGATCGGGGGTAGTTTTCCACGTATATCGACCGGAAAATTCGGGTAGTGATTTCTACAGATGCACATCAAAACAACAACAGCAGAAACAGCAGCCTGAAGTTAGAAGAAAAACAAGATGGCATGAACCATACCCACAAAGTCCCTTCTATATGATCTAATATGCATTTTCATACTCTAAGCCAAGTAAGCAACACGCTTGCGGGTACAAGAAGAAACTGAGGCAAAGTATCCGCGTCGCACGCTCTTCACATACAGAGAGAGAGAGAGAGAGAGAGAGAGAGAGAGAGAGAGAGAGAGAGAGAGAGAGAGAGAGAGAGAGAGAGAGAGAGAGAGAGAGAGAGAGAGAGAGAGAGAGAGAGAAGAGAGAGAGAGAGAGCACTGTGTCTGTCCGTAATGTACAACATTGACGCCAGTTCATGTTTAACTCATTCGAGACGTGCCGCCTCCGGACACGCGGCTTATGCCGCGTATCCGGAGGCGGCACGTCTCGAATGAGTTAACATTGACGTGTCTGGTGATTTTACGTCACTATCTTGAGGAATACGTTCCCTTCACATTGGCGCATATGCATCACTGAAGAAAGTCTTGGTTTCTATAGTTCAAAGAAAGTAGCCACAACTTCTGAAACATAAAGGCTTTCCCGCTGAAATTCAACACAACTATACTCATCGTAGTGTACTAGTGAATTCATGAATTTGGTTGATGTAGACAGCCTATTTGTGATTTCTATTTTCCGCAAAATGAATTAAATATCACGCAAAAAGTTGAAGTAGAGCGGCAACGCTGGTTAACGAACTCATGCAGTGTCTATTTCGAAGGAAGCTAAATATTACATTTCAAGTGAATATAACAAATATTACGGACTCAAGTGCGGGTCAACCGATTTTTTTTTCCGAAGTTGCAATTTTCGCTAATGAACAGTCTAATCTTAATATCCTTGGAGGCTGTGACCTAACTTTTTATCAATATTAACAGCCTAAAATTTAAAGCTTGCACGTACACAAATATTTGAGATATTCATATTTGAGACATTCCACACACACACACACACACACACACACACACACACACACACACACACACACACACACACACACACACACACACACATACGCACGCACGCACGCACGTACGCACGCACGCACACACACACACACACACACACACACACACACACACAGTGTTTCTCGCCAAGTGTACGTTCAGCAGCAAGGTTAGCGCAGCCATTCATGACGTAATTATTACGGCGTCATGGGCATGATACAGAATTCGCCCCACAGAGACCCATCCTAAGAAGTCACTTCTATAAATTGAAGGGACTTAACAACAAGAAAAACATATTGGTTGTACTGAGGATGAATGGATGGATGGATGGATGGACGGACGGACGGACATATGGATGGATTGAATGATTCTTTCATTCATTCATTCATTTATTGATTGACTGATTCATTGATTGATTCAACGATTGATTGTTCAATCGATTGATCGAGTCTAACGTCAGGCAAGCCGAAAAGAATACAACCAAAGTACCCCCATTCCTCAGTAATGTAACATGGGCAAAACATACTTTTGTCAGTGAGAACATATTCTTATCACTGACAAAGTTCCGCTCGCATATACATGTATATGGGGGAATCATAAGTATTTGTGCTGATATGTGATTTGGCACCTTACAGCTTTGAGGCGTAAGGTGCGAATCTGCGCACCAGGGGCCAGTTGCATGAGTGAGCTTAGTCCTGCGCCAGCCACTAAGCAAGGTGCTCCGCTATAGCGGAGCATCTTGCTTAGTGGCTGGCGCAGGACTAAGCTCCTCAGGCAACCGGCCCAAGGCGCCAGTTACATAAGCTTACTCCTGCGTCAGACACTAAGCAAGCCCAACCAAAAACAATTTGAATTTTGAATCTTGAAACATGAGCATTGTGGACACATATGCGCCATCAAGTGTGTGCTGTGAGTTACTATACACTAAAAAAAAAAAAAAAAAAAAAAAAACAACCCAATACACTATATATCTACTCCCTCTGTATGTAGGTCTTAGGGTACGCGCGTAAGCCTGTTTTATCCCAAAAGTTTCGCAAGAAAACATACCTACACCCGATGCCAGCTTCTGCAGCTGTTCACCACTCCGTTTCCGTGCCTATTTTTACAGACAGAACAGACATTCTCAACCCTCCGTTACCTTATGACGATTGTCAGTTTACCAACTGAAGACACTCTGTTTTGAACGCAGCCCTATCTGTCTACGAGATTCGTGACCCATGTCTAACGGGTGTGCCAACCTGTGATTTTGGACCTTACGGCGTCAGCCGTAAGGTCCAAAATCACAGATCTGCACACACCCTAATCACGTTAAGGAGACTAGAACGTGTTTTTTTTTCATTCATCGATAACGTTGGTATTTTCGCTTCGTGGCTAATACTAATCTCTTGATTGCTAGCGGGTTGAAACTATATCTCACAGATTCATACTCACAAACCAGATAGGTGAGGCTAGCGCCAAACCAAGGGGAATTAGCGCTGGACATAGGCGGGGGCAGGGGATCTACTGAACTGTTTGTCTGTCCAGCGCTGAGTAATTCCCCTTGGTTTGTGTCAGATTCATAGTCGGATAATGTCGTCTGCCCGCGGCACATTGATATAAATGATGGTTTGCAAGAAGCATAGATCCAAATGAGCTCCTGCAGTTGCGGGAGCTCATGAGGATCTATGCTTTTTGCAGATGGGTGTTTTACAGCACACTTTGGCAGTGAAAGAGTTTGGACATTGTAAAATAAGAAGAGACGCAGTCCATGTGCTAATGTTCTTTTTGATTTAAGAAAATTTTATTTTTCTTTAAAATAGCATCACCTCTACGCTCAACCCCAATTTTCGTCCTGCTGATGTACACTTACCTGCGTAAGCTCCCGTCTCAGCAGAGCGGAGCGCGAGACTGTGGATAGAGGTGGACATATTCAGTTTAGTTTTAGTGTAATTTGCTTTCAAATAAATTATGACAGCCTGGTCAAGGTGTAACTTAAATTTACTACATATGAGCTACTTTATTTTTTTAAAAGGCGTCAATGCGAGGTTTCAAACAGGCGTTTTATACCCAGAAGCAAAAGAAATGCGACGTTTTTGGAATCATCGGAAACACTAAAGATCCCCTAAAGTGTTTCCGATAATTCCCCAAAATGTATTTCTTTTGCTCGTCAGTATAGTTTATCTCTGATTCCTCTCTCTCTGTCTCTGTCTATCTGTCTGTCGGTCTGTCTGTCTGTCTGTCTGTCTGTCTGTCTGTCTGTCTCTCTCTCTCTCTCTCTCTCTCTCTCTCTCTCTCTCTCTCTCTCTCTCTCTCTCTCTCTCTCTCTCTCTCCCACACACACACACACACACACACATCCCCCTCATCCTCCTCCCCCGACACCACCACCCCTCCCCCTCCCCCCTATCCATTCGTGGTAGTACGCATACTGACAGACAACACTCTTTGACACTGCCTGTGTTTCTAATTACCACGCTAGAGAACCTTTCCATCCTTTCTTTTTGTCTTTCTACTGGACTGTAACACATCGTGCCGTAATTAAGATTAACTCATTCGCGGCCAGCCGCATCCGGATGCGCGGCTTATGCCGCGCGGCATCGGCGGATGCGGCTGGCAGCGAATGACTTAACCTAACCTACTACGTGCACCGGTGCCCTCGTTGTTCTGCGCGGATTGTTTTTATTTTTCTACCCTGATTTTGGTTCCGTGTGATTGAGAAAAAGAAGCGCGGTAGTAGCCTAACCCCTTCACTGATTGAGAAAAAGAAGCGCGGTAGTAGCCTAACCCCTTCACTGATTGAGAAAAAGAAGCGCGGTGGTAGTCTAACCCCTTCACTGATTGAGAAAAAGAAGCGCGGTGGTAGCCTAACCCCTTCACTGATTGAGAAAAAGAAGCGCGGTGGTAGCCTAACCCCTTCACTGATTGAGAAAAAGAAGCGCGGTGGTAGCCTAACCCCTTCACTGCCGAGAAAACTTGAACGCCACCCAACAGCAAGAGGCATAGATCCTCATGAGCCCCTGGAGTTGCAGGGGCTCATGAGGATCTATGCCTCTTGCTTGACTCATTCTACCCCAACACCGAAATCCCCAAATGTTGAAGTCGTCCTGTGAAGACTGTGTTGCAGTGCAGGACACTGATCGACCATGATAGTTCAAGGGTGATGCCAGAATAGCTTGGCGCCCATAGGCGCCAAGCTATTCTGGTATCACCCTTGAACTATCATGGTCGATCTTTATCTTGCTGTGGTGTGTCTGGGGTAGATTGAGTTAATCCACTATGTGTCCAGTTTCATTTGACTGCAGGTGATATTTGACGGTAAATTTAGAAAGATTGAAAAAAAATCTGCCTCCACTTGTAGTGAAAGGGCTAACAGTTAACCCCCTTGTGCATGCAGCAACCGATAACAGTTAACAGCACCGGAGGCTGCATGCACAAGAGGGTTAATTTGTCTAATCAGCATCTCTTATTATTGTATATGTATTATTGATTCAGTTTTTTTTCGTGTCCTCATTAACGTGTTCTGTCGCTGTTTGTTTTTAATGTGAGACAGAAAATAATTATACTGTCACTGGGAAATGCCTCGCGCTGGGACCATATGGCGTTGAGGCGCGTCCCCTGGGTGGTGGATAGGGGGTCCCTCGTGAGAGGGGTGCACCGAATGAAATAAGGTGCCGTGAACCAACATGGTCTAAGGGAAGGTGACCCTGACAGAAAACCCCTGGCCCTCCTAGTAAGGGGGTTGGGCGTGGGGGTAGCTTCCCCACCCTGCAAAAAAGGAAATAGCTACAAAAACGCCGACGAAAAGACTAACAGTAATTCCTTTCCTGGAGGAGGAAGGTTCTTCTACCAGAAGACTTATGACGTCCTGTGGTGAAAGCCGGAAGTCTTCGGAAGCCACAGGACCGAGCCGCCTCTCTCTATCCAGGGATACAACCATGGGCACATGGAACGTCGAGACCATGTACCAGAGCGGCAAGGCCGCCCAGATAGCAGCGGAAATGCAAAAGTACAACCTTTCCCTGCTAGGTATCAGTGAAGCCAGATGGACGCAGTCTGGCCAGAAAAGGCTGTTAAGTGGGGAGATGATTCTGTATTCAGGCCATGAAGAGGAGAATGCCCCCCATACAGAAGGAGTAGCATTCATGCTGTCACCAGTGGCACAGAGAGCGCTGATGGGCTGGGAACCTCTTGGGCCAAGAATTATCACAGCAGCCTTTAGAACCAAGAAAAAGCTCAAGCTGAACGTCATCCAGTGTTATGCGCCCACCAATGACAGTGACGAGGAAGAGAAACAAGAGTTCTACGACCGACTCCAGAGTGCCGTGGACAAATGTGCGGAGCGAGACATCACCATCGTCATGGGCGATTTTAATGCCAAAATAGGGGAGGACAACACCGGATACGAATAGGTGATGGGGAGACAGGGACTAGGCTCGGAGATGAGTGAGAACGGGGAGAGGTTTGTAGACTTTTGTGCTCTAAACCGACTTGTCATTGGAGGCAGCATCTTCCCACACAGAAGAATACACAAAGCAACTTGGGTCTCACCTGACCATACAACAGAGAACCAAATAGACCATATCTGCATTAGCAAGAAATTTAGAAGATCCCTTCAAGATGTTCGAGTGAGGAGGGGAGCAGATGTCGCCTCCTACCACCATCTGCTTACCTTAAGAATGAAGCTCAAGCTAAAGAAAAGCCGCACAGAGACAACAAGAAGACAGCGCTATAATGTAGGCCTCCTGAGAGAAACTGGAGTTAGAGAAGAGTTCAAACTGGTGCTGTCCAACCGGTTTCAAGCGCTACAGGAGCTAGTAAATGAAGAGGAGGCGGTCACCACAGAGCAGCAGTGGAAGGCAGTTAGAGAGGCGCTGAACTCAACCTGCAAAGACACTGTAGGGTTCAGGAAACACCATCACAAGGACTGGCTGTCGGCACAGACCTTGAAGAAGATAGAAGTGAGGAAGAAGAAGAAAGCAGTTGTCAACAACAGTCGCACGAGAGCAGCCAAAGTAAGGGCACAGGAGGAATACTCGGAAGCCAACCGCGAGGTGAAGAGGCGTATCAGGGCAGACAAGAGGGCCTACACAGACAGCCTGGCAGCAGAGGCAGAAAAGGCAGCAGGCAGCGGCAACATGAAACAGCTCTACGACATTACCAGAAGATTGTCGGGTAAGTATGGCCATACAGAAAGACCAGTAAAAGACAAAGAAGGCAAGCCTATTGCAGACAGAGCAGACCAACTCGACAGATGGGCCGAGTATTTTGAAGAGTTACTGAACAGACCTAGGCCCCCCCCCCCCCCCCCCCCACCCCCCCCCCGCGACATCCAGCC